>JAMXBB010000008.1:103203614-103803614 GCA_024138015.1 Lumnitzera littorea
AAATGCCCACCTTGCAATCATTGTAATCAAACAAACCACTAGGTGAAGATAAATGTCAGGAAAGGACTCAATGCAAGATCTGCAAGAAATATGAGTCTATTGATAGATTTTGCAGGTTTAAAAATGAAAAGAATCAACAATTCCCACCACAATATCAACAAATACAGCAGACCAATATTATGCAAGCAAAGGCGGTTGAAGACTAATTCTTCATGATAGTAGAGCTAGATAGCAGTAGATAAAGCTACTTAGTTATTGGACAGTGGTTGCACAAATCATATGATATTGATTCCAAAACTTTTTCGCAAGTTAGATTCAAATATGAGGATCTTAGTCAAGCTTGGCTATGATGAGCTTATTGAATTTGTTATAAAAGGTGCAATTTCTATTCTAACCTCAAAAGGAACTAAATTTATAAGTGATATGTTGTTGAATTAGATCAAAATTTGTTGAGTGTTGGATAAATTGCGCAAAAAGGATGCTTGTTGACCTTCAAAAATAAGTTTTGTGCAGCATATGATCCATCTCCGATTGAAATTGCTGCTGTTCCAATGGTAGATAGAAGTTTTTCCTATAATGTGGTTTTCAAATTCTTCTCTTGCTTGTAGAAGTATAGTGAATGACTCATGCATATGTTACAAGAGATTTGATCATGCAAACTTTAAATCTTTAAAGTATATGCAAGATAAAGGATTTGTACGAAATATACCCAAAGTTTGCACATATGAATTATTAAATGGAAAAATTCATATAAACTTCCATTTCTTTTTCACTTAAAGTAGAGAATAAACAGATCATTTAAAGTGATACATTCAATATATATGGTCATATGTAAACTCTATAAGTCTAGAATAAATACTTTATTTTTCTCATTATTTAATCAGAATACCAATCAATTTACTTCTTAAGTAATAAGTCATAGGTTCCTTCTATATTTGATTGAAGTCTACGGTGATAGCTCAAAGTGGTTGCAAATTGAAGATTTTAAGGAAGACAATGGGAATGGATATGTTTCAAATGAATTTTTTTAGCTTGATATTGGAGTTCAATATTATATATTATAATAGTAATTTATTTTTTATTATGGGAAAAAAAGAACATAAATATGTCAATGGCCGTTGTAAATTTTCAGCCAATTTTATGCCGTTGTGAATTTGTCAAAGCTTAGGCTTGGTGAATTCAGTGGACGCTTTCAACATGCGGTAGCCGTTGTCTCTCAGTTCCACAAACGACTATTCAAGTAAATTAAAAAGAAAAAAAGAGAGAAGCAAAACTCAAAGGGCCAGAGTGGCCTACATGTAACATGTCAGAGAAAAGTAGTGTAGATACTAATGCTTCTAAGCGAGGTTGCTTAGATGTCTGCATAGCGTCTTAAACGACTTTTATTTTTAAGTAATTTTTTTACTTTATAAATGAGTATTTTATCAAATTTATTTATTAATTTTTAAATGTTTTGCATATCACTTATTATTATCACTTTTCAAACAATACATAAAATATGTATTAGAGATTTTAATGTGTAAAAAATTATTTTATTAATATTGCATACTATAATAATTTATATTTTATTATGAAAAAAAAAAGAAAAAAAACTCTCTTTGGTCTTTATGGCCTTGTGTAAAGGCATTTACATTGAAAAAAAAAAAAAATTAGGGCAGCTGCATGTCAACAAGTTAAATGGCCCCACTACCAGAGAAATCATTGAGGGAGTTGGTGTGCTTAATAAAACATCCTTCCTTCTCTAAGCATTGACTGGCGCTTGGCATAGGAAATCATGTCAAAGTACCCTTATAAATATGTCATCAGAATATATTTATAAGTAAAGCGTTTAAAGAGGTTTTTAGATATTATATTAATATTCTAAGTGTTTTTACTTTTTAATTAACTCTTCACTTTATAAGGAAATAGTTTATTAGAGTTATTTACCTATTTTTTAAATCTTTTACGAATCAATATTACTTTTTAAACCAACACATAAAATAAATATTATTTTATTATTAATTATTATATTAATAATTTTTTATTCACTATTATTAAAAAATTTTAAAAGAAAAATAAAAGATGAGCATGGCCATTGCTTTAGGCAACGACCCGTTGGAAATGAAAGGCCAAATTTGGCCGTGATGAAAACAGTTGACTTTTGTTCGAGAAAAGTAGGAGAGAGGGGTGTATTGGTAGGAAACCTCGTGTCAAGTGCCCCCTATGGACTTATCCAGGGTAATAAGCAATTGAAGCCCGTTTGTTATCAAAAGAAATATAAGTGTTTGTGGAGTGCTTAAATCCTGTATAAACATAACAACAATAGCTTTATTTATGGACCATTGAAAAGTAACTTATTTAACAATGGGCCATTCAGGTTGTTAAATTAAAAAAGAGCGGGTAAGTTTTAAATCATCGACCTTTAGTAGAAGTTGAAGCTACGTGTCAGCTATCTTTAGTTATTTACAATCAAATGTGCACTATTTTCAAAGTCGCTTTTGAATTTTTTAATTATAGACTTTAGAACACATTTTAAGGGAATATTCATTAACTACACTCTATTTCTTGTTTTTTTATTAAGAAGATGGGCAAAACCTTCCTACCTTATTTTTCCAAATATTTTTTAATGACCACTTCTTTTTTTTTTTTTTCTTTTTTGCTTGAATTATAATCACCATTTCTAATAATATTTTTAAACTATAAATTACCATTTCCTTACTATAGCATAAGGTTATAAATGAGTTGAATTGAGCCGAACTAAACTAAGTTTTTAAAGGTTCAAAGTTAGCTCATTTAAAAATTATCGAGCTTAAGATAAACTGAATTTTTACCGACCTCTTATATCTTAACGAGCCTATAAACGAGCTCAAACTCATATGTCTAAACGAGTCTAAAACAAGCTTAAGCTCTATATCTAGAGGAGTTTGATTTTGAGCTTATTAATATAACTAAAACTAAAATTCATTACATTAATATAATATATACAATAAGTCTATTAACAAGCCTACTTGTGAGCTTATTTATTAATAATATAAACAAGCTTGATCTCGAGTCTGCTTAAGGGCTGACTCATTAACAATATAAATGAGCTTACTCGCAAGCCTAAATTTAGAAACTAAGCTTGTCTTGTTTAATTAAACAAGTTTTATTTTGAGCTTAACCTCGACTCGTTTACTAATCAAGGTCAACCCAAGTTAAGCCTAAAAAGAATCGAGTTTATGTAGCTGGCTAGTAGCTCGTCTTATTTACAACTCTATATAGTATTTTGGGAATTAGATTAGGCTTACACCCATCAAACAGTTTTTTGCACACTTTAGGTGAATGCAATTAGTAAGCCTTCCATCATTGACAATTCTTGTCATGCAAGTCAAAGGATAAGGCATGTTTACTACATAGCATATAAGGTTCTCTCTTGCACTTTCAACTCTTTAATCCTAAATTTTGTCTATTATATGGAAAACAATATCCTTAAATAGGGTGAGATAAATCCCAATAAGTAACTCATTGTATATTTTCACTATATGCCATGCATCAAAATTTACATGTGTACTTAAAACTAATATAATAACAGTTTGATAATTATCTTATTTAAGCACGATAGAAGACAAATAGTGTTTTTAGGGCTTGGAAGTAGCTGGAACTCCTTAATAAACATACGTACACATACTTGTATATACATACATACATAACCATGGTAGGGGTCCTTTCTATTACTCTAAAGCTAAAACTAAAACTAAAACTAATATAATCGCCTCGTCTCAAAGTTAGCACTAGTATTAGTCATTAGTACAACCAGTTTATGACAAGGTGTCTTATGCCTCTGATATGACTTAATTATAGTTTCCTTCTAATATATAAGACCCATATCACAATTACTAACTAACTAACAATCCATCATCATATTAGCTAATCGGCACTTAATCTATGCATCAAGGTATTTTAAAAATTAATGATCAACTTGTATAACTCTAGTATAATCAAGGTATTTTAGAGGTAAATTATCAATTGAACTCATGACATGATATCATTCAGCAAAAAATATTAACAAATTTTTATATAATTATTAAATATTTAAAAGAAAGAAAGTTATATTTCCTTATGTACTTTTTTTTTTATAAGATAGATGATCAATTAGTAGTATATATTTTTTTGGATTAATTGTATAAAACATATTTGAGTTTTTCAATTTGTAAATATGTGTTGTTTCTTAGTAAAATTTTAAATTTATTGTTTCAATGTCAAATTAAAGAATTTAACCCGTAAAAAAGGAGTCAAATTCAAGAAAAGAAAATGGTCTATGGACTATCAAGTAGGAAACAACCTTTATGCCTTAATTAAGGACTTTTATATGAATATGGGTCATTTTTCAAAAAATAATATGGAAAAGAGCTTTGTGTGAAAAATATTACGAAAATGGTATAATGAAAACGCATGCTTTGTCTTTTACATTAAGGACGTATGTAAAACATGCACCTTTAGTATAATTTTAAACTTCAATATTCTACATATATAAACCCTAATTCATGTAACCTGGTTTTATTTTTACTTCAAGCAAAATCTAAAACTTCTAAAATGCAAATAGTACTAGAGGAAAGCTAAAGTTAAAGTTTCCATCCATTTTTTTACACTAGTATATGTTTGAAATAGGTAATAATTTATAATTTACATTTGTGAAATTTTTTGAAATTTTAATAATGATCCAATTGTGCACGGTTTTTTTTTTAGAAAAAAAAAAAGGTTACTGTATTATGTATATTGAATAGCTATGAATGTACCTTAAGTTGTCAAATTTATTGATATTTCACAAAAATTTCTTATATTTTGTCTATATTAAAGTATTTTTTATGGTTTGGTAGATAAGTTGTACGAATATAGATATAAAAAATTTTAGTATATAAATTGAAATTTCTTATATTTCTTATGACATTCTTGATCATTTCTAATGTATGGTAAATAGTGCGCAAGATCTGGGAGCTTCATGTTGCTCATTTTCCAGAATCTATCTTTTAGAGATGATGTGTTTGTGCTTCTCTGACAATTCATAGTTGGTTCTCTAGTGCATCCTCCAGTCCAGTTTTCTCTATTCCTTTCTTCGGGAGACTTAGGCACAAAACCCGTCAAGCAGCTACAGATAGGTGAATCAGATGCCCTGCAAATCCCGAAAGAACCGCATGCTCCATAGAACTGGCAAAGATTTTATATGTGCTTTCCAAGTTGTCTGCCACTCTTTCATGTCACCGTCCCAAAAAATAAATTTCAATGTTCCATTTGGTGATATGAACATTGACCAGAGATACATTGGGGCCCCTGTTGCGAAGAGAAGATATGTTCCGAGCTTAGTATCTTGCCAGAGACCAAAATTGCTTGCATATGATCCATCCATCTCTTGGATTCCAATAAATTTTGCTTTATTCCACTGTCCCCCTCTCCAATAAGGAATTGATTTATTCCAACCCATAGCTTGAGGTGGCACCTCTGGCGTGATGGATCAGTTTCACTTTTCCAGGACACCGCATATCTTTTATCTCCTGTTTTGACGTTTGTTCCTATTTCCATTCCTGGTAGAAAAGTATCTGAAGGATGATGAAAACTTTCCCATACAATGATGCCGGAGTTTCTATCCTTAGGACTAAGTTACCATCATCCTGAAGCATCACATAAGAATCGTTGGAATCGACAGTAATATTTGTTGACCAGATTGAATTTGCTGCCCATCAACAAGCTTCAAGTTACCATCAGTCCCTATTCTCAAGGTTGCTGGCTCTTCACTAGACATAACTGGCTTCTCCCCGTTGGCCACCCATACAATTTTCCGAGGAGAAATGCTCTCGTACCATATTCCCACGTATTGATTTCCCTTAGTTGCATTGGGTGTAAAGAAGCCTAATTCAAATGTCTTATTAGAAGAAACAAACGTCTGATCTGCAAAGAGTGGAGTTGAAGAAGTGATGTTGTAAACTGCAAGGCAATGGAAGGTCTGAAATAAAAAGAAGAAAACAATGAAGAAGTGGCATAGAAGTACTGTGACAGACATGGTGAGAAGATAAAACTATGTTTTATGGATTTGGGATTACTTTTCTTGGAATGTCTTGAAATACTTCCGGATTTTCATGACAAATGACAAGATATGATTTGTTTATAAATCAAAGTCAAATTCTTATTTCCTTTTTCTTATCCCGATCTTTCACAGAAATTTCATGTGAAAAACAAATTATTAAGAAAACACACTCCTGTTTCTCATCTAGTTAATTTACATTAAGTCTATTTGAAACCTGAATACTTAATTCTAATAAAAAATGAAACTAGGGCGATGATCCACCTCTTTGTTGATTTGTGTGTGTGGGTGTGTCTGTATGTATATATATTTTACTCGCATGCAACATTAGAAATGGTATCAGGTTGTTATAGTCGTTGACATGGATTTTATATAATGTAATGAAGGATGAAATCGCAAGAGTACACAGACATATTAATTATTATAAGAAAGCATAATATTGTGGAAACCAACATCCTGATTTCTTCTATTCACGTTAGGTTAACGGCAACCAAGGGAATGAATGTAAATTTCTGCAGACATTGCATTGACAATAATATAGCTTCCGCTAGACTTGAAGCTGATAAGCCGTATTACTGTCTTAATCCATTAAATGTATTTTTCTTAATGAATTTAGTATTTGACTTTGTGGATCTCTTCGACTTGAAACAATGGTCCATGACTTTCTGGTTTTGCATATGCATGCATAATTGATTCTAGGTTTAACGGTACACAGAATTTCTCTATCATGTGTGAAACATCAGGCCCTCAAGTCGGTCAGCAACATTTCTTTTAAGGATCCTGTTGACGAGTGATCTTTGCGTGCTCATTTGGAACCTAAAAAGATGCACTAATAATGCACTTCAAAGAGCAAACGCATGCATCGTTTTTAATTCGGTTTCATAATAAATGCCCTAAGACACTCACTACGATTTTCTCACTATCATCATGTGAAGAGGTTTGATTATCTAGTTTGTTATATTAATAAAATGCAAGATTTAACAAGTGTCTTATAAACACTTATTAAGAAACTAAATAATAGAACTTCTTGATGTACCTAGTTCCTCCAAAGAATCAAAAGCAATATCTCAAAATTTTTATTGCCCTACTACCAATTTACGACATGCCTTGGAGGAAAATCACAAGGACAAGGAAATCTCAGGAGCATTCAAAAAATGAATCTTGGGAAACATGGGTAGGAAGTTGTGTGATGTCAACATCCTCGTGGTAGTGGCGTGCTAATGGCCTATCCTATTGGAAAAACATTTGGTGTTATAGAGGGGCTATGTGAGGAAATTTAGCTTATGCCCAAATTTGGAGAAGAATAATTGCTTGCCCCTCCTGTGTCATAACATTAGCAACACCACATAAATTTCTATACAACTATACTAGGCTTGTTGACCCTTAGTTGTAAGGATGTAAATGAGCCGAGTCAAGTCGAGTCGAGCTTCAGCCTTCACTGAGTTGAGTTTTTAAAGGCTCAAGCTCTGCTCGTTTAAAAATTATGAAGCTCCAACCAAGCCGAACTTCTACTAAGCTTAAAAAATCATAAGCACGAGCTCAAGATCATTAAGAAATTTAAAGCTCAAACTTGGCTCATTTACCTTAATGAGCATTGTTGATCGTGATTAGACCAACTATGATGTATTGATTCAAATGGGCTTGGGCTTTGTCTCCCCTCCTACTTCTCGATAACACTTAAATCAGTAAGGAGGACTAAGAAAAGGGAGGACAAGCACTAAAGACCCGATTAACTGTGTTTGCTTTATATGTAGGTGATAGGTCTTGAACTTCTACACTCTAGATAGAGGGAGAAGAGAAGGTCTTAGAGAATCATAGAGAGTGATCTTTTTTATTTGCTGGTACCTGACACTTTTTATGTGGGTTACCTAGACACATTGTGATCAGGGATTCACTTGTTTTAGCTGTCAGTAGGCAGTACACTCCAAGGTAGAGGCTAAGCTTCACTATGGGTAGCATGTCATGGCCAACTAAGCCACTAGATCTATAGCTCATGTAATGATCCGAACAGAACTCTTCTCATCAAGGTATTATCCGCTTTGATATAAAATGCCACATGGATTTGTTTCCTAATGCAACGACTTCCCAAAAGATCACCCATTATAGGATTGCTCTAGCTCGAACACGCTCAACTTTAGAGTTTTGACATACTTGAAGTCACTATACCAAAAGTTGTCTTAATGATAGGGTTTCTTCTTTTAACATATAAGGGGTATTATAATCTACCCCCCTTATAGAACTAACGTCTTCGTCAATTTCGTTGTACAAGTCTAGAATCACCACCAGGCAGGACTTTGCCCTTCCAACTGATAGATTGCTTTGATATTACTTGTAATGATCCGGCTGAAACTCCTCCCATCGAGGTATTGTTTGTTTTGGCATAGAATGCCGTGCAACTTTATCTCTTGGTGCAACAACTTCCTAAAATTTCACCCATCCTAAGATTGCTCCAATCTACACATACTTAACTTTAGAGTTTCGAAGTATTCTAAGCCGCTACACTAAAAGGTATCTCAATGATTAAAGTTCTTTCTCTTAGCATGTAAGGGGTATTACAACTCAATGATCTGGTAGGGGTAGGACGTTGAGCATGTGAACCATATTATAGATGTCAAATGCTCATTAATGAGTTATAGTGGATTGTAAGCGTCAAAGACAAAAGTCGAGCTGAGGTGCTAAGAAGGGAGTTGGTTGATGCTCAATGGAGGTAAGTTAAGCCTTGAACTTATGCCGATTGAGTGATGGATGCTAGCTTAATGGTTAGAGGTTGACTTGCTCAAGCAGTTGTTATTTGGCTCGCTAAGCAAGTTACAAGAGATAGGCTTGCCATCAGTTCACATCTTCATTGGTACGGCTTATGGCTTTGTGAAGGGGTCGCGGTGCGACATGAGAGCTCGCTGTTTGTTCGAGTGCCATTTAGTCCTCCTTGTGATAGGCTTTACCCATTAGTCTTCGGTTTGGATGAAAATCGAGTGTTAACACTTGTCCCCCCACTTTCATCAGTGAACGAGGCGCGTAATTTGTATGTGTGACCAGACTAAGGTTGAGCTCTCGAATGGGAGACTAGTTCTGCTACTTGGGTTGTGGCGGATCATTTTCCTACACATCGGGTTGTTGCATCATTGATGTGATCGTTGTGCTGTTCGATGTGTCATGATGGCTGTTATTGGGAAATGAAGCGCATTGATGGTTTATGAAGAATGGTTGGGTGCGTGGGATAATTTTTTGTCAAACGACATCATGGATCCATGTACAGTATTAATCAAGGCCCTTAGCTGAAGAAATGGGGTACGTAGAAGGCTGAGATTTAGCATACGTCCTATCATGGGTTTGTATTCTGAAAGTGGAGAAATCGTTCGCTTTCTCCCCTTATTTGTCTATGTAAAGGAGGGCTTGGATGTTCCCTTTTCACTTTGCTTTACGCACTTAAGGGAAACTTTATCAAAATTTTGACTTGCGAACTAATTGTTTTTTCTCGTATGCTACCAATTTCTATTAATCGCGTGCAATGACCAATGAAAGCATGATTAATAATCAAAGTAAGTAATCCTATCCTTTTATTTTAAAGGAAGTAGATGAGGGTTACGAAAGCTCATTGCTAGCAGGGGGTAGTAGCCCTACTCCCTTTGAAACAATGGTGGTGGCAGCGGTAGTGATAAGAGAAGAAGAGTGGGTAATACTCTCTTAGGATGAGAGGAGGGAATGCATATGGCAACATCCCCACAACATGTATCCACCAGATGGTGAGGAGGGCAAAATTAGGTAGTTGTTGTGGACAATGTACACAAACGAGCATGCATATGCTCGTATTCCTTATGTAATAAGTAAGGAAAAGTTGAGGTTGGTCTACTGGGCAGTAAGAGTAGTGCCTAAGTGGCAAGTGGAGGAGCCCTAAGATAGGTAGCAGGCATATGACATAGGGAATGCCTAATCATTTAATATTTATGCAAAGTCATTTATTATATTTTTTTCTTATTATTATTTAGGTTTTTTCTTATTTTATTGTATTTTTTCTAAATTTCTTATTTTTTGGCTTTTTTTAAATTTTCTATTTTTTATATTTTTCTAGGCTTCTTATTTTTTTTGGATTTTATTTAATTTTTTATATATTTTTTCTAATTTAGGACTCCTTATCCTATTGAAATAAATAAAGTAAAGTAAAAATGACAAAAATTAAGTGTCTATAACTACTCCTGTTTGTGGTGAAATTTGAACAAAACTTTACCACAAAAACAAAGAGACATTCTTTTTGCCCCAAAGATGACTTTATAATCCTAAACTTGGTTTATTAGGGATTTAATGAAGAAATGAAACCTGGTCGTACTTCTCTAGGCTCACTAACCTAGGTGGGAGTGTCTTTGGGGGATAAGCAACCTTATGTTGGAATTGATTTGAAGAACCTAGTTATGTTTCTCTAGGCTTACTAACATAGGTGGAAGCGTCTTTTAGAGACTAGCGACCTTAAGTTAGAATCGATCTAGAGAACCTGGTCATGCTTCTTTAGGCTCACTAACCTAGGAGGAAGTGTCTTTTAAGGACTAACAACCCTAAGTTGGGATTGATCTAAAAACCTAGTCATGCCTCTCTAGGCTCACTAACTTAGGCGGGTGCATCTCTTAGAAACTAGCTACCCTAAGCTAAGATCGATCTGAAGAACCTAGTCGTACCTCTCTAGACTCATTAACCTAGGCAAGAGCATCTCTAGGGGACTAACAACCCTAAGCTGGGATCGATTTGAAGAACCTGGTCATACCTCCCTAGACTCACTAACCTAGGCAAGACCGTCTCTTGGGAATAAGCAACCCTAAGCTGGAATTTAATGAAGTGTCCTATGGACTTAGCAAAGGACTTTGATGAAGAGAAGCACCTTACGGGCTCGCTAAGATAACAAAGATGAAAGGAAGCACCCTTTGGGCTCGCTACAAGAACGGAAGTGCCCTTATGAGCTTGCTAAAAGACTAAGTTAAGATTGTACTTTCACAGGCTGGCTAAGCACTAAATGCAGAGAGTGTCTTATGGGCTGTCTCAAAAGACCATCAAGAGTAAAAATTGGTCATAGTTTAAATGCAAATGCAAATGCAATGTTAAAAAAATTGGTGTGCTAACATTGTATGGAAGTACTTACCCAATCTTTGTTGATAGCACCCAAATTGTCAAACTTTTTTTGAAAAGTCTCATCAAAATTGACTAGCACACACTTTAATCCTTTATTGTCAACCCAAATGATCTTGACATAGAACGTTTAAGACTTTGTTGGCCTTTTTAAAGAAATCATGGAAATTAACTCGATACAGAATGCCACCCACTGTCTTTTTGGAACTTTTATGAACCGAAGCCTTTATTCCCAACTAATAAATATCTGTTATGAGGTGATTGCTTACTTGGATTTAGCACTTCCTTGAAAAATAGACAATAAAACTCCCCGTCAAAGGGGATCAATTCATAATAAAGTATTTTAAAGAGTTTTGTCAATTACCAGATCTCATTTCTTAACTTCTCTCGTGCTTTTAGTGTATGAGTTCAATTAAATGGAGTAAGGGGAGTTGGACCTTTCAATAGAGAGGGTGATTATTCCAATGTCGACTTACTGTTGGCATCTTTATTGTCGTTGAGTTGGTGGAGGATTTTCCTTGAAAGAAACCTAAACATTAGGCCTGGTATTGAAATTAACCATGCTTACAGTAGCTTCTTTAGGCTTGTTGGTGGTGGGTTTAGCAGAGGGTAATCTTTTGTTTGATGGTTCTTGTAGCTTACTAAAGGAGACGACACTTTCAATTTGACACCCTGCTGTTGCTTCTTTTGCAAAACTAGAAGAGGCTTGCCCAATTAGGTGAAAGAAATAAGGTTTCTTGAGAGTGTTGATAAAAGTCAAAGTTAGCTCTTTCTCAGTCATGGGAATAGATACCCTTATAGTTAAGGGCCTCCACCTTTGGACGTATTCTTTGGAAGACTCATTGTGCCTTTTCCTCAAGGCAACTAAATCCATCGTCATTGGCGCCACTTCAACATTGAACCTATATTAGTCATAAAACGCCCTAGCCAACTTCACCCATGTATTTATTTGGTTCAAGTTCAATTGAGCATACCAAGTCAAAGTAAGGCCTATCAGGCTATCCTGAAAAGTTTATTCCATGAGCTGCTCATGTTATACGTACTTGCCCATTTTGCGTATGTACAGCCTGGTGTGTAGTTTAGGGCACCTAGTTCGATTATACTTCTCAAAGGCAGGTACTTTAAACTTCTCTAACAAGCTTCCATAGTCATAAGTAGAAAAATCTGTTATACTAACCTACTCGAATCCATCATACCCTTTAAGCATTTTCATCTTTTTAGTGATTTATAGAGTTAGTTGCTTCTCAAGCTCTTTCAGTCTGTCATGATTAGCTTTGGGCTTTGGGTTGACTAGAAACGAGTAAGTGTTTGACTCAAAGGTCAGGTTGACCTTTAGATAAACTCCTTCTATCTCAAAGGATTTAAAGGCCTGGTTGACTTTGGGGTAAGCTTCTTCTGCTTCGAGGGGTTGGGCTTCAGCATTTTTTCTATATTGAGCTTTAGAGCTTTCTTCATTTGATGGAGCTGTAAACCTGAGCAAGGTGATGCTATCGACGAAGAATCTCAATTGATTAATAATCTTCCCTACTATTCATTTGAAAGAGTAGAACCTTAGCTTGGTAGGATCAACAATTTCGGGGTTAACACCATTGTTGGTGTTGATATTGTCATTTCCTTGGTTAGCCATTCTGGTTTATAAGCAGGTTCGGATAGGACTTCTTTAGAAGGTTTGACGCTTAGGAGATATCTTAGCAACCTGTTTAAGACCACTTCTCAATAAGTTAGCACACAAATATTTTTTAAAAGAGATGAATGAAAGAAATGTATGGCATACGGATGCAAAAAGAATAGAATCAACGAATAACCAACAAGATGGTAATTTTTTTTTATTTTTGTAGATTTTGGAGTTCCCTTTTATATTATTTGAAAAAAAGAAAACACATTTAAGAAGATTTTTCTAAATGTCCTTTTAGCACTTGGCAAGCGTTCCCTTTTTCTGCTTATTGGATCTTGTCGGTACTTCCTTCCTCTTAGGCTCCTCCATTTCTTCAAGTTCTTTAAGCCTCTTCTAGGTCATCCTCAATTAATGTTCCAAGGCCTAGGAACGTTGTTTTGATTCTTGAAAGAGATCTCCTTATATGTCTCACTCTTCATAGATTATTTCTATGCAAGCTTGTTCTTGGTCCATGTAGGTTTTGATTTTAAGACCTGGTTTAGCTAGTGCAAGTTAAATGACCCTTAGTACTTGATACTAGATCTCCTCTACCTTATGGAGTTGATCATACAAATATTCTTTGGTAACCCAGTGCTTCTCCACTTTTCCTAGCCATTCTCCTAAATTGATGATTGGGCTGACAGTCTTTGTTTCCCATAACCGTTTGATTGCTCTGAGTTTGGACATCTTATGTAATAGCGAAATCTGAAGGTCCTTATAATCCAAGGTCATAATATCTAATGAAGGCCTATAAATTATTTCTTGGATACCTCCAAATTATCTGATCATATTGTTAGAGTAATAACTTGTGCACAATTTCATCCTAATTAGGGGTTTTACTTGATAATTTTTGCAGACTAGGATTACCCTTTTGAAGTTGCTCCATCTTGCTGTCCATAAGATGTCAAAAGTTTCTCAAAACTTCCACCTAGTACTAAGTGGATTTTCCTTCTAAGAGATGGATTTTATTGACAAAAGAATCAATCAAATCAATATTATGAGTAAACTCTCCTCAGATTAGATCAAGCCTATACATTTCATATGGCTTGTGAACCATACTGTTAGTAATGCCATGCTAGTCTTTAGTACCCTATCATTATTTTCTTTCAAAATATTAAGGCTTCTAATCTGTTCTGCGAGGAAGGCCGAGATATATGATTAGCCTTCAAGAAATCAACTCACTAACTTAACAACCCTAAAATGGATGAGGAATTTTCAATTAGGGAATAGGAGGGTCTCAAATGTAGCTAGGATAAAGGCTTTTATTCTATTATATCCCTAATCTTTCAATCTTTGAGATTGCAATAGAAGATGCTCCATTGGTTAGATTTAGGCTCAATAGTGAACCAGGCTTTTAAGTCTTCCAATTTGATGCAGTTACCATTATAGCTTCTAAGGGTTTTGTTTACTTCAGCTTTTCTAACACCTAGGAATTTTGAAAAGGCATTTACGAGGTCACACGAACCTAATACGTTAGAATTCTACAGCATTATAATCCCTCCTCATTGTCTTTCCACCTCTAAGTACACAAATCCATCATAAGGTGGTTGGTGGTACAAGGCATGTGATGCAGGACCATCTAATTTAGTCTTGAGAATGACCATGATGTTAAGGTCATGTTGATTGATAGCTTCCTATAAGGCAGTGATCTTATTGCTTACATTAGCTTCTCTTATATTCCATGCTAGAATTTTTGTTGGCTAAGTCAATTGATACTGAGCCACAGAAAATGTAATGAGTATAGCCATGATTCTACAACAGAGAGTGCTTGAGTTAGGTCCATTATTTGCTAACATATTAATATCAAAGGCAATTTGATAGGGAGAGTGGTTGGTGATAATGAGTCCCTATGTTTCATTCCGATTCTGGAATAGTAGTTGCTAGGTTTTATTATGTTGAAGCAAGTTAGTAGCTAGATAGGGTGGTAATAGTAGTAGAAGCTGTTGATTTGTTGTCACCATTTGTATGATGGTTTGGTAGGTGGTTTCCTATTCTAACATCAACTCTATTAGAATGGAGAATGAACTCTAGATAGTGGTTGGAATTATGATGTGAAGCTCTTTCATTGTTTGCACTCTTAAACCCGCTTGTTTCACCAACATCAGCCCTTGTTTGTGTGAGTCACTGCCAGTGCTATTGAGGGCACTTAATATATTGGCAATTAGACGTTCTCTATTACTATAATCATTATGAGAGTTGCTACTGCTCTCATTAAAGCATTCTCAAAGGGAATGTAGAACAATCTACACCTTAGGGTTAATCATGGTGCATATGAACTTGGATGAAGTATTTTCAAGTTGAAAGTAACTAAAGTTTTTTTATCCATGAAAAACATTTCTCACTGCTTTTTTCACTTGTGTGAGTTTACGGAGTTTTTTTTTTTTTTTGTTTTTGGTAGATGTGGGGAGATCATTTCTTTCGAATTTATAAGAAGCAAGGGTCATGGTGGGGGATGAGGCTTCTTGATCATAATGGGATGGATTTGACATGATAAGTAAATTCTCATGTATGTGATCTTTCTCCTTTAGATTTGCTTTTGACGCCATCATTTGATCTTTATTTTGTGTGTTAGGAGTATGTTGATCTATAGTAGTATGGGTGATGAAGGCTCTATTTTCCTTTAAGCTTGACAAGACTTTAGTCTTCTTGTGCATATCAATAGTATGCTCAATCTGCTTAAGGTTCTTTGCGTTTTTGTTCTTTTTTCTTTCTACTAGTATCCATTTACCATAATTGGTATCTTGTATCTTTGCGAGATCATGATGATTGTTATCTGGCTGGCAGCTGCGAATGGATTCGTGATCTCAGCATTGAAGGAATGAGAGTTATGAACTTGGTTATTGCAGGTTGGTATGGCATTAATGCCGGGTCGATTTCCTTGATTGTTTCCAACTCTGCATTTGATGATTGGATTATTTCTTTATTCGGAATGATTTTTCTGTTACTGTTCCTTTGTGTATCTTCTTGGTCCTTCTGTTGATTGGCTTCTATCTCCACAAGTTTGTCTTCTTCTCTGCAATTGACTGTAACCAGTTTGCTTGTTACCGAACCGAACTTTAACGGCTGATCTTTGGACATAAAGAGGAAATGTGGCCTAAGCATCCACACTTAAAACATAAATTTCTCAAGCCCCCATATTGCAGAGAGTACTTCTGTCCTTCTACTATGATAGTATGGACTAGTGGCTTATTGAAATTGACTTGGATGCGTAACCTACCGAACCTATATCTCTTTGTGTTGTATGTGTAAGAATCAACTCGTCGAATTTCTAATTTTTATTAAAGCTGATATATTGTAGAACTCAAGTGGTAACTCATTTATCCTTACCCAAACAGCTACAGAGTCAAAGGTCGCCGTTGATGCTCTGAAATTGGGCTCTCATCTTCTAATTGCCAAGAAGCTGCCATTGACAAATCGGGGACCCTCCTTGATTATTTATTTCGGGTCTTCATGGTTTTGGAAGTTAATGGTATAGTATCCATTACCATTTGTGATAATTGTGAAATCAGATATATGTCTCCACAGAAACTTTAGTTTTTGATAAAGTAGTTAATAGCCTAATGAAGGTCCATAGACTTTTACGATTATGGCATTTTGCCACAGTTTGTATAAATTTTTCTTTTCAGTTTTGGAGAAGAAAATGGCACGGATTGGTGCTTCAGGGCCATTTAGATCACTGACAAGTTCTTCAGGAACTGTACTAACACTGTATTTCTATAAGATGGGGGAAGCCTTGGTTGGTCGGAGACACTGTTTGGCTTCGTTGGTGATGCTTGCCTACTGCTAAGCTCTGGGGTCTGCTCTAATATCCTTGTCTCTAGAGGAAGCTTCACGGAATTTATATTTGGTTGCACTTGCTCAGGTACTCCGATAACATTCTGATTTGCACCAAGATCATCCTTGTGCATATTATTTTGCAATTGCAGTTGCTGTTGGATGCGTTCATCATTTGTCTCAGTATTTGTGATATTGACAAGTGAGTTTGCAGTGTGCAATTCCAGTAAAGGGAATTGCAGTTTCTAAAATGATGGCCATTCTTCTCTTGAATCATTAAATTCTTCATTCTCAATGAGAGGCACTTCAGGTTTGAGGCGTTTTCTACTTTTGGGAATGGATTCGTGCGCTCTGAGGAAGGGCAAGAGAACGGGAGAGGGATTTCTTGCTGGGTGCTAAATTTTTCCAAGAAATCTGGTTGTCCTATGTTGAAATAAAGAAGATGTGTAGTCTTTTGTAAGTCAGGAAGCTTGACCAAACCGCAGCTGAGACTTGCAATTTTATCGAAATGCCGCTTTTCGTTTGAGCGAAATAGCGACCTACGAAATGCAACCAAATCTTAGCGCATGTCTACACTACATGCAATTTCTTCATAAAATCCACGTGGCTAAAATGAAATTGCAAATTCAAGCTATGCTTTTGTTACGGTGCATCACAAAATAGTTTCTCATGGACCATTTTTAAGAAAAATACTTTTTAGAAATAATCGATTGTAAATTATGTATATACATATAAATTATGTATACATAAAATATGGATATATATAATTTTACATATGGCAACTAGATTGTACAAATATAATATATATATGTTTTTGTGTGTGTGTGTGTGTATATATATATATATATTTATATATATATTTATGTATGTGCATATAATATATAGATTGTATGTATATATTTATGGGTGGGATAAAGTAATTAGAAATACTTGAATTTTTATATTTTTTTTCATTTTAGTGCTTAAAATTTAAACTTGTTTATTTTAATACCTCAATTTTTTAAATGAGAGAAATTAGTATTTTTGTTATAACAATTATTATAAAGAATATTTATTTATTTTACTTTAAATGGTTAAAGTATCATGATTTCTTATAGCAAGTACACGCATTTTTGTATTCCTTGTTGGAATACAATAATATAAAATTCATGTAAACTACTAACAAGAATTCTGACATTAGTAAGTATGCCCGCTAGACTTAGAAGTTACTTCAACCGGATGCGAAGACTTAAGTCTTTTAAATTATCTTTTCTTAAGACAAAATCTAAGTCAAAGATCCATCATCAACGTCCTGGAAGCATTTCAAGTCTTTCCAAGAGAATCAGTCCCAAATCTATTCTCTACAAACCATGTCTGTTACAGTTCTTTTCTTCATCCTGTTCTTTTTGTTTCAGACCTTTCATTGCATTGAAGTTTGCAACATAACTTCTTCAGCTCCACTCTTTGTAAATCGGACGCTTGTTTCTTCCAACAAGACATTTGAATTGGGCTTCTTTACACCCAATGCAACTACAGGAAAGCAATATGTGGGAATATGGTATAAAAGCATTTCTCCCACGAAAATTGTATGGGTGGCCAACAGGGAGAAGCCAGTTATGTCCACTGGAGAGCCAGCTAGCTTAAGAATAGGCACTGACAGAAACTTAAGGCTTGTTGATGGGCAGCAAAACACAATCTGGTCCACAAGTGTTACTGTCAATTTCAAAAATTCTCATGTCGAACTTCTGGATGATGGTAATTTAGTCCTAAAGGATACGAACTCTGGCACCCACATATGGGAAAGTTTTCATCATCCCAGTGATACTTTTCTACCGGGAATGAATTTAGGGATAAATGTCAAAACGGGAGAGAAACGATACCTGGCGTCCTGGAAAAGTGAAACTGACCCCGCACCTGGGAATTTTGTATTAAATATCACGCCAGATAAACCACCTCAAGTTATTAGCTGGGAGGGGCCACATCGTTATTGGAGAGGTGGATACTGGGATAAAGCAAAATTCAATGGAATAGATGGCATGGATGAATCGTATACAAGCATGTTTAGTCTCCAGCAAAATTCTCAGGAGGGAACACATATCTCGATGAGTAAAGTTCCTGAAATATCTTTTCCAACAATATCCATTTCTTGGAATGGAACATCGAAACTCATTTATTGGGACAATAAAAAGTGGTCAACGGATAGGAAAGTACCATCAAATCCTTGTGAATCATATGGTCAATGCGGCCCTTTTGGGATTTGCAGTGCATCTAGTTCACCCATCTGTAGTTGTTTGACAGGATTTGTACCCAAGTCTTATGAAGAATGGAATAAAGGAAACTGGACCAGAGGATGCATTAGGCAAACAACTTTAAATTGTCAGAGAAGCACAAACACGTCATCTTCAAAAGATACATTCTTGAAAATGAGCAACATGAAGCTCCCAGATTTTGCAAACTATTTATCAGACATATATGATGTTCAGGAATGTCAGAGTTGGTGCTTGGATGATTGTTCCTGCCAGGCTTATTCTTATAAACCCAGTATAGGATGTTTGATTTGGATGGAACACCTCTTGGATGCTCAGAAATTTAACATATCTGGTGAAGATCTATTTATTCGCACGGCCAATATAGATTCGGGTAAGTAATTCCAGCAGATGCTGGTATTTTTGTAACTATAGCACCACACCTTCTTAAACTTCCTTCTTTTTATAGTTCTGCTTCTTTTTTCTTGTTTTAGGAGGATTAAATCAAAGAAGAAAACTCATCTCCAGTCTTACAGCCATTCCCATTGTCATCATACTGGGAGTTGTTGCTTATGTTATACACAAGAGGAAAGCAAAACATAAGAGTATGGTCAAGTTTCTTATAATTAATCTTCATTCGTAAGAAAGTATAGGAAATTGTGTGTTCACAACCACAAATTTGATCATGAGCAGATATATGTGAAACTCATAAAATGTGACTTTGCCTCCCAAAACTCTCCAAAATGTTCCTCTACCTCCCCTAGAATTTCAGGGCAAAAGTGTTAAGTAGTGAAAAGAAAGAATCCACATTTGAAATATATGTATTAGGTGAAGGATACATAAGTAAAGAACTCATTAAAAACTAAATTCTTAAATAGATAATAATTTATGGGAAAAAATAAATTTCGAATCTAATGTGGATGTGGTGACAAGCCTATGAATGTGTTCCTTCATAAAGACCATGTGCGTACAATCCACAAAATACGTGTACTTTTCAACTTGAATCCGAAACTGGTGGTTGTTTTGCAACATTCGTTTTTATCCGTTTCTTTTATTTTAGCTCCTTTTGCATGCACTTTCCAATACAGGAAATTTTAATGCATTAAGAGAACAATTGGAATCTCAAAATAGGTCTGAGCTACCCCTCTTCAGTTTCAATTGCATGTTAGCTGCTACGAATAATTTCGCTGAGTCACTGAAGCTTGGACAAGGTGGATATGGTCCAGTTTTTAAGGTAGTCTCCCTGAGGCACTTAGTGCTTGATTCGGCTTATCATGCCAGAAAAAGTTTTAAGTATAGCAACTGTTGAATTCGTCAGGGAACGTTGAGAGATGGGAGCATTGTTGCAGTCAAAAGACTTTCCAGCAGCTCTGGACAAGGCATGGAGGGATTCAAGAATGAACTACTACTAATATCAAAGCTCCAACATCGTAATCTTGTCAAGCTTGTGGGTTGTTGCATTGAAAGAGAAGAAAAGATATTAGTATATGAATACTTACATAATAAAAGCTTGGATACATTTCTCTTTGGTAGGTCTAGCTGATGAAATAGCTTCTCATGATTAACAAAAGCTTGGATTCATTTTTATATGGTGCATTTTACAGATTCAAACAGGAAAGGAGAACTTGACTGGAGCAAGCGATTCAACATCATCCAGGGGATAGCTAGAGGGCTCCTTTACCTCCACCGCGATTCTTGCTTAAGAGTGATACATCGAGATCTAAAGGTAAGCAACATCCTCTTAGATGAGAAGATGAATCCAAAAATTTCGGACTTTGGACTGGCACGGATGTTCCAAGGCACACAAGTCTTGATCAATACTCACAAGGTCGTCGGCACACTGTAAGCTCCTGAATAGTTTCGCTCCCTTGTCTCTTTCCACTAATAATCTCTGTAAGCATAAATACATGTTAGTTTAAAATGAGTGGTATATTAAATTAAAATGTGATGACTGTTGATTTTCAAGATGAAAATCTAGAGAAATTACAGGTGAAGCTGTTTGATTTATATGTTAGGCAAATATGCTATTGTTCATGTCATTAGCTTTGAATTACTTTATAATTGTTTTCTTACATTAAGAATTTTCATCTTTCTTGGTTTGCAAATGAATGTAACTAGTGGTTTACATTTTTGGTACATTATACACAAAGACATCATTTCTTCTTAAGAAAATCGAAATAATCACTGTCATGTTGTTTGGGTAAATTGCAGCGGATACATGTCTCCCGAGTATGCCATGGGTGGGCTATATTCTGAGAAATTGGATGTGTACAGCTTCGGGATAATACTACTTGAGATTGTCAGTGGCATGAAAAATTCACCATTCCATAGCCATTTCAATCTCTTTTTCCATGTGAGAAACACACTGCTCTTGTCTTTACTCCTCTTAAACTTGCTAACATGAAGGACTTACCAATTCCAGGCATGGCAACTGTGGAGTCAAGGCAGAGGATTGGAATTAATGGATGAAACATTATCCGTGGTTTCTTGCACATCAGAAGGAATGAGATGCATTCACGTGGGGCTGCTTTGTGTGCAAGACAATGCCCTGGATAGACCAAGCATGGCAAATGTAGTTCTGATGCTCGGCGGTGACTCGGATCTTCCTCCACCAAAGCAGCCTACTTTCACCTATCAAAACTGGTCAGATCAACATGTCCAATCTCATGAAGCAAGCATATCATCCAAGAATAGCATCACAAATTCAATTGTTGAAGGGAGATAATACCTTTGTTGACTCGTAATTTCTTTTGTTCCGTATGGTAAAACCTACCTTCATCTAAACTTTTTCCATGCAAAGAGATGAACAATGTATTCCTTTTTGTGTAAAGTATAACAAATTATGAACCCTTCGGTTTCGTTTCTGTCGACGCTACTTGACTACTTCCTGGAGCCACCTACATATTTATATTCCTTTTAATTGAATTCATATCAAAACTCAACTCAGAATGTGATAATTAATATCGATATATATGTTTAAGTTTGATTCGAACTCTGATCCATAAGATCATTGGACTAAATGTGTTCAAGCTCAACCATTATTCCAAAAGCAAACCATGTTGCTTGAACTCTGATCCATAGGAAGTGTAGATTGATAAACGTATTCACAGTTATGAAGCAATAGATTGGATCGAACCAATAACGAGAGAAGTTTTGTCTTTGCAACAAGACACTGACTAGAAGAAAATAGTCCTTTTTTTTTTTTTCTTCGATTAATAAGGGTAATAATTATATTATCTGTCTCTTGTTTAGTTCGTATACGCTTGAAATCTAATGTTTAGATAACTGTATGATGTATATTTGAATTGATGTAGTTTCACACTAAATTAATGTCTGGATAAATTTTCTTTAAATACCTTATCATGGCAAAAATGGAGACCAGAAGATAATTGATGGAAAATTAAAGTTTCACGTGTAGTATAAGGAATATGGTTCGAAAAATAGTATTTATCCATTAGTAAAAAAGAAAATTTCAGTTCATTCTTTTCTAAAAATTAAATACGGTAATGGGAATATAAAAATCTAACTTTACTTTAGGAGTTAAATATTTGTACTTGAATAACGAAGGTATTCGGTTTGGTTCAAAAGTCAAATCAAATCGCTTTTAATAATTTGAGATTTTAAACCAAATTATTTTAAACATGATTCCATTTGGTTTGCTCCTGTTTGAATGGCTTTTCAAAAGTACCTTTTTCTAATTAATAATACTAATAGTTATTATGATTTTTAACCAAATATTGATAATTAAATTAATGAACATTATGCATGAATTAAAGGAACATAACATGATATCACGGTAACATCTGAAGTGATAGCAAAGGTGCACAAGTTTAGTTGAAAGATGAGAGACAAGAATTAAGGAAAAGAAGAGGATTATGGAGATTAAAAGTGAAATTAGAGATGGCAAAAAATAAAGGCTGTTAGGGTTTAAGATAAAAAAATATAGCTTACTTTTTACTTTTTAATAAGAAGCAGTTATGAACATTTTAGATCTTCTTTCAAACAAATCATGAATAATTTGTGATTTGATCTTGTATAATTCAATTTAGTTTGGTTTGGTTTGATATGATAATAAACCTATTGAAAATCGTGTCAAAATGATACTTAATATAAAAAAATAAGTCATATTGCATATATAATTTTTTTTTTTTAAAAGGACACTTTTATCAAGTTTTTATTAATTTTAGGACACCACCTTTCAAAAATCTTTTGGCATATGTGGTTACTTCATTAAAATGAAATAGAATAACTATTTGTTTCTTATAGGCCTATCCGTATGTAGTTGACAAAAGAGCTAGTCCACATAGTTGTTATTGGCCTATACCTAAGAAAGGAGAACTTGCAAATCTTTTTTATAGGAATTAAGAAGTAGCTATTATATAGTCTGCTAAAACATATTTTCATATTTCTTATTCAATATACCTTAAAAAGAATAACAAGAAATAACCATTACTTCTTTATTCAATTTTTTGATAATTACAATTTTATTCTTATCATATCATATTCTGTAATTCAGATGTATAATTAAAGTTTTAGAAGCAGTGGAAATCTAACCCCTCATGGTAGGCCGACTTTGAAGGGTGTCTATTCACTATTTTAATGATCCATCCTAAGCATCTTGTTAGGGTTAAGAATATGGACTACGACACAAGAAATGGACACGATATGAAATTATTATAAACAGATTTGTATATGGAAAAAATCAATACAGGAAAAAAAATTTTGAAATCCATTTGAACACGGTAAAATTTATGTTCAAGTTTGAGTTCAATCCACAAATCTATTTTTGAACCTATTTACTAAACAGGTCCTAAAAACATGTTATGAGCTCGATCTGCAAACCCATTTAAGTTTGAAATAACCAATATTTTGAAAGTTAAAAGAGTATTATTTTCTTTTTTCTTATGAATATCTGAATAATGATAGCACAAGTATAAATCCAAATATTGGTAGCACTAAGTCGAGAGCTTAAAATCTATTAACGATAAATGGACAAATGATTTACAACTAACTTTATGTTTTATAAATACGCATACTAGATTTAAATTTAGTTTATTTATGATAATTCTTATAATCATTACTTTGTTAAGGAATTTCAATTCTCTAAAAGCATGTATACACTTATAAGTGACAATAAATTTCAATTAGAGTTATATTTGTATGAGAAGTAGTATATGATGGTCAAATAAGGTATTTTAAGTTATTGGAACACTAATCAGTCTCAATATTCTCAAGTTATAAAAATGACTTGTGACATCTTAAACATATTGATATTTATAGTAACTACACAATCAGCATATAGTACACAATTAAATTCTTGATGAATATAATAGCTGATTAAAGTCAAAAAGCTATGGAAATTCTTTTATGCGTAAATGATTGGTTTTACAAAGAATGTGACAAACTAAATTATTTTTATAGATATTTTAAAATTATTTATTTTTATATTAATATAATTTTTTTATATGTAAATTCTTTGAATATCTCCAAGGAAATTACCACAAATAATAATACACAATTGAGACATAATTCGACTAACATCAAGATGTTATGTAGTCATCAATGTTTAGATTTGCTATATTTCATCAAATTTTACTTTATTAAACATTTGATGGGTTGTAATTTCATGTATAAGTGTTCATACTATATCATTTTTCTTTGTAAAAATGTTAATTTTGTGATTATCAAGTTTCCAATGAGTTTATAACTATTTTATATATTAATTTCTAACTTTTTAATTGATAAATGTGTCCAATTCAAATAGGAGATACATTTATTAAATGAGTGAGGTTATGAGTTAAGGTTTTCAAAATACAAACCTATTTAAATACGGACAAAAGATATAACAGATTAACATGAATAGTTAACTCTACACATAGTAGCAATGATCACGGTCTGGGATGGTGAATTCACCATTTTTCTTTTTTTCTTCTTCTCCTTCTTTTTTTTTCTTTTTTCTTTTTTCTTTTTCTTTTTCTTTTTATTTATTTATTTATTTATTTTTGGTTTTACTATTATTACGTGATTTTGTGAAGTTTTTAAGATAAAGACAGTCGTGGCATTGTTTCATCTTCAGTCCTTTATCTTTGAATTTTCTCACAGATTTTTCTCGTATAAAAGTGTGGATATGATAAATCCCGTGAATATTACGCTGTTGATACCTTGAAATTTTGAAACTTTTAGGCTTGACACGCCATTGATAATTGATAGAGTTCGTATATATAAAACAAAAGATAGGGACTACATACTTGGAAAAGTATATAACGTTATTATTTTTGTCATATTGGATATTGATTTCAATATTGTACCTTTTAAAAATTGACTTCTGTACAAGTAAATTTTATTATTATCCTTCAAATTAAAAAGTACATCTATTTTCTTTGAATCAGTTTAAAATTAATTTCAGTAAATAATTTCACTTTTACAATTTCCACCGATATATAAAACTAGGGCTGATCATGAAACTGAACCTGATTGAACCGTAATGAACCGTCAAACAGCCTACTTTCACCTTTCCAAAACTGGTCCGATCAACATGTCCAGCCTCATGAAGCATGCATATCATCCAAGAATAGCATCACAAATTCAATTGTTGAAGGGAGATAATACCTTTATTGACTCATAATTTCTTTTGCTTCATATGGTAAAACCTATCTTCATCTAAATATTTTCCATGTAAAGAGATGAACAATGTATTCTTTTTTGTGTAAAGTATGTCAAATTATGAACCCTTCGGTTTCATTTCTATTGACGCTACTTCCTGGAGCCACCTATATTTTTATGTTCCTTATAATTAAATCTAAATCAAAACTCAACTCAAATGTGATTATAAGACTTGATATGTGCTTAAATTCGATTCAAACTCTAGTCCATAAGATCATTGGACTAAATGTGTTCAAGTTTAAACATTATTGGAAAAACTAACTATTTGGCTTTGAACTTAGACATGGTTTGACCATACATGAATTGAATTCAAATAAATATCAAATTTACTATAAATAGTTTACAAGTCTGTTCGATTCATTTATATCATAAGTTGAAGATTTGTATACTCATCACGGATAGGAAGTGGAGATTGATAAACTTGTTCACTGTTATAAAACAACAAATGAAACGGAACCAATAAAGAAGGACGTTTTGTCTTCGCAACAAGACATTCCGAGAAGAAAATAGTACCTTTTTTTTTTTTTAATTGCTTGCATAAATAAGGGTGATAATTATATTAACAAAATAAGTGGCAAACTGCCTATACATGTCGGAGGAATCCGCTCCTCCTAAGCAAAGCACGAGCAAAAGTCATTTTCTTCTTATAATCAAAATGAAAATGGATCGTCTCTATTTACTTTTTTCAGTTTTCTTTCATTTATTCTCTTGAAATGTTGTAAAGTGTTATCGATAGTTGAAATTATAAGAAATATAATGACATCCATAATATTTAAAAAAATCTAGACAATTCTATCCATTAATTTGTAAAGTGAGGAAAATTGAAAAAATGATAAATAGAAAGGATCCAAATCCAAAACAAACATAATTAAGTCATCATTCCCTCCTTATATAAGGTAATATATTATGGTACTTAAATTGTTGTCAAGAGGAAAGTAGAAGAAAATACGAGGATATGCTTTCCACTCGAACGAGCATCTTCTTTTCACCATCTTTTTTTCCCCCTAACATGTCTTCTATATCTTCCCCCTAACATGTCTTCTATATCTATCTCATGTTTAGTTCATATATATTTGAAATATTACATTTAGAAAATTATATGATATATATCTAAATTAATGTAGTTTCAAACTTAATATTTAGATAAATTTTTTTTTTATTATTATTTGTTGAATATCTTATCATGATGAAGAGGCGGTAATTAGAAGATAATTGCCGGAAAATACAAGAGCACTGGTGTTGATAGGGAAATTCCACCAAAAGGCCCTTTGAAGTTTAAGACAAACCTCATAAGATTCTGATCCAAGCTCATTAGCCCATTCTCGACCTAATTTGGGTTTTTTTGTTTAGGATTTAGGTTTTTGGGGCGGGGGGGTTGGGGTGGTTTGTGGTGTGGTGTTGTGTGGTGGTAAGGGTAAAGGTGGGGTAGCTAAGACTTTGGTTACATAAGGAAAAGTGCAACTAAGTGGCTAAACTAGACTTATGTTCCCATACAGAGAAGGAGGTCAAAGCAACTCTACTCAGCTCAAGAAATAGGAGTTACTAACACTAGTCAACATGACTAAGTTAAACACTAAGAGCTTGTTTCCTAAATGTTTGAATTATTATAGAGAGGCATAAACAGTTCGATAATTACTAAACTAGCTACTATCTACTACCTGATGTCCTTAAGAATCGAAGAATGGTCTGGAAGGCTATTTGAACATGTCACTAATACATTAATGGTTAAGGAAGGATAATTACAAGCTACCATCTATAAATGTGGTTTATAGGGAATACAGTAATCTCTCTTGGCCTACTTAACTCTCATTTAGTTTTTAATCATCCTCCCTTTACTTCAATCTCTTACTTAAGCATTGGAGTGATTACTTTGAAATCACTACAACAACCCCTTAGCCCAATTCTTTTCTTCTACAAGCCAAATTTTCAATCTCAAACTCAAATCCAACCTATTAATTTTGACTATCAACAACTAGCAATATAAGGAATATGGTTTAACTTTTAAAAGTGTAAGTATATATGCTTTGAAATTCTAACTTTATAAAGATTTGTTAAACATGTAACAATTTTTTGTCCAACTAGATATTTAAAAAGAGTAAGTATTCATATTTTGAAAACTAAGATTATTCATGGTTCATTTCAGTTCTTGGTTTAGGAAATCGCATTTGAAATGATTCAATTCAAACCCTCAATAAACTAAACCACTTTTAATGGTTCAAGGTTTTAAATAAAAGTATTTCAAATCTGATTCGATTTGGTTCGAGTTAGTTTGAACCACTTTTCGAAACCTACCTTGTTTTAACTAATAATACTAATAATTATTGGAGTTTTTAACCAAACATTATGGATGATGGGAATTTGACCTTTAATGTTACCAAACCAACCTACTCCCAACTATTACTAACTTCCTTACAAACCCAACCACCTTCTGTATAAGGGATATCGAGCTCAAGGCTACTTTAATGAGGACGAGTTAAGGGAATATAAGGCCTACCCTTCTGAGTACTTAATAGACAAATAGTTGGGGATGAATAAAGCTATGGCCAAGGATTCTGAGCTCATCACCTATCCAGCTGTTCCTTGATCATCCAAGCACCTCAGCCTTTATTCGAGCTCCAACGTTCTTTGGAATTGGTAACCTTCCAGTTTCTCTCTTAAGTTTGAGTCATCTTAACAAGTTGTGGAGCTACTTGATGGCCGCACCCAAGTCAACCAGGAACATAATAACAATAGCGATAGTACATTTTTTTCTTCTTCTACTGGGCTCTTAATCAACACTTAAGTGTTGTGTGTCCTATTAAAAGATCATGGAAATCTACTAATGAAGCTTTTTTTTCTTCTTTATTTCATTTGTACCTTGCATTGTATATGTGTATTATTCACTTTGCATTGTACACTTTAGTCATCTTTTTCTTTTAATATGTTACCCTAAACGACAACCATATAAGCCTTGTAATTGGTAAAGTAGACATTATCTTATCCTTAATATATTGAATATTCTCCTACTCTCATGAGCTTTGTAAGCTTTGGTTATTCTCCTTCACTCTTATCTTGTTCATCTCAGCTAGGGAACTAATGGCAAGTAACCTCACTTCCTTCCATTCATGAGTCACATTTAGTGGTGGAGTGAGTCCATTTGCGAGCCTTAGTGAGTAAGATCCTTAGCTTAGCTTTTAAGCATCTAGCTAGCTTTCACCTCATTTTCTTTTTTATTAAGAAGGACCCACTAATCTGTAGTAAGCCCTAATGGTTGCATTTGCCCTAGGAACATTATTATTCAATTCTAGTATCATAACTCGAGGTTGTGACTAAGAGTACATGTTCTATGTTCTTGAAGTTTTGGAAGTGTTGTAGTGTAGTGTGTGTTAATGTTGTAATATTGAGTGGTAGCTAGAAGTACTATGAAAGGGCTTGTATTGCTTGTGTAGGGTTGTAAAGTGTTGGGTGAAGGACCTTTGGGTATTCTATTGATAAGTGCGAGTTGTGTTCTATTATGCTTTGTTCTTGTATTTAAGAATAGAGTAAGTAATTGCAAGTAGTCATCGAGAATTTGGGTTGTGTTGTTGTAGGCTACAGTTGTTTTGGGTTTGTTATTGTTTTATGTTTGGATTTTCATAGGGAATATTTGTAGAAGTAGGTGTTGGAGCTAAAGTGAAGTTTGTCAAAGTTGAGCTATTGAGTATATGAAGATTGCTACAATGTAAGTTTGTGGTTCGAAGTGTTGTGTATGTGAAGTATAATGTTTGAGGTTGATTGTTTTGTTGTCATTGCTAAGCTTATGAAGATGTCACTAATGTCAAATCTAAGTATCCACAATGGCATTGTAAATACAAAAGGTGACGCACATGGTCAAGTACAACATGTGAATTAGACTCCTAAGATGATGGACGAGAAGATTGATGATTTGATCATAATAATGGCCAAAATGACCACTTTTATGCAACAATGGTCAACAACCGACCTCCCAACGTAGTATAAGACAATGTCTGACCTATAGGTGCCCGTCAAGTAGACCTTGAGTCGACTACAACGGATGCTTGACATGCCTTAGGTAGGCATGCAAGAGGATATTATAGATTAGAAGTGGTAGGTGAATACTTTTGCCTAGTTCAGAACCAAACAAGAGGGGTTGGTGGAGATGGTCATTGTACTAAGAGATGGATTAAATTAGATGATGTGGAAGAAGATGAAGATGACAAACTTTATGAGTTTAAGGAACACCATGCTTGAGCGAAGGGCATAGACAACATAAAAACATAGATATTGAGCTTCATTAGTGTTAAGAGTGCAAATGGATATTTTGATTGGGAAGAGAAGATAAAGAAGATTTTATATTGTTATGACTACAAGGACACTATGAGAGTCTAATTAGTTACCTTAGAATTCACAGGATATGCGGCAATATGGTAAAAGAAGCTATAGGCTGTGAGAAGACAAGATGGTCAATGAGAAGTGAGGACATGGAACAAGATGAAGTATATAATGAGGGGTTGCTTCCTTCCCGACCACTACGAGCAAGATACATTCAAGAAACTCCTAGAGCGGAAGTAGGAAGCAAGAGTGTAGATGGGTCATGGGTACTTCAAGGAGTTTCACATATTGATGATCAGTTGTGATGTGGATGAACCTAAAGCTAAAACAATTTCCAAATTTGTTTCCAATTAGAGATATGAAATCTAAAATATTCTTAAGGTCCAAAGGGTTATCCCTATGGATGAGGCTACATAAATGGCATAAAAAGGTCCAATGATAAAGGCGTAGTTAGTTGAGCTAAGCTCTTGTTGGCTAACTTGCCCGATCAAGCCGACCTCAATCTAGCCAACTTGTAAACAATTGAGACATGGACCAACATAGTTCGACCTTTGACCGACCCAATGATAATCAAGGGAAGGCTTAGGTCCCTTAGTCTGAAGTGAAGAAGGACATCAAACAAAGTTCTAATTGAAAAACTTAAAAGATTAAATCCTTCAAATGTCTTGGCTTCAACCATATTGCATCTCAATATCTAAATAAACAACTTATGACCATGAAGGGAGATGAGCTAGAAAGTGCTAATAAGGAAGAGTTAGAAGATAAGGTTGAGAAAGAGGAAGAAATTAAGGGAATTCTTAATGAGTTTTATGAGGATGAAGCAACTGTAGTACATATAGAGAAAGGAAGATTCCTAAACATGATCATTTGATGGGCACTTAATGTGGCCCCAACCAAAGAAGAAGTCTAGAGAGAACATACTCCATATAGGATGCTAAGTAAAAAGGAATTTATATATATTAATCATTAATGGAGGGAGTTACACCAATGTAGTCACAGCTAGCCTAGTTTCACTATTGAAATTGTCAACTGTCGCACATCCTAACCTTATAAACTTCATTAGCTATATGAGAAAGGAGCCCTTACATATGATATAACAAGACTATATGTCGATCTCCATAGGAGATAGGTACAAAGATGAGATCTTATGTAATGTGTTGCCCATGTATACATCTCATGTCTTACTCGGTCAACCTTGGATGTTTTACCGGTAAGTATGACATGATGACTACAAGAACACATACTAATTCTAGAAGGATAGTAAGTGGGTTATCCTTTACCCCATGACTCCCCAAGAAGTGTATGAGGCCTAAGTTGACCTCAACTGAACTTAGAAGACAACCTTACATGTAAGTCGAGGAGATGTAGAACAAACCCTTAAGGAAGACAACCTTATGTATATACTAATCATCAAGCAGTTGATGAAGGTTGCTGACTTCGATTTAATTCCAATTGAGGTCCAAAGTTTAATAGATAAATATGCTGACATGCTTCCTAATGAATTGCCTAAAGGACTACCACCTTGCGAGGTATTGAGCATGTTATAGACCTATAGCCTAGTTTTAGTTTGCCTAATTGACCTATTTACTAGATGAATTAAGATGAAGCAAAGGAACTTAAGCAACAAGTGGATAAGAGAATTGAGAATGTGTTTATGAGAGAAAATATTAGCCTGTGTACCATCTCTACCCTACTTGTACCGAAGAAAGCTGGCTTATAGAGGATGTATATAGACAACTAAGTTATTAATAAGATCATTGACAAGAATCAAGCCACTAAACCCTTTACTCGAGCCCAAGCTCAAGGACTAAAAGCTTAACACAGTGAGTTCTTTCCTTTAGCCCCATAATCGAAGAGTCCAAGCTGTTGCAGTTTGCCAACTTGATGCCCTACCTAAGCTGAACCCCCTTGTACTTATCGAAAGTCTTTAGCTATCGACTAGGGGTACACTTGAACAATAGCTCGACCTACCCAACCATCTGCCCAACTAACCTAAATCTAAGTTATTCCCAGTATGTCTAAGGTAAATTCACCTCAAAAGAGTTATCTGCTTAGCTCGACAATATTGACCTATCAGCTCAACTTGGCATGAATACTTGGCAATAACCAAGCTAACCATATAGTTTATCTATTTTGTTAGGCACAATGATGCGAACCGTGATCAAGAACAGATAAGGTCGATCGTTGAATAGGTCCAAACTTACCAAAAGCTTGAAAAGGGTAAGGTTGAGTAGTTAGTCGGATTGGACGTGAGTGAGTACTCGAGATTGGCCTAACTGTTATCTCGGTAATCTACAATTCGACATACTGTGGAGAGATTGGCAGTCATTCAGCTCGACATACAGAGTAACTCGGCAAAGGGATACTCGACTTCGACAAGAGTCGGTTAGAGCAGGAAGATCCGCCTTGCTAGCCCTTTCAGTCTTTGGGCTCGGCTGTGGGTCAAAGGCCTGGTAGCCTGATTCCTATCATTTCCTCCAAGTTGATTTAGATTTGGGATAAAATCTGAATGGTCTCCAGTCAGCTCTTCATCAAGGTGATATTGATTGAGATTAACAATGTTGAAGGTATCAAAAACCCTATAGTCCTCTAGTAGCTCTAATCTATAAGCATTATCATTGATCTTTTGGAGGATTCTAAAAGGTCCTTCAACCCTTGGGGATAGTTTGTTCCTCGTCTTATTTGAAAACCTCTCTTTGCTTAGGTGCAACCACACCAAGTCTCCTAGTTGAAAATGTTTGGTTATCCTACCCTTGGTCTTCTCTCGCATCAGTTTGGCTGCTTAGTTGATGTGCCGAATGACTTTATAATAGATGTACTGAAGGGATTATGCTCTAGCTCTTGCGTCATGGTCCTATTGTGCAGGCATAGGTACAAGGATGTAATCAAGGGGCAACTCGGGATTAAAACTATAGACCACTTCAAAGGGGGTCTGCTTAGTGGTGTTATGCACTGTTCAATTGTAAGCAAATTCGACTACTGGCAAGCCTAGTCAACCAAGTTCTTACCCATTGTAGCTTAAAGTAGTGATCCCAAAGTGTGATTAACCACCTCTATTTAGGAGTGACAAGAAGTACTGAATAATAGTTTAGTCCCCATCCAATGCCATAAGGTTCTCTAGAAAAGGCTCAAGAACTTTGGTTATCTATCAGAGACTACTCTTCTTGACACGCCATATAACCATATAATCTCCTGCAAGAAAAGAAAAGTAATAGCCGAAGTGTCATTAGTCTTAGTACAGGGCACGAAGTTTGCCATCTTATTGAACCTATCTACAATAACCATTACAAAATCTTTACCTCGGGCAATTCGTAGTAGTCTTAAAACAAAGTTCATGCTCAATTCGGCCCATGGCTTCGTCGAATAGGCAAAGGCATTGTTTTTTCTTATTTAGCTAAGAACTTAGCCCTCTTATACGTGGCATAGCTTTTAATGATTTAGTGCACATCTTGCCTCATTCTCAGCCAAAAGAATCGACCACTCAGCAATTCATATGTTCTTTTCTCCCCAAAATATCTGGATAGTCCTCCACTGTAAGCTTTCCTAATCAGCAACTCCTGAAGTGAATAGGTCGACACACACAATTTCCCTCCTCGAAACGAGTATCATTCCACCATATGATACTCGTCCACTGTCCTCCCATCGATACAATGTACAAGTATGGGTCTAAAGTGTAGATCTTTAGAATACTGTTTTTTTTTTTATACTTGTAAACCCAAACAACCTAATCTGCAATTCAGTTAAAAGCGCATGTCTCCTTAAAAGAGCATCTGCAACTACATTGCTCTTTCCTTGCTTGTATTTTATTACAAAATTGAATCCCTTGAGGAATTCGATCCATCTCACTTGCAGCTTCAACAATTTGGTTTGACTTCGGAGGTACCTTAAGGACTCATGATCAGTATAGATGGAAAATTCTCTCAGCTATAAATAATGCTACCATACTTGCAGTGCTCGGATCAACACCAAGAGTTCTTTGTTATACACAAAATAATTTAGTTGAGGTCCTCTAAGCTTCTCATTATGATAGGCAATTGGTCGGCCTTCCTGCATTAAGATAACGCCTATTCCAATGCTTGACGTATTACATTCCAACTCAAATATTTTCTCGAAGTCAAGCAAAACAAGTATAAGGGCGGAGGTCAACCTTTCCTTCTTCTTAACAAAACTCCTCTCCTCCCTTTCTCCCCATCGGAAGTCAGTGTTCCTCTTTGTTAGCTCAGTAAGTAGCATAGCGAGGGTATTAAAATTCCTAATGAATCTTCTGTAGAACGAAGCTAGTCTATGGAAACTTCTCACGTCGATACAAGTAGTACGAGTCAGCTACTCGAGGATTGCTGAAATCTTCCGTCATCCACTCGTAAACCTCCTCCATTTACTATGTAGCCCAAGAATAGCACTTACTCCTGGCAAAAACAACACTTTTTAAGGCTACAAAATAATCTCTCAGCACAGAGGATATTCAATATAACTCGGAGATGTTTACAGTGACTCGACATGTCGATACTGTATATTAGGATGTCGTCAAAGTACACCATGACACACTTCCCTATCAGATATCTTAGCATATGGTTTACCAGTCTCATGAAAGCGCTTAGGACATTTGATAAGCCAAAAGGCATGACCATTCATTCATAAAGTCTATGTCAAATCCTGAACATAGTTTCCACTCATCTCTTAGTCTCATACGAATTTGATGGTAGCCAGACTTGAGATCAATCTAGCTGAAGATCTTAGCTCTACTCAATTCATCCTACATGTCTTCTAATCTTGAAATAAGATACCTATATTTGATCGTAATCTTATTCACAACTCGGTTGTTTATACACATCCGCTAGGTTCCATCCTTTTTCAATACTAGAAGCACCGGTACAGCACAAGGGTTAAGACTCTCCATAACATACCCTCTCTCCAGTAACTCATTGACTTGACGTTAGAGTTCAGAAGCCTATTCGAGACTTATTCGATAGATAGGCTTATTCAGCAGGGCAGTGCTAGGTATTAAGCAATGCATTGTTCTATGCCTCGTTGTGGGGATAACCCTTCAGGTAACTCTTCTAGGAACAGGTCGGCATATTCATCCAGTAGTGCTCTCACTTCCTGTGGTAGTTCACCTCACTCCCTCATCTCTAGCAAGCAGCTGACTAACAAAAGAGTCAACTCGTCAGCATTGATGGCCTCTCGAAGTTCAACTTTACTCATCACTAGAGCCTTCTTCGATCCGTAAGTAAGTTTCGTTTGCAATTTGTTGACAACGGCATTAGGTTCAATGTAATCTTTTGGCCATCCTTCTAAAACATGTATGTGTTTTTGTACCCATCATGAATAACTCTCTTATCAAACAATCATAGTTGGCCAAGCAGCATGTGTGAAGTATACATAGGCAGCATGTCACAAAGAATTTAATCGAAGTAATGTCCAATAGTAATCAACAGTAATACTTACCAGGTGACATGTAATGGCCCTTTCTCACTCAGCCAATGTAGCTTGTATGATCTCGGCTGTGCAATAGTCAACAACTTCAACCTTGTGACCATGTTGGTCGAAGCCACATTAGTACAACTTCCACTATTAACAATTAGTGTGCTCACCTGATTATTCACTCTACAAGTGGTATAAAACAAGCTCTCCCTCTAGTCCTCCTCTCACGAGGGTTAGATATTCATTGCGTGTTAGATAACCAAGGCCATCTAACCTAAGTCCTCGATGAACACATCCTCTTCAATTGGTTCTTTCTCAATAGCTTCTTTCTCGGCATTGCTCTCTTCCTCCTCAATTTCCTCATCAATACTTTCTACCTTTAGCTTTGACACGTCTTCGTTGATGACCATTATCCTTCGATTCAAGCACTAAGCAACCATATGTCCTAACTATTGGTATTTGAAGCACTTGATTTGGCTCGTCTTCCTACCAAATCCTTACCCCTTCTCATAAGTTTAGGTCAATACGTCACCATCAAGTCGGCCTTGTCACGCCTTGAAACCGCAGAGTCATAACAGCCCCACCGTGTAAACCATCCTAAGATAGAAGTTGGCCTTACAACTGCTATCTTAGACCTAATCTACATAAGGCGTCCACGACTAACTCGCTTTGAAGTAAACAGTTTATAATTTAAATAAATCATTTACCTAAGAAAGTGAGGAAATCTCTATATATACACTATAATTCAGTTATTACAATTAGAGTTTACAATATTTCTCTGTAATATATTTCCTAGTTATTACATTATTTAAAAATGAAAACTAATTCTAAAATAAAATCTTAGACCTTAAAATATAAGTTTGTTCTTCAAAGGTTTTTTCTCACTCCCCAGAATCCAGCAATTGCTAGCTTCAGAATAGTTGTTTGCCGCTTCTTAGCCAACACCTGCACGATGTCTATAGGGATGTGAGCAACCACAGCTCAGTAAGTTAAGATGGAGGACTTAAAACTATACCAAAAACACAACAAGGTTTTCAATCACTTATTAGGTGCAATGCATGTGCAAGCAAATGCCATCGCACAACGTTGTCTGGCCCGTCGTGAGATTAGAGAAATTGCACCTGCTCTAATCCGGGTTGAGGAGTTGCCGTTAATGCAACAGCTCACGACCAAACCCAGACTTATATAATGGAGACCTTGCTCCTTCCGCGACTACCTTCGAACCACTATCTTCACCCTCGTCGTGACCTCCTCTCCTGTCACTTAGTTCGACTAAGGATGAAGAAATGACCATTTTGCAATCCTGCGCTATCCCTTTCGAAGGGGTCGGTATTTGGCTAGAGAGTCCTAAGTTCTCCTAACGGGTTGCCATGCATGTCCGATTATGATTATTGGTCGTATATTTGATTAAGTCTAATTTAGGGTGATCAATCATTTCATACAAATCATACAATACATGCCAGAGCAACAACAGAATCATATCATCACCCATAATCAAGCACATGCACACATCCAACTATCTAACAAGCACAACCAAGCATAATCTTAAGTCTCCAAAATATAGCATCGTATTAACCCTAACTTACCTCGACTCCTCGCTCACTCACTCGAGGTCCGATTTGCTCAGGCCATCACCGATCATCCCTATAACATAAACATGGTTTCAGCTTTTCATATAACTATTATAAGTTCATTTTATCCTATAACGCTTATTGTTAGGTTTTGTTTAGGGTTTAATATGCCTAATTATCTAGGTCTTAAGTCTTTTATAATTATTCTAGGTTTAGGGTTAGGTTCGGGTTTGGTTTCCACATCGATTTCTAAATTATGTTCTAGTTCAATTTCTAAGTAATATTTTATATTCCAACCCTAGAAATTCGTTTCAACTCATAATGTGAAATTAATCACATTACTTCCCGATCTCCTAAATATCATTATTACTCCTAGTCAGTATTTTATTTTACCTAGTACACTTATATCCTTATTAGTGTATCGAATTTACTCCTGATGTGAGAAATTTTTACATTTTTCATATAATTACATAAATTCAAGTTTCTTATCAGATTTATTATATATCCCTATTATTTATATAATATCAATTTTTATCCTAATATTTTCTATTTATTATATTTTCAAAAATTACATATTATACATTATTGCCTATTATGTACATAATTTACTTCTAATATTTCTATCATTTTAATTACCATCCCTAAACATCAATTATCATTTCAAAATGTCTAAATTCATCCTAAATCAAATTTTACTCCTAATTTCCCTAATTTACAAAATTAACTTAAAGTTAATTATTTTTCCCTATTAATCATTTACTACATAATTAACCTAATAATTACATCTAACACCTTAAATGCTACAAGTATCATACTCCATCAGATTTCAACATCCTAAAACATATAATTATTCACTAAATCAGTAATTAATCATTTAATTACTTAATTAACCCTAAATTACCCATTTTATGCCTCATTTTAGGGCCTAAAAATTATCTAAAAATTTCGAAAATTAATTTTTGAAAACGGGCTTCATAGCACTATTATATATCATCTAAGTAATCTACACAAAAATTTTGTGCTCGAAACTACACTCCTAAGGTCATTTATTTCTAAACCGAAATATGCTCGGTTTTGCATGATTTCTTAAGGACCATATATTACAAGACATATTTTCATCAAAATAATATTTTTCCTAAAAAATAAATACAAAAATATTCCAGAATAATAAAATTCATAATTTTCTAATAATATTTACTATTTTTACAAAATTACACAAGAATCGGGCTGGAAATCGGACTCACCGATCTGGGTGGCTCCGGCCACCGCCTGCCGCCATGGCCTTGTCGGCAAGCTTGGGCACTGCCACCACCGTGTGGTGGTGGTGGCCGTCCACTTCCAGCTGCTCGTCTGGTGGGGGTTCCCTTTAAAGGCCCTAATCGCACAGTTTTTCCTAATTTTTTTCTAACTCGAATTTTTCTTTCAATTTTCGTCTCTCTTTATTTTTCTCACTTTCCAAACTGCCCAAATGAGCTCTGTGATTTTTCTTGCTATTTATAGAGCTTTAGGGGATTTATTATGTATTAAATTAGACAAGATAATTGCCTTATCCCTTAATTTTTGGCTTTTGTGTTGTCTTAATTTAATTGGTTAATCTTTCTTTTTCAGATTCTGACTTGCTACGACCAGATTTGCATCATTCCACACTCTTCTGATTTTTTCTAATTTTTCCACGATTAATTTATAATTTTCTTTAATTATTTACTAAGTTTTTGGTCAATTTAGATAATTTCGCGTATTTTTATCTACACGTAAATATATGTGGGGTACATGTGAACATTCCTAATTATTATTTTGGTCATTCTAAAATTTTTAGTATACATATAATCTATCTCTAGTAATTTATTAGTTATTAGATTACATTTTTCGCCTTTTCGGTAATTAGCAATTATTATATTTAAAATTTGAAAATTTTATAGTCTCCTATTTTATTACTTATTTTCTTAAATTCAAGTTTACGGGGTCATTTTTACTAATATTTCTCTTAATAGTTTATAATTTGGGTTTGATCGGATTCTTTAACCAATCACCCTAAACCTTATGTTCTAAGTTCAATCCTACGGTCAATTGGCTTAACTTTAGGACTTACAGGCCTTTCTACTCGGCTCAGACATCCACCTTTCAAATTGACTTGCTACTTGACTAAGCTCGATGACTTCCCTATCCTGGTCGGCTAGTCGACAATCTGGGCAATACTCGGCTCCTTCTCTGCCTCTTCACTCATTAAGCTATTCTAATGGATTCATCCATTGTAGTGAATTGTTGGAGCTCCACAATATCTCAAATATCACCTTGTAACCTAGTAAGGAACTTAAGATTGTTCACATTAGTGGTTCCTTTACTTCACGTCAGGTCATGAGCATTTAGAATTCTTAGACATACTCTTTAACTGTTCGGCCTCCTTATCTAAGCTCCTAAAATCGAGTGAAAGTGTCTTACAAATAAATATCTAACATAAATCTATTTCTCAATATTCTTTTCATTTCAAGCCAGGTATTAATCTCTTGGTAGCCTTCTCGCCTTCTCATAGCCTAGAAATTCTTCCACCACATGACAACGTACCTAAAGAACTCAATAGTAGTAGTTCTTACTTTCTCGTAGTCCTCATACTGATAATAGTAAAAGATACGCTCCACTTTCTCTTCCCATTCTAAGTATTCATCCGTACTTCCAGACTTATTAAAACTTAGAATCCGAAGTTTTACATGGTCAAAGGCTTTAGGTACTCACACTCGTTACTCCTCTTCATAATACTCGTCCTCATCTTCTTCCAAATTTCTCAAGTCAATCCTTCTTTTTACTCATCCACCTACTTCTCCACCTCGAACTTGTCGAGTTAAGTTCTGACCTCTAGCAGCTTGAGTAGCTTGTGGAGTGTTTTGCACGGCCTCAATTGGTCGATAAGCCAATGTATAAACAGCTCAGGTCAAATCTATCAAAAATTTAGCCACCTCATCAAGTCTCTCGTCAATGCTTTTAAGGGTTCCCTAAGACTATTAGCCATGGTAGACAACTTCACTGTTGTTATCTCCAACACCAACATTTACACTTAGATTCATCATTTCTCCAAACTAGGAACTAGATAGCTAGCAAATACAACAACTAAAAAGAATACAGTAACTTGTTCTATTTCGCATGCGCGAAACAAAGTATAAACAGAACTTCGAAAACCAACTACAGCTCAAATAAAACCTTCGCTTTGATACTAAGATGATGCAAACCATGACCAAGAACAGATAAGGCCAGTCGCTAAATGGGTCCAAGCTTGCTGAAAGCCTGAAAAGGTGATGGGGAAAATGCACGAAAGAACAAAGCAAATGAAAAGTAAGCAAAACCCACAAACAGTTCCGATGGATATGACGCACTGATGAAACTTTCGAGAACTTACAGCATAACTCGATATGATGCACAAATTAGTCCAATGAGATTACTCAGCACCTAACCTTGTTAAAGGGTTAAGATAAGAGTGAGATGAATGTAAACAAAGTAATATTTACGAAAGGAAAATGTCAAGTATATTAATGTTCAATTTGATGATTACGGCTACAAATACAAGGGGTTTTTATACCTAATAAGTTAGGGTAATTCTCCTGAAAGGGAAAAGACAAAAAGGATATTACCCTAAAGAAGTAATGTAAAAGAAATACAAAAGGGTAACAATGAATATTCAAGAAAAGTAATTATTAATGTAGCAGATGTTACACGTGGTCTTATACATATAAAGGCGATACAATGGCGAAACCGTTGGAGGATGCAACCAAAAGAGTATGATCAAATTGCTGGTCTAAGCAAGGGTGACTAAAGATCAGTCTGATCTCTCTCTCTCAGCACTTCGGCAAGGGTAAGGCTGAGTAGTTGTTTTGCTCGACTCGGACGTGAGTAAGTACTCGAGATCGGCCTGACTATTATCTCGGTAATCTACAACTCGATATACTGTGGAGAGATGGGAAGTCAATGGGCTCGGCATATAGAGTGACTTGGTAAAGAGATGCTCAACTTTGGCAAGAGTCAATTGGAGTAAGAGGATCTGCCTTGCTAACCCTTCCAGTCATCGGACTCGACTACAGGTCAAAGGCCCAATAGCCTGATTCCTATCACACATGATCACTAATCTTCTACTACATGTTAGAGCACCCCAAAAGATAGAATCTTCCATACAAAACGCTTGCTTTTACTGATTTTTCATTTATACCCTTCGAATATTCCTTGTATCATACTTATTTTGGACATTACCCTTTTTAGTCTTTTTCACTTATAGCAATTGCCTTAATATTTCGATTATAAATACCTATTGTAAATGTAGCCTCAAGGACATAATAGCATACAACCTTATATTGAGTACACTTCTCTTTTCATGAGCATTACTCTTTGTTTACTTGCTTACTTCACTCTTATCTTAACCATTAAGGAAGGCTAGGTGGCAAGTACTCTCATTAAGTTAGCTCGTGCATCGTATCAAGTTCACTTTGTAAATCCTCGATAGTTCCTTAGTGCATAATATCCTTAGAGTGGATCGAGGTTTGCTTATTTATTTCTTTACTTTCATGCATTTCCATCCTCATTTTTCAAGCTTGGACCCACTCTTTACAACTGGCCTTATTACTCCTTAGCGTGGATCGTATCATCTTCATATCAAAGCACAGGTTCATTTGGGTAAGTTTCCATTCAGTTATGACTGTTACTGTATAGTGTAAGTTACTATTACTAAGTATGCTGCGAATACGAGGAGGGTTAATTTATATGTTTTACAAAGTATTTGAAGTCTTGCTATTACTATGAAGCCTTTGTAGCGAAGTACTCTATTTTGCCATGTTTCAAACATACGAAAATAAAGCGAATTTCATTTGGGTTTATTGTTCTTCAGAATAGTTGTTGTGTTCGCAGATTAGTTGAACATTTGTGTAGAAAAGTGTACGTGTGTAAGTTGTTTAGTTTAAGAGGACAATGTCTGTTGTTTCGTAGATTATGTAAGCCCTAAAGCTAAGCCAATTGACCGTAGGATTGAATTTAGAACCCAAGGTTTAGGGCGATCGATTAAAAGATTCGATCAAACCCAAATTATAAACTATTGAGAAGAATATTAGTAAAAATGACCCCGTAAACGTGAATTTAAGAAAATAAGTAATAAAATAAGAGACTATAAAATTTTCAAATTTTAAGCATAATAATTGCTAATTACCGAAAAGGCAAAAAGTATAATCTAATAACTAATAAATTACTAGAGATAAATTATATGTATACTAAAAATTTTAGAATGACCAAAATAATATTTAGGAATGTTCATGTGTACCCCACATGTATTTACGTATAGATAAAAATACGCGTAATTACCTAAATTGGCAAAAAACTAAGCAAATAATTAAAGAAAATTATAAAATAATTATGGAAAAATCATAAAAAAATCAGAAGAGGATAAGTTGAATCAAGATTAGGTCATGGTAGGTCTAGATTAGAAAAAGAAAAATTAACCAATAAAATTTGGACAACCTAAAAGCCAAAAATCAAGGAATTTAGACAAAGTCTTGTCAAATTAATGCATATTAATTACAGAAAATATCTATAAATAGGGGAAAAATTTACAGAACTCATTTGGACAGTTAGAAATCAGAGAAAATTAAGGAGAGGTGAAAATTGAGAGAAAAATTCGAGTTAGAAAAAAAATAAGAAAAACTGTGTAGTTAGGGCTTTTAAAGGGAACCCCCACCAGACGAGTAGCTGGAAGTGGACGGCCACCACCACCACACGGTGGTGGCAGTGCCTAGGCCGGCCGACAAGGCCACGGCGGCCCGCGGTAGCCGGAGCCACCCAAACCGGTAAGTCCAATTTCCAGCCCGATTCTTGTGTAATTTTGTAAAAATAGTAAATATGATTATAAAATTATGAATTTTGTTATTCTGGGATATTTTTGTATGTAATTTGTAGGAAAAATATTATTTTGATGAAAACATGTTCCGTAATATATGGTCCTTAAGAAATCGTGCAAAACCGAGCACATTTCGGTTTAGAAATAAATAACCTTAGGAGTGTAGTTTCAAGCCTAAAATTTTTGTGTAGATTACTTAGATGATATAGAATAGTGCTATGAATCCCGTTTTCAAAAATTAATTTTTGAAATTTTTCGATAATTTTTAGGCCTTAAAATGAGGCATAAAATAGGTAATTTAAGGTTAATTAAGTAATTAAATTATTAATTACTGACTTAGTGAATAAGTAAATGTTTTAGGATGTTAAAATCTGATGGAGTATGATACTTGTAGCAATTAGAGTGTTAGATGTAATTATTAGGTTAATTATGTAGTAAATAAGTAATATGGAAAAGTAATACATTTTAAGTTAATTTTGTAAATTAAGGTAATTAGGAGTAAAATCTGATTTAGGATGAATTTATACATTTTGAAATGATAATTGATGTTTATGGATGGTAATTAAAGTGATAGAAATATTAGAAGTGCATTATGTACATAATAGGCAATAATGCATAATATATAATTTTTGGAAATATACTAAATATAAAATATTAGAATAAAAATTGATATTATGATAATAATAAAAATATACAATAAATCTGATGGGAAAATTGAATTTATGTAATTATATGAAAAATGTAAAAATTTCTCACATTAGGAGTAAATTCGATACACAAATAAGGATTTAAGTGTGCCCGGTGGAATAAAATACTAATTAGAGGTAATGATGGTATTTAGGAGATCGGGAAGTAATGTGATTAATTTCACATTATGAGTTGAAATGAATTTCTAGGATTTGAGTATAAAACATTACTTAGAAATCGAACTAAAAACCTAATTTAGAAATCGATGCGAAAACCGAACCTGGACCTAACCCCAAATCTTTGTAAAAGACTTAATACCTAGATAATTAGGCATATTAAACCTTAAACAAAACCTAACAATAAGCCTTATAGGATAAAACGAACTTATAATATTTATATGAAAAGCTGAAACCACGTTCGTGTTATAGGGATGATCGGCGATGGCCTGAGCAAATCGGACCTCGAGTGAGTGAACGAGGAGTCGAGGTAAGTTGGGATTAATAAGATGCTGTATTTTGGAGGCTGCTTGTTAGATAGTTGAATGTGTGCATGTGCTTGATTATGGGTGATGCTATGAATCTGTTTGTTGCTCTGATACGTATTGTATGAATTGTATGAAAGGATTGATCACCCTAAACTGGACTTAATCAAATATCTGACCAGTAATCATAATCGGACATGCATGGCAACCCGTTAGGGGACTTAGGACTCTCCGGCCAAATATCGACCCCTTCGGAAGAGATAGCGCAGGATTGCAAAATGGTCCCTTCTTCATCTTCAGTCGAACTAAGTGACAGGAGAGGAGGTCGTGGCGAGGGTGAAGACAGTGGTTCGAAGGTAGTCGCGGGAGAAGCAAGGTCTCCATTACACAAGCCTGGGTTTGGTCGCAAGCTATTGCATTAACGGCAACTCCTCAACCCGGATTAGAGCGGACGCAATTTCTCTAATCTCATGACGGGCTGGACAACGTCGTGCGATGGCATTTGCTTGCACATGCATTGCATCTAATAAGTGATTAAAAACCTTGTTGTGTTTCTAGTATAGTTTTAAGTCCTCCATCCCTACATACTGAGTTGTGGTTACTCACATCTCTATAGACGTCGTGCAAGTGCTGGCTAAGAAGCGGCAAGTAACTACTCTGAAGTTAACAACTGCTGAATCCTGGGGTGTGAGGAAAAACATGTGAAGAATAAACATTTATTTTTAAGGTTTAAACTTTCACTTTAGAATTTTTCATTTCCGAATACTGTAATAACTAAAAAAATACTATAGAGAAATATTGTAAACTTTAACTGCAATAACTGAATTATAACATGTCACGCCCCGAAACGGCAGAGTTGTAATAGCCCCCGCCGTGTAAACCATCCTAAGATAGAAGTTGGCCTTACAACCGCTATCTTAGACCCGATCTACACAAGGTGTCCACGACTAACCCGCTTTGAAGTAGACAATTTGTAATTTAAACAAATCATTTAAGAAAGTGAGAAAAGTTATATATAGTCACTATAATTCAGTTATTACATTAATCAGAAATGAAAAGTAAAACATGTGTTGATTCTTCAATGTTTTTCCTTACTCCCCAGGATCCAGCAGTTGCTAGCTTCAGAGTAGTTGTTGCCGCTTCTTAGCCAGCACCTGCACGACGTCTATAGGGATGTGAGCAACCACAGCTCAGTAAGTTAGGACGGAGGACTTAAAACTATACCATACACACAACAAGGTTTTCAATCACTTATTAGGTGCAATGCATGTGCAAGCAAATGCCATCGCACGACGTTGTCCGGCCCGTCGTGAGATTAGAGAAATTGCGCCCGCTCTAATCCGGGTTGAGGAGTTGCCGTTAATGCAACAGCTCACGACCAAACCCAGGCTTGTGTAATGGAGACCTTGCTCCTCCCGCGACTACCTTCGAACCACTGCCTTCACCCTCGCCACGACCTCCTTTCCTGTCACTTAGTTCGACTGAGGATGAATAAGGGACCATTTTGCAATCCTGTGCTATCCCTTCCAAAGGGGTCGGTATTTGGCCAGAGAGTCCTAAATCCCCTAACGGGTTGCCATGCATGTTCGATTATGATTACTGGTCGTATATTTGATTAAGTCCAATTTAGGGTGATCAATCATTACATACAATTCATACAACATGTGCCAAAGCAACAAACAGAATCATCGCATCACCCATAATCAAGCACATGCACACATTCAACTATCTAACAAGCACAACCAAGCATAATCTTAAGCCTCCAAAAATACAGCAACGTATTAATCCCAACTTACCTCGCCTCCTCGCTCGCTCACTCGAGGTCCGATTTTCTCAGGCCATCGCCGATTATCCCTATAACACGAACGTGGTTTCAGCTTTTCATATAAATATTATAGGTTCGTTTTATCCTACAACGCTTATTGTTAGGTTTTGTTTAAGGTTTAATATGCCTAATTATCTAGGTATTAAGTCTTTTATAATTATTCTAGGTTTGGGGTTAGGTTCAGGTTCGGTTTTCGCATCGATTTCTAAACCAGGTTTTTAGTTCGATTTTTAAGTAATGTTTTAGATTCTAACCCTAAAAATCCGTTTCAACCTATAATGTGAAATTAATCACATTACTTCCTGATCTCTTATATACCATTATTACCCCTAGTCAGTATTTTATTCCATCCGGTACACTTAAATCCCTATTTGTGTACCGAATTTACTCCTAATGTGAGAAATTTTTATATTTTTCATATAATTACATAAATTCAAGTTTCTTATCAGATTTATTATATATCCCTATTATTTATATAATATCAATTTTTATCCTAATATTTTCTATTTATTGTATTTTCAAAAATTACACATTATGTATTATTACATATTATGCACATAATGCATTTCTAATATTTCTATTACCCTAATTACCATCTCTAACATAAATTACTACTTCAAAATGTCTAAATTCATCCTAGATCAAGTTTTACACCTAATTATTCTAATTTACAAAATTAACTCATAATTTACTATGTTTTTCTATTACTAATTTACTACATAATTAACCTAATAATTACATCTAACACCCTAAATGCTATAAGTATCATACTCCATCAGATCTTAACATCCTAAAACATGTAATTATTCACTAAATCAGAAATTAATCATTTAATTACATAATTAACCTTAAATTACCCATTTTATGCCTCTTTTTAGAGCCTAAAAATTTCAAAAATTAATTTTTGAAAAAGGGCTTCATAGCACTATTCTATATCATCTGAGTAATCTACACAAATATTTTGGGCTTGAAACTACACTCCTAAGGTCATTTATTTCTAAACCGAAATGTGCTCGGTTTTACACGATTTCTTAGGGACCATATATTACGGGATATAATTTCATCAAAATAATATTTTTCCTACAAACTACATACAATAAAACCTCAAAATAACAAGTTTCATAATTTTCTAGGCAAAATAACTAATTTTACAAAATTATACAAGAATCGGGCTGGAATTTGGACTCACCGGTTCAGGTGGCTCCGGCCACCGCGGGCCGCCGTGGCCTTGTCGGCCGGCCTGGGTGCTGCCACCACCGTGTAGTGGTGGTAGCCGTCCACTCCCAGCTCCTCGTTTGGCGTGGGTTCCCTTTAAAACCCCTAACTGCACAGTTTTTCTTATTTTTTTTTATTTTCTGGATTTTCTCTCGAATTTTCGACTCTACCTAATTTTCTCTGATTTCTAACTGTCCAAATGAGCTCCTGGATTTTTCTTGCTACTTATAGACGTTTTTTGTAATTATTATGCATTAATTTGACAAGATTTTGTCAACTTTCCTTGATTTTTGGCTTTTTGTTTGTCCAATTCTTATTGGATAATTTTTCTTTTTCTGATTTGAACCTGCCACGACCTTATCTTGATTCATCTTATCATCTTCTGATTTTTTCTTATTTTTCCATAATTATTTTATATTTTTCTTTAATTATTTGCTTAGTTTTCGGCCAATTTTAGTAATTACGCGTATTTTTATCTACACGTAAATACATGTAGGGTACACGTGAACATTCCTAAATATTATTTTGGTCATTCTAAAATTTTTAGTATACATATAATCTATCTCTAATAATTTTTTAGTTATTATATTACACTTTTTGCCTTTTCGGTAATTAACAGTTATTATGCTTAAAATTTGAAAATTTTATAGTCTCCTATTTTACTATTTATTTTCTTAAATTTAAGTTTACGGGGTCATTTTTACTAATATTCTTCTCAATAGTTTATAATTTGGGTGTGATCGGATCCTTTAACCGATCCCTCTAAACCTTGGGTTCTAGGCTCAATCCTACGGTTACTTGGCTTAACTTTGGGGCTTACATAACATATATATATAATTCCTCACTTTTATAGGTAAATGATTTATTTAAATTACAAACTGTCTCCTTCAAAGTGGGTTAGTTGTGGACACCTTGTGTAGATCAGGTCTAAGATAGCGGTTGTAAAGCCAACTTCTATCTTAAGATGGTTTACACAGCGGGGCTATTACGACTCTGCCGCTTCGGGGTATGACAAATTATGAGTTTATTTATTGAGCTTTGTCAAGAGAATGACCAATCTGAGTGTTGACATTAGAAAAGGAGATGATAATAGTAGTGTTGTCCATAATAGACGATAAACCCAAAACACCCTAAAAGTACCAATGAGTAAATTGATGAGGTGGCTAATCTTATATCCGACCTTACCAAAGCTGTTCATGCATTAGCCTTTCAACCTACTAAGGTTATATATGATACTCCCCAAGCCATTTAACGTACAAGAGAATAGATCCTAGCTCGATAAGATCAAGGTAGAGGAATAAAAGGATGCACGTACAAAAGAATTGACTTAGATGATATGGATGAAGAAGGAGAAGAAGAGTACATTGAGGAAGACGAATGAGGTCGAGTACCTCCGGTTGTTAACCATTTGAAGCTTTAGATTTCGAGCTTCAATGGTTCTAAAAATGCTGATGACTATCTAGATTAGGAAGAGAAGGTAGAACATGTTTTTTATTATTACCAATATGAGAACCATAAGAAAGTGAAGATTGCTGTTGTAAAGTTCTCAGGTTATGTTGCAATGTGGAAGAAAAACTTTCAAATTATGAGGAGACAAGAAGGATATAAAGAAGTAAACACTTGGTTTGAGATGAAGATGATACTTAAAAACATATCCGTATCAAATACTTATTTGTAGGATACTTTTACTCGGCTTTAAGAGTTAAGACAAGGGAACCAAATTGTTGATGAGCATATTTAAGAGTTTCAAATGCTCATGATTCCATCTGAAGTAGAGGAACCATCAACCCAAACAATATCTAGATTTCTCACAAGATTGAGAGATGACATCTGAGATGTCGTAGAGCTTCAATTGTTTATTGCATTGGATGAGGCTATAAGAATATCCAGCAAATGGAAAGATAGAGGAGCAATAGCTAAGCCAACCTCCAATGAGCCAACTTGTCCAGTCAAACTAACCCATGCAAGGGAGTTACCGAGCTTAGTAAACCATCGAATTGAGTAGAAGAACATATGTTAGAGTTGAACATAAGAGCTGACCAATTGATGGTAAGGTATCACCAAGAATTTATGAGAAAAGACAAGGATCTAGAGGAATACAAGCCAAATCAAGTGATTTAAGTGTCAAGGTTTTGGGTACATGACTGCTCAATGTTTGGACCAAAGAACTATAATTATCAAAGGAGATGTTCTAAACTTGACGTAGATAGTACTAATAAGGAGCCTGAAGAGGAGGCTACTCCTAAGAAGGATACCACCAGGAGGATGATCTTGTTGAAGAGGATGTGTTTACTAAGGGTCTGGACAAACAAACTTTGGTTTTTCGACGTACGATGAGTATAAAACCCTTTATTAAGGAGGAGCAAAGAGAGAATTTATTCCAGATCACTTGTAAAGAAAATGTATAGGTTTATGCACTCATAGTAGATAGTGGAAGCTGTAATAATGCAGCGTCTACCGACTTGGTTAAGAAGATCAAATTGCCAACAATTTCACATTCAAGGCCTTATAAACTGCATCGGCTGAACAAAAAGGGAATACTATAGTCACTCAACAAGCGTTACTGCCAATCTCCATTTGGAATTTTTTTGAGAAAATCCTTTGTGATGTGTTGCTTATATGTCCGTATCATGTGTTGCTAGGTAGACTTTGGCTTTTTAATCGAAGGATTATTCATGATGGTTTTAAGAACACATATGTGTTTGAGAAGGATAAGAGGAGAATTACCCTGAATCCTATGACTCCAAGCCAAGTAAGTAAATTACAAGCCAAATTGGCCTGAGGATCAAAGAAGGCTTTAGTATTGAGTAAAGCCGAGCTTTGAGCAGCCACCAAGTCTGACCTGCCAACCTTCATATTGGTAAGGAGATTACTAGAATTGTAGGAACAAGTGAAACTGCCAGAAGAGGATGAAAAGTTACTAAATGAAGATTCTGACCTATTTCTTGAGCAGTTTCCCAAGAGATTACCTCCATTTCGAGGTACTGAGTATTGTATTGACTTGATACCTAATGTTGCACTGCCAAACAAACTTGCTTATAGAATGAATCCCAAGCCAGCTGCAAAGCTCTAGAGATAAGTTAACAAGCTATTAGAGAAGAGATATGTAAGAGAAAATCTTAACCCCTATATTATGCCTACATTACTTATGTTGAAGAAAGATGCACTTGGTATATGTATGTAGATAGCAAAGCTGTCAACAAGATATGATCAAGTATAGGTACCTCATTTTGAGGCTAAATGATATGTTAGATGAATTGAGTGGTGCTAAGGTATTTAGTAAGATTGACTTAATGTTAGGATACCACCAAATTCAAATGAGGTAGTTTAAAACTCGACATGACCTATATGAGTAGATAGTCATGCCTTTTGGACTATCAAACGCTCTGAGCACTTTTATGAGATTGATGAGCCATACTCTAAGAGACTTGATCAAGAAGTTTTTCATTATCTGCTTCAATAACATCCTCATATATAGTGCCGACTTAGCAAGCCATATTAACCATCTTCGAGCTATTTCCAATGTCCTTCAAGTAGAGAAATTCTTCAAAAACATGAAGAAATGCTGTTTCTATTATGAAGAGGTGATCTTCTTAGGTTACGTGCTTAGCAGAGGAGGATTGGGAGTTGATGAAGAGAAGGTTCGAGCCATTGTTAAGTAACCGACCCTAACTTCCTATGCCAAGTTGAGGAGTTTCCATAGATCAACATCCTTCTACTAACGCTTTATTCAAGGATTCAATATTATAATAGCACCTCTAACTAAGCTAACAAAGAAGAATGTGGAGTTTAAGTGAGGAGAGAAAGAAGAGAGGAGCTTTGCTGAGGTGAAAGCAAGGTTGACCTCTGCCCCAATCTTGGCTTTGCCAGACTTTGATAAAGTGTTTAAGCTTAAATGTGATGCATTAAGTGTCGGCATTGAAGCTATGTTGATGTAAGAAGGCCAACCTATCACTTATCATAATGAAAAGCTCATAAGAGCACAACTAAATTATTATGACAAAGAAATCATAGCCTTAATCTGAGCTCTTTGCTTGCATGTGACAACATTATCTTCTACCAAAGGAATTTGTCATATATACAGATCATGAGTCCTTGACATATCTGCAAAGCCAATCAAAGCTATCTAAATGCCAAGCTTGAAAGATTGAATTTCTAGGATGGTTTAATTTCACCATCAAATACAAGCAAGGCAAGAATAATATAGTTACCGATGCTCTATCAAGAAGACATGCTCTTCTTATCGAGTTGCAGACCAAATGCTGGGGTTTGTCAACATTAAAGAATAATATGAATATGATTCTCATTTTAGTCCTATACATAGTCACTATGGAGAAGGATGAATAGTGGATGAATATCATGTAGAAGATGGTTATTCATTTCGAGGTAGCAAATTATGTGTGTCAACCTATCCATTAACTCTCTGGTCACTTTAGAGAAAAAAAGACATATGAGCTACTAAATGACAACTTCTTCTAACCTAAAATGAAGCGAGATGTACATCATGTGATAGATAGATGTGCTACTTGTAAGAAGGCCAAGAGTCGAGCTAAACAAAGGAAGGCAATACCTCTACCTGTTCTAACCAAATCATAGGTTGACTTGAGTATGGATTTTGTTCTCTAATTGCCTCAAACTGCCCAAGACAAAAACTTTGTGATGGTTGTCATAGATTGGTTCAATAAGATGACACACTTTATACCTTCCACCAAGACTAATGACTCTTTGGTTATTGCATTTTTGTTTCTACAGGAAATAGTTCTCTTACATGAAGTGCCAAGGAGTGTGGTCTTTTATAGGAACAAGGCTACTATTTAGTACTTCTTGCCATCTCCAAATCGATAGTCAAATTAAAGTTGTCAGCCGTACTTTAGGGTCACTACTTCGAGTTGTAGTGAGAAAGAACTTAGCCAGCTAGGATGTCTACTTCCTTATGGTAAAGTTTGCTTACAATAGGACTTTCTACACCACTACTTAATATGCCCCATTTGAAGTCATCTATGGTTTCAACCCTAAGCTCCCCCCTTGATCACATCCTAATGCCCTTAACTAACTAAGAGGATCCAAAAGCTAGAACCAGAGCTCAATCCCTCCAACAAATCTACCAACAAGTCACTAAACACATTGATCGAGCTACATGGAAGGTGAAAGAGAAAGGCAAAGGAAAGAGGATCAAGTAATTTCAACCCAATGACCAAGTGTAAGTGTAGCTACACTTGAGTGAGGAAATTTTCCTAACAAGAGGAAGAACAAGTTATCTGCCAAAGATAAAGAACCATTTAAGATACTTTAGAAGATTAATGGCAACGCTTACCAATTAAAGGTACTAGAGGACTTTGGAGTGTCTAATATGTTCAATATTGCTAACCTTAGCCTCTACCTACCCAAGGAAGACTTAGATGAGGACCAGTTGGATTTGATCCTAAACCCCAATCTACCCAATAAGGATGATAGGAATTGAGCCACCAAACCCTTGACCCGAGCCTGAGCTTAAGGACTAAAGAGCCTAGCATGACAAGTTCTTTCTTTTCGCCCTACAACTAAGGAGTCCAAGCTGTTGTAGTCTGCCAACCTAATGCCTTGCCTAAGCCAAACCTCCTTATACTTATCGAAAGTCTCTAACTGTCGACCAGGGTTACACTCGGATAATAGCTCAACCCACCTGACCATTTACCTAACCAACCTAAATCTGAGCTATTCCCAGTATGTCTAAGGTAAATTTACGTCATAAGAGTTACCTACTTATCTTAACAATACCAAATTATCAACTTAAATAAGAATCAATACTCAACAACAACCAAGCTAGCCGTACAATTTGTTTATTTTGCCAAGTACACAACCACTAAACTTCTGCCACATGTTTAAGCACCTTAAAAGATAGAATTTTCCATACAAAACACTTGTTTTTGCTTATTTTTCATTTATAACCTTCGAACATTTCTTGTATCAAACTTATTTTGGACATTAATCTTTTTAGGCTTTTCTGTTTGTAGTAGTTACCTTGATATTTCGGTTATAAATACCCATTGTAAATATAGTTGCAAGGACACAACATCATACAACCTGATATTGAGTATACTTCTCTTTTCATGAGCACTGCTCTCTTTTTGTTTACTTACTTCACTCTTATCCTAACCCTTTGACAAGGTTAGGTAGTAGGTATCCTCACTAAGTTAGCTTGTACGTCATATCAAGTTCACTCTGTGAGTCATTAGTAGTTCCTTAGTGCATAATATCCTTAGAGCAGATCGAGGTTTGCTTGTTTATTTCTTTGTTTTCATACATTTGCATCCTCATTTTTCAAGCTTTCAAAGATTATATCAATCATGGTAAAGTATAAGTATCCAATTCCTAAGTCAAATGACATCTTAGACAAGCTACACCTTGATTAGATCATTTCAAAGATAGATTTAAAGAGCAGGTATCATCACATTTAGGTGAGGAAGGAGATGAGTGAAAGATCCCCTTTAAAACATGACATGAACTCTATGGGTGGATGGTCATGCCATTTGGGTTGACCAATGCATTAAACATATTTATGCATTTAATGAGCCATGTGTTATGTAAACAAATTAGCAGACACGTCATGGTATACTTCAATGATATTTTAATATATAGCTAGGACTTATTCGAGCATGTCAAGCACCTCAAGGAAGTGTTGGTTGTGCTACGAGTTTAAAAGCTTTTTAGAGCCTCAAGAAGTGTACATTTTGTGTGCCCTAAGTGATAAGCCTTAGGTTTATTGTAGGGGAAAAGATTAAGGTCATTGTTAGCCAGTCGACCCTACAAAATGTGACCAAGGTTAAAAGCTTCAATAGGCTTGCCTCTTTTTATGGGTGATTCATTCATACTTTAGTAACATTGGAGCCCGTTTGATTGAGATGACTAAGAAGGGGGAGGAGTTCAAATGGACAAATCAAGTTCCACAAAGCTTCAAGGAAATCAAGAGGAAGTTGAAAACTACTCTAGTCTTGGCCTTATCAAGCTTTGATAAGGTCATTAAGCTCAAGGTGTAATGCATACAGAGGTAGAATTGAAGCTATACTCATACAGGAGCACGACCTATAGCCTATTTGGCAAGAAGCTTAATGGTGTTGCCTTGAATTACTCCACATACAAGAAGCGATTCTATTCCCTCATCTAAGCTCTTAAGATGTGGCAACATTACCTACTACCTTATGAATTTGTGATTTACACTAAACATGAATCCTTATAGTATACCTCTAAGGACAATAGAAGCTTTCATAATGGCAACAAATTGGGTTGAATTCCTTAGACTAATGTAGGTAAGCACACCTATCAGATTTATAGTAAATGGATTAAGTTTAAGTATTGATCCCTAAAAGACATTAATTACCAATACTCACTAAATCTTTATTATGTAACCTACCAATTCGAGTTTGAAAATTTAAAATATCTAATGTAATTACAGCAATTACTAAATTAACAACTAGTTAAGAATTATTCAAGAACTTAATAAGAAAGTAATAAAAGTATAAACTATTTCAAAATTAAAAAAAAAATCATATTTAGATCTTTACTTCCCTTAGATCTAATATGTGAATTCTATTAAAGGTAATTTATTTTATTTTTTAATCTTTCTTGATTGGGAGAATTCTCTATTAAAGTTAATAACTTTTGTAAGCTAATTAACTCTAAAATCACCTATTAAAATCTCTTCTCAATAACATAACCTAAGATTACATTATTACACAACGAATTCTCTATGCATTAGTTCAAGATTTTTGAAAGATCCTACAAATTATCTCTAATCTTGCAACAACCCTCATCAATTATGTCTAGATCTAATCTTATAAGAAATCTCCCAATCTATTACAAGATATCAAATGCTAGATTACTACTCACGAAAATAATAACTTAAATCGTAAAGCATACGTAGTTGAACCAAGAAAAGACTAAATAATTAAATTAATCAAATAATATTCATATCACGTAAGTAAATATAGGTTCTACAAGACCTAGATACAAAAGATCTATTCTCTATTCATTGTAAAATCAGAATCTAAAATCAAAGTATAAAAAATATTAGAAGTAAGAATTGTAAAATCTACAAAAAGATTAAATCTTGAAGTCTTCTCTTCTCCTTGCTCTCTTAAATGTTCTTATCTTGAAAAACTCTTTAAAATTCATGCCAAAAGGTTCTATCCTAAAATAAACCCTAACAAGGCTTTTTATAGGAAGTAATAAAAAAAAATAGGTCAGTTAAAAAAAACACAACTGGGGACATAATCGTGTCCCCTAGTCATGTACTTCACTATGATACATCACCAAGGACATGGTTGTGTCGTTTGGTTATATACTAGGTTGTAATAGCTGAAAATAAGCTTCAAATTCACCTTGAAACAACATAGTTATGTCATTCATTTGTGTCAATTTTCAAACATTTATAACTTGCTCATTTTAAATCCAATTTGAGTAAAACTTTTTTTTGTCTTCTCATTTTCTTGCATAGATCGTTTCAAAGCCTAAAAAAACAAAATTTTACTTAATTAAGTATCATTATCTAAAAGTAAACTTAAATGTCAAGGAAAAATTATGAAAAATCGCTAAATAAAATATAACCAATTTAGAGCTTATTAAAGACCTTTTCATATGTGATGAAGTATAAGAGGGGGAGTATGAATTCGATTATTGATGCTTTATCAAGATGACATGTACTTATCATCTAGTTACAAGCAAAGATACATGGGTTTAGACTACAAACCATGCTACATGAGCATGATAGATGCCTTGGCCCAATTGTAGCTAAGTGTAAGGACGAATTGGTTGTAAATGGGTAAGAGCTTATAGGTACTTATACAAGAAGAGTCGCTTGTGCATTCCCAACAACTCAATACAAGAATTGTTAGTTCAGGAAGCCTATGCTATAGAGTTAGCTTGCCATTTTAGAGAGAAAAGGACATACAAGCTACTAAAGGAGTATTTCTTCTGGCTAAGGATAATGAAGGACGTTACTTACATCCTAGAAAGGTAATTAGTGTACAAGAGAGCCAAGGAGAAGAAGGAGCCCAAGAGGAAGTATACACCTCCATTGGTACCTAGTTGACCCTAAACTAATTTGAGTATGGATTTTATGCTTAAACTACCATAAACTACCCAATGACATGACTCCAACATGGTCCTGGTAGATCGGTTAAATAAGATGGTGTACTTCGTCCCATGCCAAAGGACCCATGATGCTTCATACATTGCTAACCTTTTCTTATACAAGATCGTATGACTTCATAGAGTTCCTCATAGTATTGTCTTAGATCTGGATCTAAAGTTCACAAGCTTCTTCTGGAAGAGACTACGGTAGAGACTTGGAACAAAAGTGATCTTTAGTACATCCTGTCATTCCTAAACAAATGAATAGGCTGAAGTGGTGAATAGGACCTTAGAGACTTTGCTCTAAGCTACAATAGGCAAGAATTTGCATGATTAGGACTATGGTTGCATGTCATGGAGTTCGCCCACAATAGATCCACCTATAATTCTATCGTACAATCTCTGTTTGTGGTTATCTGTATCATTAATCCGACCTTGCCTATGGGGGTGGTGACTAATCCAACAGCTAAGGAGGAAAGCATATAAGGAGTTCGCCGAGCTTAAGATTTCAATAAGCTTCATCAAAAGGTTATAGATCAACTTGCTCGAATCGTGGTCAAGTAAAGGGAGATCTAAAAAACGAAGTAGGAAGGTCATGAGCTTTCAACCTGAAGTCTTAGTGAGGGTATACCTCAACATAGATTGGTTTTATAGCTAAAGGAGTAGCAAATTGTCACTCCAAGTAGATGAAGCCTTTAGGATTATAAAGAAGATTAGTGACAAAACCTACAAGATGGATCTACTAAAAGGGCATGGTGTTTCTCCCACATTTGATGTTTTTGAGCTAACCCCAAATGAAGTCGAACTCGACGATTTGAGGTCAAATCTTCAATAAACTTGGGAAACTAATATGAATTTGACCTTCAATGTTTTTGAGTCAATCTATTCCCAACCATTGCCAACCTCCTCATAGATTCAACCACCTTCTATACAAAGAATGCTGAACTTAGGACGCCAACTTAAGGGACTCTAAGGCCTAACCTCCTGTACCTAATAGCAAATGGCTAAGGATGAGTTGAGCCATGTCTAAGGATTCGATGCTTATCACCTATCAAGCTGTTCCTTGATTATCCAAGCATCTGAGCCTTCATCTGAGCTACAACCTTCTCTAAGACAGCTTAGAGCTACTGGCATCCCATGTTCTCTCCCCAAATTTAGGTCATCTTAACTAGTTTCCAACCTACCTAATGATCGTGCCCAAGTCAACTTGAAACACAACAACAATAGTCATACTTCTTTGTCTTCTCTCTTGCTAGGCTCCTAACCACACACTTTTGTGCCACATTTTCTATCGAAAGATCATTGTAATTTGCTAAGAAGCTTCTATTTTTCTTTACTCCTTTAGTACCCTGCATTGTATATGTATATTACTCATTTTAGATTGTACTATTTTAGTATGTTTCCCTAAATAGAAACTATATAAGCCTTGTAATTGGTACAACAACAATCATCTTAACCTTATTATATCAAATATTCTCGCATTCCCATGAGTTTTGTGAGCTTCAATTATTTCTCCTTCACTCTTATCTAGTTTCTCTTAGTTGTGGAATTAGTGGCAAGTAGCCTCATTCCTTCCATTTATGAGTCATATCGAGTGGTGAAGTGAGTTTACTTGCAAGCCTAGGTGAGTAATATCCTTAGGCAGCACTCAAGCATTTAGCTAGCTTTCATCTCATTTTCTTCTTATAGGACCTACCAATATGTTGTGAGCTTTAGTGCTTACATTCACCCTAAGTACATCAATGGAGGTTGAAAATGAGATTAAAGACTACAAAAAGAAAAGATAAATAGGGTTTAAATAAAAAAAATGTTGATTATTTTCTATTTTGTAATAAGAAGTGTTTCATTGAACCATACACTCTTTGGACCCTCTTTCAAACAAATGTAGATAATTTATGGTTTGGTCCTATTTGGTTTGATTCATTTTCATTTGGTTTGACAAATAGCCATAGCCCTATTACAAATAGTGCCAAATGATACCATGTAACAAAAGAATGAACCACATTAGATAGATGAAATGATAGGACTACATTTTTATCAAGGTTCTCTAAATGTAAGGGTACCATCTTTCAAAAATCTTTTGGCATGTTTGTGTTGACTTCGTTAAGATGAAATATAATAATTATTCCTTTTTTGGGCCTATTGTATGGTCAGTAGGTAAAATAGCTATTTTGCATACTTGCCATCGACCTATAGCCAAGAAAGAAGATTTTTTTTTTTTTTTTTTTTTAGAATGAAGGAACTACTATTATTTGATCTTCTAGAACATATTTTCATATCTATCCTCAAAAGAATAATAAAAAATAATTATCACTTCTCTGTTCAATTTTTGAACAGTTACAATTTTATTCCTATCATATTCTATTACTTAATTCAAACATATTAAAGTTTTGGAATCTTGCATATGTATGGTGTACCGGCTTTAATGGCTCTCCATTCACCATCTTAACGGATCCATCTTCAAGCATGTTGCAGCAAAGATCACAATCCAGCATGGTCCATTTACCATTTTTTTCTTTTCTTCTTCTTCCACACCACACACCACCAACCACCTCCCTAACTACGTGACCTTGTGAAGTCTTTTAAGATGGAGACAGTCGTCGCATTATTTCAACTTCAATCCTTTATCATTGAACTTTGTCATATATTTCTTTCAACAAAAAGTATGGATGGGATAAATTCCCATAATGTTACGCAGTTGATACTTGGAAGTGTTGAAACTTTTAGGTATGACTCGCCATTTGATAATTGAGGGAGTACGTATTTATATAACAAAAGATAGGGACTACATGCTTGGAAAAATACACAACGATATTATTTTTGTCTTTTTGGATATATTGGTTTCATTATCATACCCTCTACAAATTATTTTTTTTTAATAAATAAATTTCATTATTATCCTTCAAATTAAAAAGTGCATCTAGTAACCGTTTAAAATTAATTTCAGTAAATATCGTTCACTTTTGCAATTTCCACATCCCTATATATATATTATTGAAATCTTTTCTTTTAGACACACGCAAAATGGGTCCACCCGACATTACAAAAAGACAAATCTTATGGTGGTGTCACTCATATTAATACAATTTTACTCGTCTGACTGAAAATTCAACATTTTCTTTCCATTCTTAATAATCTATATGCTGTGTTTCCTAGACCTAGGACGGGGCCTGAACTGATTCAGAATAGATCTGAAACCGTCGGTCACGGTTAAACATTTCATTGAATCGTAACTAGCCTTATTAGAGCCGATTTTGTGCGTTTCATGAGGTTCACTGGTTCATAAGCTAATTTTTAGGCTCATTAACTGGATTTTCAATATTTTTTTTTTATTTTAGGTTTGCAATATGTGTGTGTGTAAAACATGTTTATCATACGCCTATATTATATTATATATCTTAATATGCATTATATATATGTGATATATATAATATGCATAATATATATGTTAATATAATATATATGAAACATAACATATACAATATAAAATATGTATAAATGTATATATAAATTTCTAAAAAAATAAAAAATAAAAGTCGATTTAAGCTCACCGGTTCAAATGGATTGAAAGCTTGAACCATCTAAACCTGTATGAGCCTCTAGTCTATTCAGGCCTGCCACATATGAGCCAGTTTCGATTCAATGAACCGCCATGTCAATTCACGTTTCAAAACTTACTGTTTCCTTGGTCTTTGTTTTCAAGTCTTAGTGAGTCATCTGGTTTCATCATTTTAGTTGCTTTCTCTCTTTATTTTTTTTTTTAATTTTGACTTGGAAAATAGAAATGAAAAAGGAAGAAAGAGACGAAAAAAAAAAAAAAGAACGGAAAAAGTAACGATCTTTCATCTTGATAACAATGGTGGCTGGTGGTTTGCAACTATTTCGTGGCATTCTAAAAGACAAACTATGGTTGCTATTTCTAACCATGGGGAGATTTTAGCAATTCATGAGATAAGCTTTGAATGTATCTAGCTAAGGTCCATGTCTCAACCTCTCTACTAAAAAGGAAATCCCAATAATGCTACTTCAATATACGGGTCAACAGGTAACTCTCAGGATAGCTAATGTTGGTTGTAAAGTAGTAGGTTTTAAGTAGTAATTTTTGAGAACTTAAGCTCATAAGATGAGGTACAGATAAAGAGTCAAGATACCTTACACTCATTAGAACCTTTACTCTAATATATATAAAATACAAATTTTAAGGTATTATATACTAATCCTATAATAATAATTGAATAATATTAATAAATAAAAAATTAATATAGCTTTTTTTTCAACTTCAAAGAAGATAATAGAAAGCCAACTCATAATAAAACCTTAAGATTAAATACCACTTATGTCTACTGTCCCATCCCTCTTCCTTTTATTTTTTTTTATGTAAAACCCTCTGTTCTTTTACTATCATCTTTTAACCTCGTTTTCCTCTTTTACTAATCCTAGTTTAATAAAATCTTAAAAAATTTCGATTCTTAAATTATTTATGCCATTGAAAAAACCATGTTATTTTACTTTTTATACATATGGATTATGGAATCATTTATTTACACTATAATATCTAATTCTTTTCAAATTATTACTAATTGATCTAATGGTAGCAAAGTGATGGGTTTGATATTAAAAATACATACAACATAATGCTTTGATAAAAAAATTAAGGGCTTGTTTATTTCAATGAAAACCTCTTGCAACTGGAAAATATTTTCTATTAAAAGTATTTTCTTGAAAATGATATGTTTCATGTATTTGGTTATATTTATGAAAACATGCTAAAAAGAATTTTCCATTGTTTGACGTGAATTTATTTGAAGTGTTTTTATGGCCAAATAAAGTATCATTAGCATATTACCATGAGCATAGTACAAGCCTTTTACGTAAAAGTATAACATATGGATTAATTTTTAATGTTCATTATTATATCCTCTTATACTTATATTTTAAAATTTTATTAATAAGCGTTTTGAGATTTTTTTTCCACTAAAGTCCCTTCATATTTATAATTTATAGTTCAATCCTAATAAATAAAAAAATCAAGTAGATTTCACTTTTTGAAAGTTAAAAAATTTGTGAAAAGTAGTTGGGAAAATAACTTTTTGCTTTAAAAAGCATAAGTCATTTTTCTGAAAAATATTAGGATTTTTCCTTTAAGAGGAATGTGTTTTCCCTTATAAGCGGAAATGTTTTCTACTTAAAAGATCATTTTTAATCTAACAAATAAAGAAAAATAAGGAATATGTTTTCTAAAAAATATTTCTGCAGAAACAAATGGGACCTAAAAAAAATTTATCTATTTCAAAAGGTAGTATGTATCTTATTAAATTTACAAAGTATAAGGTGATTTTAAAATGCCATAGGTTATATTCTAAGTACAAGAGTTTGAAATCCTATACTTACAAGACAAGATACAGGTGGGTTATCATGCCCTACCTTCCTTATACTCACTTACCTTTACTTTTATAGCTCAATTAAGGGAAGTTACATAAAAGGGGATATAATGAAGCATATTCCACCAATTTTTTTTTTTTTTTTTAGCTCATGATCGTTAAGAAAATGCTAAAATTAGCATGCATCAAACCTGCTCAAGTGAGAGTATAGTAAATCTATTTACCAAATCCCTTCTCATTGCAAAATTTGGAAAGTTGATACAAAAAATTTGGTTACATCGTCTTAAGGACATCAAATGACACATATCATAAGGAGAAGTAAAGATACATGCTGCATTCTTTTTCTTTTTATCAAGATTTTTCCCATGGATTTTTCCGGGAAAATAATTTTCCCATGGGTTTTCTTTGGAAAGGTTTTTAACGAGATAGCATCCCTATTACATATCTCAAGGTTATATACTCTTTTTACTTCACTAGGGTTCCATTCCATTGAATTTTTCTTTAGTAAGGCATAATTCTTGCATAATGGATATCCAAGAGGAAGTGAGGAAGTGTTATGAATTCATTAATTATTATGGATTTCATTTGTCTATATCGTTGGAGAATTGTCTCCTATAATATGTATCTATTGAGAATTATCTCTTTTAAGTGTAATAAATTTATTTCCATATTTAACATTTTTTTTACATTTATATATATAATGTCAGTGTAATTTATAAGATTACTTCAATAAGATTATTTCTTTTAATATTTCTTGCTTTTTACTATTTACTTCTTTCTTATGGGTAATTTCATAATAATAAAAACTTTTCCCCATATAATGGAATAATTATAAATTGGCCAAAACTTGCGTCCTCAAAAGCGTTGCAAATTGATTCCGTTAAGATAAGATAAATTGCTGATTTTTGTAGGTATATCCGTTTACCTAAGGAATTGTTCCTTCCATCACCAGTCCATATGGAACTTGTTATGTTCCTTCCATCACCGGTCCATATGGAACTTGTTAAGTATGCATAGTATCAGTTCTTTGCTGAAATAGAATTTGTGAAAAACAATTTCCCGTGTCCTGTGCCGTCATTTTCTTCTCAAAAGAGATTAAGGAAATATTTGATTGCATAATTTTTATGATATTGAATTATATTGAACAAAAAATTTTAAACTGTATTTGGTTTGTAACTTTATCTTATAACTAAAAAAAAAAATTAAGCTAATAGACTAAACAAAATGTCCAAAATTTATTACATCTATACCATGATATAAAAGTGAAATTCATTAAACAAAAACAAAAACAAAAATATTTTGCTTTCTCAAAAATACCTCTACATATTATAATATGGAGTTAATTAATATTACTATTATTAAATATTATAAAAAATTATTTATTTTATAATATAAATAATTAATATTTTAATTAAATTTTATGTCAACACTGTATAAATCAAACATAATAAAATAAATTTATACTATTTAATCCTTCTTATATTTATCATATTTAGATTAGTTTTTGCTACTAAACGCTACCTAAAGGTACAATCGGAAAGAACCTTAGGAAGTTAGTGAGGACACAATATCACTTTCCGTAATTTTGATTTTCTTATTCTTATGACTGTAACTTTTGAACTCCTGACACAAAATTATTTCAGAATTAGTCAAGATAGGCGAGCTTTTGTTATTTCCGGTATACTCATTGATAAAATGATATCAATGACAATTTATTTATTTTTGAAAAGTTTTATTTTGTTTACATGTGTCTTTTTCATTTTTTTTTCTTATTGTATATCTTCATTTTCATTTTCAATATGTGCTTTAAAATTATTCATCACTATTACTAATACTGACATATAACAATATATGATTAGTCCATTATAATTAACTTAATAAAATAATATAATCAAATATATTAAATGAAATAATCTAATTACTGGAAATTTTTAAAAGGAATAAAAGAAAAATAGTAGAAGAATGAAAATCTTGTTGGCCTTAGCTGACCAATCTAGGTGGTCGCTTCACGGAAAGCGTCACAAATTCATTTGCGTGTCTCCACCAATACTTGTGGGTGTGAATTTTGAATGGAAGACTCGATGGGTCAATAATTAGGGCTATGAAAGAGTAAAATTGAGCTGAAGAAGGTCTATATTTGATTTATTTAAAAGTTATTATGTCGGAGTTAAGTTTTTATTGAACTTAAAAACTACAAATTAAAACTTAACTCATTTAAATTAATGAAATCTATTTTAAACTCAAATAGGGCACATTCACAAATTGAACTCAAATAGACTCGATCCCATGTTGCGCACAAGCAACTTGACTCTTCTATAGTCCTATTGTATGGGATAAAGCTAAATCCATGAAGCTAATCTACGATGTTTAATATATAAAGAAATAAATGAATGGATAATAAATATTATATTATATATTTTATTATCTCATATCATATATTTTATATTTATATATGTAAACTTTGTAAAATTATCAGTCTTAACCCTAAATTAAACTCGAGTACTCTAGATAATCTCACAAGTTAATAAGGCTAAATAAGACGAAGATCTTATTAAATTAAATATTAGTGTAGTATGGTATATGTAAAGGATGGTATATGTTTGGTACATATATAAAGGTGTATACAATAATATTTATGTTATGGATATATATATATATATATATATATATACACATGTGAGGGTATATGTATATATATTTGTATATGATAGATATATATTAAGTAAATTCAATAAATATATATATGTAATTATGGTCTTATATGTATATATGTATAAAATACAAAAAAAATACAATTATATATATATATACCCATACGTATAGCATATGTGGTATATTTATAATTATATTATCATATTATATAAGTATACATATATATAATACATATATTAATAGTATAGTATAAATCAATATACTACTGTACTTAAATAATACATGTATAATATACTATAATAATAAATTAATAAATAAAGTAAGGTAATACATGTATAATATACATGAACATATGTCGTGAGTTTCAAAAATAAAATAAAATAATTAATTTGTAAAATTTAACAATAAATATAATTATATACATATTATGTAAAAATAAAAAATAGGAAAAATATTGGAATTATGTATATTTCGAAAATGACACATAGCACTTATCCATGTTACTACATTAGCATATAATTAATTTTAATTAAAAATCATAATAATAAATAATAATAAAATAATTAATTAATTAGAAAATTATTAAAATAGTCAAAAATGAAATAAATAATTTTTAACCCTTAAAAATGACAAAATACAGGAATTATGATAAAATAAACTCAAAAATAAAAAAATTATAAAATATAAAAATTACATATTTATTAAATCATAAATATACAAAAAAAAGCTTAAAATAGTATTTTATAAATACTTAAGTTGAAATAATAAAATTTATAACATTTTTATAACATAATAGAAAAAGTGAGTTACAACGTTCAAAAGGGATCTCGCTACAAGAAAGTACATTCAAAAATAATAAAAACGAACTATAAATTCATAAAAATTAGAGTTAAATTGAAAAAGTTATATGCAATTAATAAAAAATCTCAAACCGAGCATTTCATAAGAGTAAATGGCTAATTTAAGTAGTTAGTACTAAATATATGAATAGTCTAGTTATTAAACTCAAACACTTATTATATTTTTATCCCCTAAATGTCAAGTGATCTCAAAATCAAGACTAATTTATCTATAGATTACTACGATCCCTAATATCAACCATAACTAAGTACTCATAATGATTCCGTACATGTTTTTATGTATAATTAGTGAATTTTAATTGATATCAATAATTAAATGTGTATAAGGATGGGTTATGCATGTGTATAATATTGTTTGTTGAATGTGAAATTATTATAACGTAATGTTTGCTGCATAACGACTTCAATAAGAATTGATTTGTTTGTAATTATGATTGATCACATAATAATTAAACTTAATGATATTAGACTTAAATTAACTATATCGAATATGCATAATTATGCATTGCATATTTAATTTCAATAGTCACATCACACAAAGGTAGCAAGAGAGTATATATGAGTTTATTTTAATTCTAATCATAGTATTTTAATACGATGCACACACACGATATGATCTTATCCTAAGTTATGAGATTACTATGCGTTAAAGGTGTCAAACGCCTATTTAAGGATCGAGTCTACTCACAATTATACCTAAAACATATTTTTTGATTAAAATAAAAAGATTGATTTATTTAAATACGAAATGTAGAGTTTCGCAGTAAAGTAAGTTTTAATATAATACTTGAATTTGACTAATGCTATATATACTCTAATCTTGATTTCGGAAGACATTAAATTTGAATTACACGTAGTACCTGATCAGCGAATATATGAGCATATATTCATTTAGCATTCTATATGAGCATATATTCATATGTTTAAACTTAATTGTTGAATAACTTATTTTTAGTATGGTTGAAAGATATCTTATTAAGCTAGTTAGCTTACATTCTCATAACTTACTTATTCAAGGGAACCTATTTATTGATCCAAACCGCAAGATGTTTGAGGTTAATAGATAATCTATTGGATGGTGTGCATAAGACTTGAAATGAGAGTGCATTTCTACTACTGTAATTGGATCTTAAAACTTATTATGTAATGCAATGTATTATTAATTCATTATCTAATATGTTACAAACATAGTATATGTACTATATATATGTATAATAGTTATAGTTTAATAATCATGTTATTATAACTATATGATAATATTACTTATATATATATAACTCTTGAGTTAATAGTTATAGTAATAACCTTATATATTGCATGAAAGATTATCGATTGAAAGAATAACCAATTTATAATCCTTTGTACGTTATACAGTACTCACTACGACTAAGTCACCCTTGAGTCATGATATTAGTTTTTGAATTTTGATTATATATTATTTATAATATATATAATTCAAGAGCCTACTCACAAGGTTATTTATGAGTCCACTCATGAGCTCACTCATAGGCGTGAGCCTAAATAAGAGTTCAAACTCAACTTACTTAATAAATAAATGATCTTATTTTTTAGCTTGAGCTTAGCTCTTTTATAAATTGATATAAGCTTTAAAAAAATAACAAAACATATTCCATGAAAAACCCTAAACTAAACCTAATATCCTCATATCAATCTCTTCCTTCTTAGTCTTTTCTTTATTGCATTTTCTTTCCACTCCATCTTCCTCATCTATTAAATCTAACTTTACTAAAGTTTAAAAAAAAAAAAAGAATCTACATAAAACCACCTAAACAAGATATATTATTTAACTTATTTTCTATTGATGCATAATTTCTTTATACTTGATTTGAAAAATATCTCTTAATAAGTTTATATAACATTATTCAAATCAAGATTCAAACAAAATTATTATTTACACCTTTTGTCCCTTATCCAAGAATAGATTTGTATTAGGTTTGCAAAAGATTTAACTGATAGATTAGGATTTAGTAATAATAATATGTGAAGTGTTATTATGTATACTGACTATGAATTCAAATATTATAATTTATAATCTATAAATATTCTTATTACCAAAATAAATCAAGTCTACAAACAAGTCTAATTTATAATTATTTATTCAATATTTAAAATCAAAACTAAGATTTCACTAAAATTGATATATTTATNATATATATATATATATATATATATATACACATGTGAGGGTATATGTATATATATTTGTATATGATAGATATATATTAAGTAAATTCAATAAATATATATATGTAATTATGGTCTTATATGTATATATGTATAAAATACAAAAAAAATACAATTATATATATATATACCCATACGTATAGCATATGTGGTATATTTATAATTATATTATCATATTATATAAGTATACATATATATAATACATATATTAATAGTATAGTATAAATCAATATACTACTGTACTTAAATAATACATGTATAATATACTATAATAATAAATTAATAAATAAAGTAAGGTAATACATGTATAATATACATGAACATATGTCGTGAGTTTCAAAAATAAAATAAAATAATTAATTTGTAAAATTTAACAATAAATATAATTATATACATATTATGTAAAAATAAAAAATAGGAAAAATATTGGAATTATGTATATTTCGAAAATGACACATAGCACTTATCCATGTTACTACATTAGCATATAATTAATTTTAATTAAAAATCATAATAATAAATAATAATAAAATAATTAATTAATTAGAAAATTATTAAAATAGTCAAAAATGAAATAAATAATTTTTAACCCTTAAAAATGACAAAATACAGGAATTATGATAAAATAAACTCAAAAATAAAAAAATTATAAAATATAAAAATTACATATTTATTAAATCATAAATATACAAAAAAAAGCTTAAAATAGTATTTTATAAATACTTAAGTTGAAATAATAAAATTTATAACATTTTTATAACATAATAGAAAAAGTGAGTTACAACGTTCAAAAGGGATCTCGCTACAAGAAAGTACATTCAAAAATAATAAAAACGAACTATAAATTCATAAAAATTAGAGTTAAATTGAAAAAGTTATATGCAATTAATAAAAAATCTCAAACCGAGCATTTCATAAGAGTAAATGGCTAATTTAAGTAGTTAGTACTAAATATATGAATAGTCTAGTTATTAAACTCAAACACTTATTATATTTTTATCCCCTAAATGTCAAGTGATCTCAAAATCAAGACTAATTTATCTATAGATTACTACGATCCCTAATATCAACCATAACTAAGTACTCATAATGATTCCGTACATGTTTTTATGTATAATTAGTGAATTTTAATTGATATCAATAATTAAATGTGTATAAGGATGGGTTATGCATGTGTATAATATTGTTTGTTGAATGTGAAATTATTATAACGTAATGTTTGCTGCATAACGACTTCAATAAGAATTGATTTGTTTGTAATTATGATTGATCACATAATAATTAAACTTAATGATATTAGACTTAAATTAACTATATCGAATATGCATAATTATGCATTGCATATTTAATTTCAATAGTCACATCACACAAAGGTAGCAAGAGAGTATATATGAGTTTATTTTAATTCTAATCATAGTATTTTAATACGATGCACACACACGATATGATCTTATCCTAAGTTATGAGATTACTATGCGTTAAAGGTGTCAAACGCCTATTTAAGGATCGAGTCTACTCACAATTATACCTAAAACATATTTTTTGATTAAAATAAAAAGATTGATTTATTTAAATACGAAATGTAGAGTTTCGCAGTAAAGTAAGTTTTAATATAATACTTGAATTTGACTAATGCTATATATACTCTAATCTTGATTTCGGAAGACATTAAATTTGAATTACACGTAGTACCTGATCAGCGAATATATGAGCATATATTCATTTAGCATTCTATATGAGCATATATTCATATGTTTAAACTTAATTGTTGAATAACTTATTTTTAGTATGGTTGAAAGATATCTTATTAAGCTAGTTAGCTTACATTCTCATAACTTACTTATTCAAGGGAACCTATTTATTGATCCAAACCGCAAGATGTTTGAGGTTAATAGATAATCTATTGGATGGTGTGCATAAGACTTGAAATGAGAGTGCATTTCTACTACTGTAATTGGATCTTAAAACTTATTATGTAATGCAATGTATTATTAATTCATTATCTAATATGTTACAAACATAGTATATGTACTATATATATGTATAATAGTTATAGTTTAATAATCATGTTATTATAACTATATGATAATATTACTTATATATATATAACTCTTGAGTTAATAGTTATAGTAATAACCTTATATATTGCATGAAAGATTATCGATTGAAAGAATAACCAATTTATAATCCTTTGTACGTTATACAGTACTCACTACGACTAAGTCACCCTTGAGTCATGATATTAGTTTTTGAATTTTGATTATATATTATTTATAATATATATAATTCAAGAGCCTACTCACAAGGTTATTTATGAGTCCACTCATGAGCTCACTCATAGGCGTGAGCCTAAATAAGAGTTCAAACTCAACTTACTTAATAAATAAATGATCTTATTTTTTAGCTTGAGCTTAGCTCTTTTATAAATTGATATAAGCTTTAAAAAAATAACAAAACATATTCCATGAAAAACCCTAAACTAAACCTAATATCCTCATATCAATCTCTTCCTTCTTAGTCTTTTCTTTATTGCATTTTCTTTCCACTCCATCTTCCTCATCTATTAAATCTAACTTTACTAAAGTTTAAAAAAAAAAAAAGAATCTACATAAAACCACCTAAACAAGATATATTATTTAACTTATTTTCTATTGATGCATAATTTCTTTATACTTGATTTGAAAAATATCTCTTAATAAGTTTATATAACATTATTCAAATCAAGATTCAAACAAAATTATTATTTACACCTTTTGTCCCTTATCCAAGAATAGATTTGTATTAGGTTTGCAAAAGATTTAACTGATAGATTAGGATTTAGTAATAATAATATGTGAAGTGTTATTATGTATACTGACTATGAATTCAAATATTATAATTTATAATCTATAAATATTCTTATTACCAAAATAAATCAAGTCTACAAACAAGTCTAATTTATAATTATTTATTCAATATTTAAAATCAAAACTAAGATTTCACTAAAATTGATATATTTATATAATAATAATCAATAAAGAAAATGATCAAAAAGAAAAACAAATTGAAAAATGAAAGGAAAAAAAATGAATAGAAACTAACCACATTGAAATTTATGACAAAAAAAAAAAAAAAAGACTTATAGATTCTACAGTATATCTTATACACTATACAATTTACAAGGTATAAAATATAAGGCGATTTCAAAGTATCACAGAGTAACATATAAATAGTAAAGTTTTATAAACCTATACCTAAAAAAATAAAATATAGATAGAGATTCATACTCTATCCATCCTATACCCATTCACTTTTAGTACAAAATCAATATCTCTTTAAAATTTCAAAAATAACTCCATTTCAACCAATAATATGAATTATTATTATTATTGTTATTATTTTGTTTATAAAATTTTTCAATCATAAAAATCTCTATCTATTGTATCTCAATGTTTTGGAATTAAAAAAAATTAGTATTTTGTTATAATTGTCATTACCATAAAATGAAAAGATGACAACAGAAATACTGTTTTTTCCCTATCCTTCTATTTAGTCCCCAAACTTTAAGACTATCGTATCTACAACTACATCCCCGAGCGGCAGTCACCTGTCGATACAGCCCGTATGAATTATTTTGACGGGTTTGAAAGGCATTTCCAAAGGGAAGGATCATGGCGCCCCAGAACCGTAACATCCAGCAGCAGCATCTCCTTGCGTGCGAGAGACTTCTATGACTTTTTTTCCTTTCATTTTAAAAACGTTATAAAAATATTGTCAAAATAATAAAATGATGCTAAATTATAATAATAAATTGAAAAAATAGACAAAACGAAAAATGAGTCGAGTCTTGTAATCTTAAACGCAGGTGGCTTCTGTGAAGTGAATTTGACCAAATGAGCTTTATATCATAAAAGACTTCATTGCATTTATTATCGCAGTCACTTAAAAGCAATTATATATAAGTAATTATATAGCGTACTCATTTTTTAATTACAGTAAATCTCCCTAATTATAATTTTACAATAAATAAACTATTGGCAATAAAAATAAAACTGATAATTTATTAACATTATCATGGAAGCATTTCAAGTCTTTGGGAGTGAACTAAACCAGTCTATTGAAAAGAACCAATCTATTGCCAGAACGCTTTGTAAAATATTCTCTGACATGAAATTTCTCGGAAGACAGTAGGAGCACACACACAAGTCTTCAGTGATAAGCACGTGCTGTCTGAAAACTTGTAACTATACATATCCTCTAAGCATTTCAAGTGTTTGGAAAAGAGCTAAACCAATCCATTTGAAACACAGTGTCATCTTGTCATCATGTCTCTTCTAGTCATTCTAAGTTGTTTCTTCTTTCTGTTTCAGAATTTCCATTGCCTTGGAGTTTACAACATTACTCCTTCAACACCACTTCTTGCAAATCAAACACTAGCTTCTTTAAGTCAAACATTTGAGTTCGGCTTCTTTACTCCAGATGAAAACACTGGAAATCAATATGCCGGCATGTGGTTTAAGAACCTTTCTTCACCTAAAATTGTTTGGGTTGCCAATAGGGAGAAGCCTGTTATGTCTTATAATAGAGAACTAGCAAGCTTGGGAATAGATACTGATGGAAACTTAAAGCTTGTCGATGGACAGCAAAATATAATTTGGTCAACAAATATTACAATCTTTTCCAGAAATTCTTTTGCAGAGCTTTCAGACAATGGTAACTTAGTCCTCAAGAATATGAACTCGGGTATTGTTTTGTGGCAAAGTTTCGATTATCCTTGTGACACTCTTCTTCCAGGAATGAAACTAGGAATAGATGTCATAACAGGAGAGAAAAGATACCTGGTTTCCTGGAAGGATGACAGTGATCCGTCTCCTGGAAATTTCGTCTTTGGTATCACACCCGAGACACCACCTCAGGCTATCACTTGGAAGGGTTTGCTTCCTTATTGGAGAGGCGGACAATGGGATAAAGTGAAATTTGTTGGGGTAGAAGAAATGGTGGAAACATATAACGGCCTGTTCACTGTCCAGCAGGATCCTCAAGAAACATACATCACATTGCAGGAAAATCCTGAAAAATATGCTTATTTACTATTCATTTCACCAAAGGGACTGCTGAAGTTTCTTTATTGGGACTACAATAGAAAGAGAGAGTGGAATTGGGAAGCACCAGTTGATCCTTGTGAATTTTATGGAGCATGTGGCCCTTTTGGGGTTTGCCATATGTCTAGTTCACCTATCTGTAGCTGCTTGACAGGGTTTGTGCCTAAGTCATTTGAAGAATGGCATAGAGGAAACTGGACTAGGGGGTGCATAAGGGAAACAACTTTGAACTGCGAGAGGAATGCAACTTCAGAAGACGTGTTCCAGAAAATGAGTATCATAAAACTGCCAGATTTTGCCAAATATGTACTGGATCCAGTGGATGAAAAGCAATGTCAGAACTGGTGCTTGAGCAACTGTTCTTGCCAAGCTTATTCTTTCGTAGACACTGTAGGGTGTATGATTTGGACAGAAAAACTCATGGACATGGAGAAATTTAATTCATCAGGCAAAGATCTGTTTATTCGCCTTGCACATATAGATTCAGGTAAATATTTACAATGTAAGATCTTGATTTTACTTACAATAGATCTACTTGACCTGTCCATTGTTCATAATTTTGTTGCTGGTTTTTATGGTTTAGGGGAGGCAAAGCAAACAAGAAAGCTAATAATTGGCCTTACACCCGTTGCAATTGTCATCATAGCAGTACTTCTTGCCAATGCTATAGGCAAGAGAAGAGCAAAACAAAAGAGTAGGTCCACTATTTATTAGCCTTCACTAATTGGAAAGAAAAATATATATCTTTATTAGGCAGAAAATAAAATCTTTAATGATGAGTGCGTTTGTTTCACAGAAAATGTTCTCTAAGTTACTTTTGATATTTGTTAAAGTCAAAGTTCTAGGATGGTCAAATGCTATCATATTAATATTAAAACGACCAGTGGATTTTAGCATCATGTAATGGTGGGAGTTGTTGGTAGCATCTGGTAGCCGATGCTGGTGGTTAACAACCACTAAAAATGTTCGAAGAAAATGACTTCTATATCTGAAAAGAGGAAATAATTTTCCTCATCGTCTATTCTTATTCTCGTAATTATTAACCATCACCATCAAAGGACAGCTGCTGGTGCCTTTTGTCTTAAACTAACTGCTAAAAGCCATTGCCATGTACAACATTTTGGGATTATTATGACAATATATGGCAACTGGCAAACTTTGTGACAAAAAATATCTAAAATATCCTAGAGACATTTTTCTGCACAAAACACACCCTAAAATTCAGAAAAATTTTTGGAATGTTGATTATAAAAAATATCAAGAAAAATCCTAGAATGTTTTTGATAAAACAAACACACCCTAAATTTCAGAAAAAATATGATATTATAATGATGAAAATGAAATCTCAACCTTCATTTATCTTGTCTGTCTCTCGGAGCTAAAAATGTGTAGCTACTAGCATTATCTTCCAAAAATAATAGATATGGAGCATGCATCTTTATTCATTTTGTTTAATGTGATTTAACGACTCATTTTGCATAAAACCTTGAACGCAGGAAAACAAAGCGCATTACAGGAATTTTTTGCCCCAGAAAACATGATTGACAAGAAAGAGGAATTGCAGCAGGGGAAAATGTGGAGGCAGCATTTCGAATATGATAATAAATCTGAACTACCTCTCTTTAGACTTGCTACTATATTAGCAGCTACAAATAACTTTAGTGTTGCGCAAAAGCTTGGACAAGGTGGATTTGGTCCTGTTTATAGGGTGACTACTCCGAAGCAATGTGTCTTGAGTCCTGATAATTGCTTGGCAACACTAACGTAAGAAGAAATGTTACTTTTTCAGGGAAAGTTGGATGATGGGAGGGAAGTAGCAGTTAAAAGACTTTCTAGGAGCTCTGAACAAGGAATGCAAGAGTTCAAGAATGAGATAGTTCTAATATCCAAGCTTCAACATCGCAATCTCATCAAGCTGGTGGGCTGCTGCATACAAGGAGAAGAAAAGATTTTAGTATATGAGTACCTACCAAACAAAAGCTTGGACACATATCTCTTTGGTAAGTCTCATTTGCAGGGCAACTTTTTATCTTCTGATATGAATAATTTCTGAGACTAACACGATATAGGCCATGAATATATAAAGCCATGCCCAAACAGGTTATTTGCATTTCAGTAACTCAATGGAGGGTCTATATCTTTGTATTTAAAGGATACCACCTAACAATAGTCTAAAAGGCAGCATGAAATGTTTAACAATACATTGATCTTTATGATACTAAATCTTTTTGGCTTCTAGTATATTTTACTGCTACACTTTTCCTACAAATTCATGCTAAAGTTACTTCACCAATGTCGCATTGTCTAGATTCAACAAGAAAAACACAACTTGATTGGGATAAGCGCTTCAACATCATCCAAGGCGTAGCTAGAGGACTCATGTACCTCCATAGGGATTCTTGTTTACGGGTAATACATCGAGATTTGAAGGCCAGCAATATCCTCTTGGATGAGAAGAAGAATCCAAAAATTTCGGATTTTGGACTAGCCCGAATGTTTGAAGGCACACAAGTTTTGGTGAGCACTCACAAGGTTGTTGGTACGCTGTAAGTAGTTTCAACCTAGTGTAGATACTTTAGTAAGGATAAAGCATATAGAAAACATAATATAAACTCTAATGCAGTGGATATATGTCGCCTGAGTATGCATTGGGCGGGATGTTTTCGGAGAAATCAGATGTCTATAGCTTTGGAGTATTGCTGCTAGAAACTGTCAGTGGCAAAAAGAATTCAGCATTTTATAATGAAAGAGAGAATCTCAATCTTCTCTCCTACGTAAGCACTAATTTTTTTTTTTTTCATTCCAATAAAAAGTCTTGCACTTGTTTGTACTTTCTACTCCTCTTCAACAAGCTAAACAACAAAGGTTATTTTAGGCATGGCAACTATGGAGCCAAGGAAAAGGGCCGGAATTAATGGATGAGACATTAGTTGCTGAAGCCCCCAAGTCAGAAGTTCTGAACTACATTCAAATTGGGCTTCTATGTGTACAAGACCACACTAATGATAGACCTAACATGCCAACTGTAGTTCTTATGTTGAGTGGAGAACTCAACCTTCCACAGCCAAAGCAGCCAACTTTTACATGCCAAAGCTTGACTACTACTGATACCAAATGGCATGAAGATTGCAATTTGACCACAAACACTATAACAAATTCGATTGCTCAAGGGCGTTGATTCATGGTTTGTCTAAGTTCCATTTATGCTCTTTTGACATAATAGAGTTGACTGCCACATAACCTTATGAACACTATGTCTGTAGTACTTTTTTGCCATAGCTAATCCTAAAATGTGGTTTTTCCATCTCACAATGCCAAAACCGGTTGCCTTAACTCATCCTAAAAGGTATTGATTACTGTTTTAGAAGGTTTTGTACACAAGTAAAGAAACAAAGAAAAGGAAACTAATTGATCATTTGGTATGTTTCAACATATCAAACAATGGAGAGACTGAGGAGTAGTAAATCACTAAATCACTTGCATAGCTTTCATCTTTTGCTTGAGTGTGCCAACTTTAATTGCAATGATTATTGGTGATAATGCAAATAAAAATTAAAAACTATGATCTTAAACTGAGGTTTTTGATACTCAGAGATAGACCTTTACACATATCTGACTCTAATGTAATAACTTTTTCTTTTTTAATAGATACGACTAGTACATATCAAATATATGCCAAATCAATGTTATGTCAAAAAAAGTATTAAACACTTTGTAAAGAACAAATAAAGGTGTTGGCAAAATATAACCAAAATATAAAAACACTGACAACTAGAAAAGTCTCTCAATCAAAAGTTGTTTATTGAATTGCAAATGAAACCGATTGTATAAAACCAAATAGATAGATTTTTTCAATGTAGTTTGATTAACGACATTCAGCCCTAAAAAGCGCTTGACTAGGTTTAGTTCAACATTGCAAATGAACAAAACCGGATCACATAGCTACAATCAAGAAAAACATTTCTAAATTACTTGTGAGAATCCACCATTGATTTTATCGAAATATTTGATTTACTTTTTTTCCGTTGGTTGTAAATTATTTTTATCTTAAAAGCTCTAACATTTAGACCCCTTAGTACACATCTTTTTTTCTTCTTTTTCTTTTTTAAGGTTAAAAGAGCACTAGTATTTATATATAATAAAGTAATGAAGAAGTTAAAATTCAATTGAAATACAAATAAAAGTAAGGTATATTAAAAATGGAAAATTGAAAAAAATTAAACAAATGTAGAATGGACCAAGTTGAACTGAACCATTTTAAAACGATTCAATTTGGTAACCCGAATCATTTAAAGTAGTTCAACTTGAAAGGAGTTGTAAATCAAATACAACATCCACCAATCTAAGTAAAACCGTTATTATCTCATGGACTTAACCACTACTGCTCCTGTGCTTCATTTTCTTTGGCCTTCTTCAAGTTTCAGAGTTATCAATCATACTATTTGAATCGTTCCTGGTCCACATTTGGCTGAAACAATATTTTTATAACTACAAATGCACTTTGGGGTTCACTTGTATTTCTACCCAAGTAACTTTTTTCTTCCTGAAATAACGGGTGGAACATCAAATAAAAACTCACACTAAACAAACCGATAAAGCTTGCTACTAGTGATGGAATGAATTTGTGTTCATGGATGCAAGGAGGAGGGCACTTTTTGGTTGAGTCCGTCTGATGACTTGTGGGCACAGTATGAAGGAAAGTCATGGTTGGGGTATGGTATGGAAAGGGCCGAAGTAACACATGATGTTCACAAGGGAGACACGGTCACTGTCTCTTGTAAGGAAGACAACCTAGTCTTGTTTGTTTAATCCACACCTCTCTTTCTGTTGGCTGTCTAAATGAGGTGTTTCTCATCCCTTTCTCCTTTATGGTAATGAAGAGCAGCAATCCAACTCTGCCGTTTTCTTTATCAAACTAAACGTGCTTGGCATTCAAGGAAAAGAAGACCATAAATTAGACATCCATTCATCCACTTATCCTTTTATGATCAACAGTGTTGGAACCATGAACACAAAAAGTAGTCTATGCCATTAATACCCTACACACCTGAAGTCACTCACTATACCATTACCATCTTCATTTCAAAGAGTGGCTACAAATACGATCATGATGAAAGAATCCAACACCTGTCTAGTCCTACTACCAATTGCCACATATAGATCTGCCTATACATATAGTTCTGTTTCTCCAGAGTGGCTAAAAAATATTATAATGTTGTGAAATAAATAAATAATAGTCATGTTACAATAAAAAAAAGAAATTACAATTGAACAGACGTTATGATTATAGAGAAATGAGAGAAAAGTTGCACCATTCTGGAAAAATGGAAGGAAAGTTACTATATAGTTAGTGTATCTTTTTCTTTTTTCTTTTTTAAAGATGGATCCATAAGGTGGTGCATTTCTCGCTACTATATACAGAAAGAGTGATCCTATATAACCATAATGTAAATGAAATTACTAATATACCCTTATGTGTAAATGTTATAGGAAAAGAGCGGGCAATACAAAACACAATATTTTGTTCAGATAAAGACGCAGCTCAACTGATAAAGCCCATCTGGCCGGCCCATTTGTCCTTAAAAAGAGGGAGTATTGCTTCTTTAAGCTTATCATGAATGACATGCCCCAACGGCAATTATATTCTTTAGGATCTCCATATATTCAATATCGTTCAAATTTTCATTTAAGAAAAGTTCCACTAAGTTCTACAGCAAATTTCGATCAGAAGAAACTAAATAAACTTTGCAAAAAGCGTAAATGGTGTCACAAATTGGTTAGTAATTTTTGCCTTAGTTGAAAACACGCTTATTTTTTCACGAAATAAAAGAAAAAAAGATCGAAATCACATGATAATGCCAAATATTGCAAGATTACGATATGGAATCAGAGCACACATAATAGATACTCGAAATAAGAACAATTGAAAGAAAACTGAGACCCAGACTATTTTTAAGAATCTAATTAGAATTCCAGCAGCATGCACTATTTTACCATCAAGACTTCAAAATCTACTCAACAGATCAAAACATAAGCAATACGAGAAAACACGAACCGTAAGCCCTAATAACTAAGCCATTGATAAATAAGAAGAAACAAACTGGAATTGTTTACCAGTAACAGCAATTAGTCCTTCGAGTTTGAACAGTGTCACATAAAGCGATTTCGTCAATTCGGCTTCTTGGACAGCCAAAGCAATCTCGATTTCGGAACAATTAACAATCTCCAACCCGATTTCGTGCGTGATCTGTATTTTCGATTCGATGTCTTCATTTACCTGTAGAAAGTTATTCCCATTGCGTAATTCATTTCGAAAAGTGAGATGAGAGAGAAAAGGGGAGATATAGGGAGAGTATGGTATTATTGCATACCGGATCAGATTATCCTTTAGAGAAGAAATCTGACAGAGGATCACAACTGAATCCTCCATGGCATGCTTCTCTTTCTCCCTCCCTCCCTCCCTCGCTCCCACCTCTAACACTTTAAAGCAATGCGCAGCGCGCCTTTTTGCTCTCGTAAGGCTCGTATCTTGGTAGTTAAGCAAGCCCGAGAGGGATGTTTGAGTTTGGGCCCTTGTGTGTGTATTTAAAGAACCGTTGACGTGCCTTCCTGAGGTTTTCCATTAGATTGCGTTATATAACCGTTATAAGCTTATAAAATTGGAAATTTTCGTAGTCCAATATTCAATTTTGATGGGATTGGTCTGATTCTTTTCTAACCCGTATTTAGAAAGTGAGGATATTCTATTATCTTGGTAACCGGATGTAGAAAGCAAATAGAGTAAATCGAATGGTGAAAATTCGAAATAGGACCGGACCGATCCCAATATTTCAGGAGAGCAGGAGAAAAGGATACAGAAGGTCACATAGTGTATACTCATCATGTGAAGCCAAATTCTTCAGATTCCAACTCAATGTGCAAAGAAATTGACAAGATCACAAGTAAGAAGGTAGAAGCAATAAACTTTAAGCTAAATTTAAAACCTTTAGACCAAAATCCATAATAAAAAATAAATAAATAAAAACTCAATTCAACTTATAAATACATGATAAACCTCAAAATTCAATAAATTTTAAATAGAAAGATTAAAAAAAATGCATGAGTATTAGAAGTGAAAGAAATTAGAAATCAAGAGAACAACGAAGTAAGAGTATACTTGAGTTGAGTTGAGCCCGTAAAATATAGAGCTCAAACTTAAAACTTGAAACTGAGGCCCAATTAAATATATGGTAAGCTTGAATTCAATTTAATTAGCTCGATCAAACTTCAATTTTTAAAAATTTCGTTTAGGTAATCTTAAACTCACTTATATTTAAAAAATATTAATAAATTAAAAATTATACTAAACTTAATCAGTTTTACGAACTCAATGAGATTAGTATTGTAAACTTTGAGTTCAACTCGATTTGCTATTCAAGTGACTCAAGTTAGTTATCATTAAATCGAATTCAAGTAAAAATTAAATCGAATTTAAGTAGTTTACAAATTATCTTAATTCATTTATAGCCCCTACAGAGAGTGAGAAAGGGAAACTAAATCCAAACTTAAAAAATGGATTAAGAAAGTAAAATCCAATCGGTTGTGGTATAAGAAAATAAAGAGTTTCTATAATCTGTACCACGTAAGATCTACATAACTTAATGGCTTGTTTTTCCTCGCATTACACGTTAATGGCTAACCTTCATATTCCCTTCTCCAATTGGTACAAATTTTTTTTTCTTTCTCTTTTACATAAATAAAATGAAAATGTTGAAATCAATTATTATTTTATTATTGTTATCTTCATTTCTTTTTATCAAGTCCATGTAATCTCCGACGAGATTCCAATTCTCGCATACATATGTGACCTCATAAGAACCTTAGTCTTTGTCCAAAGTTTTGTACGGACAACATGTACATTGTTGTTAAATCAATTGATTGTTAGTAGACAGATATTTGCTGCCTAAAACTCCCTCCATCAAATAAGTTCTAATCAATCATATGCACACAATTGTTTTAGTAGAACAAACTTCCATATTGTTATTTATTCATATCTAGGTACTTATATATGATTGGTAAGAGTAAACTTTAGATAAATAGTTTGGAATAGCAAATATTTATCCATTGGATCATGTAAGGAAGTAAAATATAGGTATGCAAATTAAAATGAAGAAAAGCATAGGTGTATAAAATGAAAAAAAAAAAGAAAAAGAAAATATAAATATATAAATTATAAATATGCCTCATATTTTAAAAGATAGAGGGTGTAAAACTTGTCCCACTAGTCATGAGATAAGTTGAGGTATTCATTGTAGCCTATTGAACCTCAAATCCTTTTAACAGCTTATATGGTCAAGTAAACTCCAAAAATGAGTATACAAATTAGGAAATAGCTTATATATGTCATGATTCTAAGGAGAATCTGTTAGAATTATCTAAAATTTCCATATCATATGTGTATCTATAATACAAAAATCATCTTATAAGTTAGAAATTATAAGATTTTAAATAATTAAACACTAAGATTTTTGATTTTAATTAAATAGTTTGATATAAAATATAAGTGAATATGGATATCTGATAAGTCACAGTTCATCAGAACCATAAAGAATTGGTATCTCCTACCAAATGCTAAAAGAAGGTAAAATTACTTGCTAATTTACAAAAATACTACATAATCTTATCATATGAATATTCTCTACATAAATTGTTTCTATACCATTATACACTTTTCAATCAACCCTAACATAGTCAAACTTATCTCTAATTTGTACTCTGCTCTCAAGTTTATCCTTATCCATACTTACAAGAAACCTACAAAAGAAACTATAGGATAATGAGTAAACCATGACTCAGTAAGTTCGTTCCTCACCACTACCATTAAGTGAGTTATCAAACATTATTAACATACATATAAGCTATCTACATACGAAATGAATACAAGTGAGATGAATGCAAACAACACATCCATAGGAGTCCGAAACTATGGAAGGTATAGATTTTTGTCGTCTATAAGTCGATTTTTCCTCCGTACTAACCTACACGGAGCACCTCAGCTTAACCGCATGAGGCTACTTGGGGATATGGTCCTACTAGACGTTACTCAACTATTAACCTAATTCGAAAATCAATAATCAATATAGGTAGATCATAACTAAAGCCACCCACCAAACATATCAAAGGCCCCTCGAGCACAAATAGCGAGTCCATCCTGCTATTCACAAATATCCAAGATCCTAGGGGCACAATTATACGAGTTTTCTCACAATCAATTGAAGATATTATATTAACTTTGCCTTAACGATAAAATATCATTCACGGCTACTACAAGCCCTCACAAAAATTATATAAAATATATTAAGATTGGAAAATTCATTTTTCAAAAATTTGCAAAACTAGCACTCTCCATCAGTATACCAAATGGGTCATAGATATACGATAGATATAATTAGTTATTTTAGTCGAATAATTATATTTACCAGTTTAAGAAAATGATCACATGGATAATAACACACAAAGTAATCAGTTATTCAATCAAACAATTAGTATCAATCAACAAACAGCATACAAATAACAAACAATAAGCAGTATACAAATAACAAACAGCAAGCAAATACAAGATCATAAAAACTCTCTCACCTAAGTTATGCTCACTTTCCCGACCTTTAAGAATTCAAGAACTCGATAATCGAATACCTAAAAGATAAGAAAACTTATATGTATTTTAAAAAACTAAGTTTCTCTATTAACTAAATATCTATCATTATTTACCTAGTTTTTCCACTATAACCTAAATATGATACAAATATAGTTTAACTTAAATCTTTCACTTACTTTTCTCGATTTATCTTAAATTTTCAATTGCGTATAACTCATTCATTCTAGTTCCATTTTTTATAAACTTATAGTCGATTTTTATCATTTTTGGACGTACTTTCTTGTAGTAAGGTTTATTTTAGATGTTGTAACTTGCATTTTTCATGTTGACTTATAAATATTATGAATTTTATTATTTTGACCTAAATAATTACAGTTTCTTATTTTAAGCTTTTCCTTATGATTTTAAGATTCAATTAATTTATAAATTTTATATTTTTGAAATTTTCTTACTTTGGACTTTATGTTTCAATAATTAATTTATTTCATTATTTTAAGGTTAAATGCTTATTTAATTCACTTTTGCTATATCAATAATTTTCTAATTATTTTATTATTAATAATAATTACGAATTTAGTTATATTTTATTAAATGACGACATGGCAGCATGAGGAGGTGCCACATGTCATTCTCAAATTTCTTGTACATTTTCCATCTTTTCTTATTTTGTATTTTTATGTGATAACAATATTTATTATTATATTTTACTAAATTTTATAAATTAGTTATTTTACATATTTTTAAGGGTTACGATATATATATATATATATATTCATATTTACTATTTTACTTTATTTATTACATTAATAAAATAGCATATTATATATGTAATATTTAAATATACCCTTATTTCTACATATACCATACTATTCATATACGTATTTTTACATGTATAGTATACTTATCTATTAAAATATCCTAACCTTAAGTATATTATGTACTATACATATGGGCATATATATAGACATGTATTGGTATCTTATACATGTACATACATATATGGTATATTACATATATATATATATACTAAAATACTTAATATAAGTAATATTATACATAAATATTTATACTTAGTCATCACGCCTAAAGATATATATATATAAAATTTATAAACATACATCATCAATACACTACGGTATGTATTTATACATAACATATACATATACCATTTATTATAAATAGACAATATTATACCAATATTCATATTTTGTAATTATATATATATATATATATCGATTACATAGTATATTTATGTACATGTAATAAAAATGATATAAACCTAAATATACGTATAGTATACTATGTAATAAAAATACCAAGTATATATATAAATATATCATACGATACATGCATACCTATACATACTATATAATAAAATACTAGGCATAAATATATGTATATATGTAAACCCTTAAATTTTTCGACCTAACATTTGAAGTATGTCGAGCCTAGTTTTTCACCATCTTGGTTCTTTTTATAAAATTGGGTCTTCTCTAAATCGATTAGTACTAAATCCTACTCGTTTAATACTGAACTTCAACTAGGGCTTAAAGAAGATCATTTTTCCAACTTGAAAAAATTTGGAGTCGCCACCAATCGGAGTTAGGAAAAAGAGTTAAGTTATAACCAATTGAGTAGATTGATTATAACTNTATATATATATATATATATCAGTTACATGGTATATTTATGTGCATGTAATAATAATGATATAAATCTAAATATACGTATAGTATACTATGTAATAAAAATACCAAGTATATATATATTTATATCATACTATACACACATACTTATACATACTACATAATAAAATACTAAGTATAAATATATATATGTATATAAATACATAAGTAGGAAAAATACATAATACATATGTACTATTATATACGCATACCTACATGTACACTATATTTATGTATATATATATCTATATAATAAAATACATAATACATACTATTATACACAAACACATATGTATGAGAACATATAAAAATATTTAATGCAAAATAAATATAGTATACATACTAAATATTCCTCTTTGAAGTATCTTGAAGAAGTAGTTTCCCAAGCACTTTTTCTTCTTAGTCTTCTTGTTGAAATTGAAGTCCAAAAGAAAAAGAAGGGTAGATGCTCCACAAATGGGAAAATGGAAAGAAATATATGTAATTTTGTTCGTGTTTGAAAATAGAAGTGTACGTATGGGTTAGCAACTCCTATAGGCGTGAATGGCAAGAGAAGAAAAATAAAAGAATAACAAAAGTAAGATAAGGTAATTAAATAGATATGACATGAGCTCTATCTCTTTTTGTCCTTATCACATTAGTAACATAGGGTAAAAAATAAAAATAAAGGAGCTCCACATGTCCACCGAGAAGTCTAGAAAGTCTAGGACATGGAAACCAAAAGAAATTTGGAGAAGAAATGAGAAGGGAAAAGAAGAAAAGAAAATAAATAATAAGAAGGGAAAATTATAATTTTCTAAATATTAACCTTAAAATAATAATTATTAAATACTTTTTGAAATTTATTAATTAAATCGTTATCCATTATGTTTATAATATCTACGAATTATTTTAATATATTCGTTAACAATTTTACACAATTACGCGTATTAATCGATAATTACAATTGACTAAGGTTTTATTACTAATAGGTTAGATTTATTCATTTTATAAGTTTAAAATCATAGTTTTAAAGTTTTGATTAAGTTCGGTTCGATTTTGAGTTTTTACGTATACATCGAATTTAGGATTTTTGTATGCGATTTAGGTTTGGGCAAAATTTTAGGGTTTTTATCCTTTGTATTATACTTGAGTTTAAAATTTTAATTATTTTTAAATTTATTAACTCCATTGAGTTAAGATAATTACGTATAATATTTAAATTGATTCATTACTTAAAATGTTAAATTTGCTAGATTTACACTATATCTATATTTTTAGAACATATCCTTACACAATAATGTATATGATATACCTTATAGCTAGAGTTATACAAGTAAATTAAATGGTCAGCCTTATCTATGTACATATAATAAAAAGCTTTAATTTGTTAAAAAAAAATAAAAACTTGAATTTCTATTAGTAATTAATAGCGTGAACCTTGCAAACTTAGCCTACTAGATATAGAGTCAAACTCAAGTGTCATAAATAATTCTTTGAGTTAATAAAACCAATTAAATTTTAAATTCAAAAGCTAAAATGAATATGAAAAACCCTAATATACTATTTGAAACTTTAATCGTTACAAAGACCCTAAACCTTAAAAAAAGTGAAACCTTAAATTTGATTTCAAATCTAAAGAAAATCCTAATTTAATGCATTAACACTAAATTATGCAAAATCACTTATACTTGCTCTCAAATGAGTAGAGGTATTCCTAAATAATACCAATTAACTAAATTTGTGCTAATGTATGGAATAAATTAATAAAATTATTACAAATTTATCTTTGTAAGCATGACTTACACCATATATGAAAATATATGAATATAATTATAATCACGTATATTAAAATATACGATACACCGAGTAATATCAATTAATTAAATTTAAACCAATTAAAGTATTAAATTAACAAAATTACATTTTTCCCCTAAGTCATATGCGACACTACTTATGTGTATGTGTGTATGTAATACATGTAATTTCCTTTCACACATTAAATTATACCTTACATGAGGTATGTATTATTTTGTTATACATTACATGATATATTTTACTAACAGTTTTTCAAGAATAATGTAAGTGTAATATACGCAAATGAATTGATTTAATTAATCAAATCTAGCCTAGCCTAATCTATATCTAGCCACCTGAAGGTTGTAACATCTTATCCTAGTCTAACCTTGCTAAGGCCTATTATTAGAAAACCCCTTTAAAGAAGATTTAGACATCCAACTTTTCTCAAATTCTAGTCGACACCATTCCCTTCCCTATGAACCCTTTGATTGTTCCCTTGCTAGATAAGTTAAACTCCATTCAAATGAGAAGACAGCACACCCTTATTCTTTCTCTCCAAACCGGCATTATACCCTCCCCACATACCCTAGTCCATTCCCTTTTTCTGTTGACTTATCACCAACCCATTGATTTTTCTTCCTTCTTCATTCATCCTCCCCATTGCTTTCTTGTTTCCATTTTCTTCTTCCTTTTTTTTTTTTTCCTTATTCCCTCTTCCTTCTTTCCAATTGGCGAGTTAGCCCCTATTCAAACAAAGGAAACATGGCAACAAGTGCTTGTTACAAATAACTTCTTCGTCCCATACTGCCAGGGCTTCTACCGTGCCAATAAATTAAGGTAAACTCGAAACTTCATTGGGAACCTAATTGTGATTGTTGAGACATCAAAACTGACCGGTTTCTTTCCATTTTCATTATCTTCCCTTGCCATGTTGCAACTTGCTCCTTTCATGGACTACGAGGCACAACGGAAACTCCATCAAAACCTCATAAACGCAAAAAAGAAACATCAAGTTGAGGTTACTTCTAGCTAGTGTGAGTAGATCCATGTCCCTTATAATTTAGTTTTGAACCTCTATGCCCTTGAAATAACACGGGAATCGCATGTGGTCGCAAAGAACAAAACATAGAGATGTTCGAGGTGTCTGCGAACATGAAGAAATTTCAGAGATGCTCTAGTCTAGTCCTTTTCTTCATATTGTAGAAATCAATGAAACCATATGTTAACATAATGAATACTTTCATTCTATTTAGTCTAAGCTAAGGACTCTTTACAACTTGGTAAATAAAAGTTATCCTCCATGCGTAGCTAAGAAGGAGACGAGAGAGAGAGTTGATGGCTCCCTTAACATTCTTTTGATCTGTGTTAATGTGTAGGTTGACTAACGAGACTTGTGAACTTGTTTAAGCTGAAAGCCAAAGCTCTTGCCGATGGGGTGGACTAAAATAAAGGATAAGCTTTAAAAAATTTTGAGAACTTGACACATGGATGAATTTAACTGTACTATGTACTAGTAGCATATTAAGATGAAATTAGTGCTTGATCATAACCAACCTAAATAATAAATTATAATAATGGTAATAATAATCTCTTATAATAGTAATAATAATGATAATAATAATAAAAAGACAAACCTACGGAATATTGGACACGCATAACATTGATGCCTGTATCTCCTACAAATATAATGTATTTTTATTATCCATTTTTTTTATATATCGAATAAGTATGTATATATATATATATAATTATTTATTTATTTATCGAACACTTCTATGGACCTACTGTATAATAATGTGATAACAATATGATAATAGCAAATGAGGATATCAATAATAGATGTTAGTACACACATATTTATATATATACATTTATATATATATGTATAAATAGTTTGTGGTTTTATTAGTTTTACTTAGTCTAATTGATTTCTTGTGGTGGACTTTGTATAATTAATGTTTCATATATTTATGTTCATAGTAAAACATTATAGAATATGTCAAAACATAATTTTACTAAACTAGTGATTAAATTTGATATAATCTTAGAAGTTTCACCAAACAAACTCCAAAATACAATGTCTATATTATATAACATTAGTAAATTTTCTTTAGTGAAGAAATTAAAACTTATACGATATTCACTTTATGATTCAAATAAATAAATAAGGAGGATTACCATCATTTATGGACTAATAATATATCCATACTATACTAGCTAATATTATAACGATCTAATGTAGAGTAAAATTGTGTTGACTCTATATGTTAAAGGAATACATTTTATTTCTATCATAAAGTCAATAAGTAACTTAAGTTGTAGGAAACTTTATTGACTTTCAAATTAGACTAATGAAAAACTTGTGAATTTGTTACTCTTATACTTTTTATTAGTAAAGTACGACAACGATAAAAGATTAATTAAATCATATTTAAATCTTAACTTTAGAGGGAAATAAAATTTTTCCATCTTAAAAAAAAAAAAAAAAAAAAAGCAAAAAGGAGAAAGAGATGTGACTTTTATTTTTTAGGCCCTTAAAAAGAAACGTAAGATTTCATTACTTTAGTAGAATGTAAAGTACCTATAACTAGCAAGCAACAATATTGGAAATTAATTAAGTATAAACTTTGTCTTATAAAATCCCATATTTACCATCAAACAACAATAAATAAATGCATAAGCATATATGTACATATATGCATGTGCTTCTACCTTAAACACAAATGGTAACTATATTAAGTTATACTTATAAAAGAATCCTTATGTGCACGTCTTAACAAATTGCTTACCATCCATAATTCCAAATATAGAAATCCAATTATATGTATCATTAATATGCAAGAAGCTTGAAAAGTATGTATAGTTGACATGTCAATTTTTTAGGTTTTAAGAATGGACAAAATTTTTTTTATAAAAATCTTATAGTGAGTTCTAGCCATATTAGAAAGTATAGGTCCCACTTCTCAAAATGGACCCTACTATCGAAAAGTATGTTTGAAGCTGATGCAAAACAATCACAAGATTATTAAAATTAGATTTAAAGCGAAAAAAGTTATACGCAATTAAAGAATTAATCAAAATTGGGAAATAGAAATAAGGTAATTAGTTTATTAGACAGTTTAGCATTATGGATAATTATTCATAAGGTTTTATTATTATTTTATTCGTCAAGTAACATGAATTAGGAGGGTAAGTTGCCCATTGGTATGTGTAACTTGTAGCAATTATGATTAAGTAAGTACTCTCGATGACTCAATACTTGTTTTATTCTTATAGTTGATATACCTAAAATTATATTAATAAATGGATGCTTGGGGTTCATGAGGTGCATGTGCTTGAATATTAGTTGATTGTTGTGCAAAATATTGTTAAATATGATAACCAAAGAATTGATTGTATGATTGAACTACTGTATGATTTGGATGCTTTGCTAATATTGGTTGATTACCTAATAATTTGAGTTAATTATATTTAGTTTTTGTTAAATTAAATGAATCATTCATAAGCACGAACATTATATTTACTATTTTAGCCCTCACCTCATGTAGATAATAATGAAGGGCCTTATAAGGATAATCGCATGTGATTAAATTATTTATAATTAGTACAGTATAAGAGCACTAATACAATAAGATCCTACTCTTAACTTGCAAGCTTACTTAGCGCTTGGAGATGCTAACCATGAGTGGCTGAGAATCGACTCTAGAGACCACTGTTGTAGAGCGTAAATGTAGACCACAAGGCCCATCTCACTACTAGACTTAGGAATTTGTTACTACTAGATTTTCGAAAATGGAAATCTCTTTTGTGAAAAATGGAATTTTCAATATATGGTTAAAAACCTAAGTACTATAACCTAGTTGTGATTAGTGTCTATAAATCTCCAACTCTAACTTTAAAGGGTATTAAATTCGAATTTGTATGCACTACTTGGTCAACTACATATATGGTTTAGTATACTGTTTGTTTATACATTCATATATTTGTTAATTAATTATTTGTTAACTTGCTTATAGTATGGTAGGAGGGATATCACACTAAGCTTGTGTAGTTTATTTCCCAATAATCTATGTTGCATGTTCATTTAAGCTGGAATTAAGATAAACTTTAAGTATAGAGTGCAAATCCAAAACATGTAAGAAAAAGTTAGATTTAGTTAAGAAACGTACAACTAATATAGGAATGCCCTATGTAGGAAGTATTTATATGTTAAGGTTCTATATCATTTATTAATTGTTGTAATTTATAAAATTAATTTACCCTATCTTATTATCTGGTAAAGGATATTGATTCTCTATAATTTTGATGGACTATAGAATATTGGGTGTCCATAATTATTTACATTTTATGATAAGTTGATAAATTAAAAATTAGAAACCCTAGTGATTAATTAATTAAAGTTTTGCAATTTCTAACTTGCAAAACACTTTTCATATTATATGTATATACGTAATATGAAAATTTTAGACAATTATACTAAGTTTGCTTTAGGGTCTTGCAAATAATCACTACAAATTAAGAATACATGAAAAAAATAGTAAGTAACGATTTGCTTCTTTTTTTTTAAGCAAATGGAGAAAATGGATAATGTGATGATAATATATATATATATATATATATATATATATGTTTTATGAATTATTATACATTGACATGTACTTACTATATATTAATGTGTATGTGTTATAGTTGATCATACCGTTATTGTACATTAATGTACATATTATTATACACTATAAACATAATAAAGATAGTGATAAATATAAAATATGTTATATAATATGATAGAAATCAGACTATTAGACCCTTAATATGTGGTCGAGCCTAAGGCCTCGAAGGTCTGACATGGCAAGTTATCCTACTCTAGTCAACTTTTGCCAAGGTCAAAGTGATCAATTCTTAATGTCAAGTCGAGTGATTTTATGTTTCTTAGAAGTTATTTACCGAATGGATGATTGTTCTACCAACAAATCGATCCTCTCGCTTACTCTTGCCTAGCATATCCGAGCTGACCCACAGTTCGGCAACATTGATGCTGAGAGGTTGAGAGATTCCGTATGAGACCATAGTAACTCCTTCTTAGATGAGTCTGCCATTGCCCAGCACTCTTGTTTAACACTCCTGCTTGGTAACCCATCCTGATCATATTGATTTATCCATATCTTGCGAAAGAATTGCCAATATACTATTGCCACATGTCCAATCTCACCTAAATAATATGTTACACTTAATCATTGCTTTTCCATGAATATTTATTTTTACATTTTTGTATTCCTTGTATATTACTTTTTTGGGATAATACTCTTTTTGTCTTTTCCATTTTTAGGCAAGTTGCCATAATTTCTTAGGTATAAATACCCACTGTACATATAGTCGTACATAACCTTGTCATCATTAATACATTGAATATTTTCCTTTGTGAACATTACTCTCGTTAACTTATTTACTCTCACTTCACTCTTATCCTAACTTTTAAGTAAGGTTAGGTAGTGAGTAATCTTATTGGACCAACTTATGTGTCATATCAAGTTGTGCTGTAAGTTCTCAAAAGTTCTACTAGCGCAATATATCCTTTGAAACTGTTTATGGGTTTGCTTACTTTTTTTTTTCTATTTTGTCCCCTCGCATGCTTCCCATCATTCATTTCAAGTTTTTTGCAAACTCGAACCCATCTTTACGACTGACCTTGTCTACTTTTGGCTTTACTTCACACCATAATAGAAGTTATAATTAATAGTAATGATGATGACATTATAAATATAATGGCAATTTTAAGATATATAAAGTACTTTATATATAGGCATAGTTATTTTTAGTATTAAAGTCAAGTGAAATTAATAGTCCTAACAAAATAATATAATGAGCATGTATTGTAAAATGCAAATGGTGAATTATATGCAAAATTAATGTATTGGTTGGGCAATTTGGGCAATAAGAGTCAAAAAGCTTACTGCAGTTTAAATATGAAACACTCTAGTTAAGTTAGTAATTTAATTAAGTAATAAAATTCTTTAAGTCCGTATCATTAGAAACCGCTTTCTCGTAGATAATCTCTCAATTTATGAAACTTCAAGTAATCCCAAATTCGTCCTAAAGTGTATCATATGGTATAAAAGTCCAAATTAACGTTCCGACTCTATTTTTTAAAAATCTTTATTTTACGTACACATTAAATAGATTAAATTTTATATTACGTATAAGGTATAAATATTTTATTAATACTATATATATTATGATATTTTTATATATGACTTATTTTCCTAAATACTATATATTTTTATTTTAATTAACTCTTTCATTTTCTATTTCAAATATAAACTTACTATATATTTTAGAACATTTTAGAATAATTTGAACACTATTCTAAAACCTTACCCTAAACCCTATTCTAAATTCTCCACCTTTCTTTCTTTCTTTCTTTCTTTCTTTTTTTTTCTATAGCTCACTTTCTCTCACCAAGCTTTTCTCTCTCAACTTTTTTTTTTATTTTCTCTCACCAGACCCTCTCATCTCTTTCACCTCATTATTGCATTGTCCCTACCTCCTATGCTTTCTCAATCTTCTCGCTTGACAATCGACCTACCCCCTATCCATTTTCGCCAATTCCCTCACCCCTGACTGTTACCCTCTGAAGTTGCAGAGTCACAACAATCCCACAGTGTAAACCATTCTATGATAGTAACTAGTCTTACATTACCTACTATAGGTATGATCTACACAAGGCGTCGACGACTCCTTGCTTTGAAGTAAACAGTCCAATTAAATATTTAACTACAATTATGGTAAATATCATAAATTTTGAATAAACATACAAGATTATATATTAAGTCTACAGAACTTCCTAGAAAACTTTACATAAACATAACGATTCACTAATTTACATAATAACTATCAGTCTTTCAGTCCTAACTACAAAGGACACTCTAGCTACATATCCACTACTAAGCAAATTGATCCTCATACCTCTAGCTTCAAAAAAACTAACCTGTGGATAATTGTAAGGCGGCATAATACTTGAGGTAATCGGAAATTAGGACCTGTAAAAGGATCTATAAAGGTATGAGCAACTACAGCTCAGTAAGTTAAATTGGTGACTCACGAAAGTATTCAAACACAAATAAGATTATCAAGCAATTAATTTCATGCAATGCAACAATCAGGTGTCATCACACAACGTAGTTCGGTCCGTTGCGAAATCAGAGAAATTTCACCCGCTCTAATCCGGATTGAAGAGTTTTCATATTATGCAGCAGCTCACAACCAAACTCAGGCTTGTGCTATGGAGACACCGCTCCTCCCACGACGACCTTTGAACCATTGACTTCACCCTCGCCGCGGCCTCCTCTCCTGTCACTTAGTTCAACTAAAGATGAAGAAGGGACCATTATGCAATCTTACGCTACCCTTTTCGAAGAAGTCAATATTTGGTTGGAGAATCCTAATGATCCCCTAACGGGTTGCAATGCATGACATTTTAGGTCATTAGAGTCAAATAAGATTAAATTTCATTTAAGGTGTTTAAACAATTCCACACAAATTCAGTCACAACACAAACTCAATCACATTACAAATTTCAGCACAAATTCAGATACATCAAACACATGTGTAAACTACTTACAATCACAACCATATACAATCCTAAGTCTCCGAGTACCATAAAACAATACTCTAATACAATAAGTAATAACCCAACTTACTTGGAATTCCTCAGTTGCCCGATCACTTAATTGTAAGCTGGTTCGTCTCTAGGTATCCTATAATACAAGTAGGTCTTTTTAGTACTTATACTTTAAGGATTCATATTCTAAGTTATAATTTAGCTCATTTTTTGTCTATGTTTATCTATTATTTACTAATGATTCATTCCACTTTATTTCGAGGTTCGGTTCTTAAATTAGATTCTAGTTTTGATTCTGGAATCTTAAATATGCTTGAATCATAATGTGAAATTAATCACATTAAGCTCGAGTATTCTAATATCCTATTAGGTCTTAATTTAACATTTGAAACTATTCGGTACATGCTAATCCTAATTTGGGTACCGGATTTATTCTCGATATGAGAAAATTTTACATTTTTCTATACAATACCCAAAATTAAATTTTGTTTCAGATTTAGTATATTCTAATTTTTATTATAATATTATCTAAATAACCCTAATTTTTCATATTTATTAAATTTTTAATTCCACATATTCCTAATTTCCTATAATTACTACCTAATTCCTAAATTAATTACACTTAATACTCTAAAGGCTAGGATTAGGTTTCCACAATAGAGATTAACATCCCTAAACATTTAATTATTATCTAAATCAGTAATTAATTACTTAATCACTTAATTAACCCAAAATTACCCAATTTTTTCATCATTTTAGGGCTAAAAATTTACTTAAAATTTTTGAAAATTAATTTTAAAAAAATGGCTTCATATCACTATTCTATATTACTTAAGCATTCTACAAAAAAAATTTGAGCTCCAAACTACACTCCTAAGCCTATTTATTTCTAGTTTTAATCATGCTTAGTTTTGCTTAATTTGTTAAGAACCCTATATTTTCATATGTGATTAAAATTAATCATTATTTTTCCCTAAATCTACATTCAATAAAACCTCAGAATAACAAGTTTCATAATTTTCTGGACAAAATAACTAATTTTACAAAATTATGCAAAATCAGAGCATAAGAGAGACTCACCCGATCCAATGGCTTTTGGTCTTCCAACATCGGTCCAGGTGTATCGGCCGATCTAGGCGGTGGGTATGGAGTGGGGTGGTGGTAGTGGCTCGGTCTCAAGTGGTGGTGGTGTGTGGGTTTGGCTCACTAGCACTAACTGCACAGTTTTCCTTTCTTTTTTTTTTTTTTCTTTGGTTTTTCTCTTGAATTTCGAAACTCTCTATTTTTCTCTGATTCCTAACTATCTAAAGGAGTTCAGTAAATTTTTTCCCTATTTATAGAGCTTGGTGATAATTAATGTACATTAAATTAGATATGACATTATCCAAATCCCTTAGTTTTTGGCTTTTATGTTGCTTGATTCTAATTAGCTAATTTTTCTTCTTCAACTCTTGACTTGCCACGACTAGATATACATTATTTCTTATCCCTCTGATTTTTTTCTTATTTTTCTTTAATTAATTAGTAATTTTCCTTAATTATTTAATAAGTTTTTAGACAATTTAAGAAATTTCGCGTATTTTAATCTACACATAAATACATGTAGGGTACATGTGAATATTTCTAATTATTATTTAGGTCATTATATAATTTTTGATATATATATAATCTATTTCTAGTAATTTATTAGTTATTAGATTACACTTTTCACCTTTTCGATAATTAATAATTATTATACTTAAAATTTGAAAATTTTATAGTCTCCTATTTTATTATTTATTTTCTTAAATTCAAATTTACGGGGTCGTTTTTACTAATTTTTCTATCAATAGTTTATAATTTGGGTTTGATCGGATCTTTTAACCGATCGCCTTAAATTTTGTATTCTAAGTTTAATCCTACAGTCACTTGGCTTAACTTTAGGGCTTACACTGACCAATTCTCACGCCCCTGACTTATTGGACCTACCCCCTTTCCTTTCCCCATCCCAATTCCTTACACTCTAGAATTTCTTTCAAACCCTTAACCCCTTGTCTTCACTCATGAGGACCCAATTCTTTTCCACTCATCACTTTTTCATTCTAAGCTCTTGACATCCTTACAGTGTTTAGTTTTTGTTCCTGCTCCCATATGTTTCGAGTTAATCTAGTAAATTTTTATCAGTTAATTATTTGAAAACATTATTATACGAAATATAATTCCTGTATTTTTGTTTGTAAAAGGTTCGTATTCAACATCGATTCGTGTCTACTTAGTGTTTCCATCTTTGTTTTGTTTCATAAGTGAACTCGAGTATTTTTCTCAATATCATATATGTAGTATATAAATTTTTATTTTTTTCCTAAATTATTATGAAAAGTAATTATATTAGTTCTCGATTTCTATTATAATTATTTTATTTGTCATAATTGTTGTTTTAGTTTATATAAGAATTTGTTATTATACTTTATATAATACTATTGAATTATGTGTAAATGTAAATTTATAGTGTGAGATTTCAATTTTTTTCGTTATACTTAATATTGGGTTATTATTTTCTGGCCAATTATAGAGTTATATTGATGCTCGTATTTTATATATAAGTCTCGAGTATTGATTTAGATTACGATGATACTAATTCATTATTATTATGCCTTATTATTATTAATGACATTACAATTTAAGTAATTATATTATGATAGTTATTATGACTATATAGTATATTATATTGTTTGTAAAGTATGTCTGTTTTGAATTCTGATGATTAATATGTCCTTTCCTACGTATTTCTATAGAATATAATATTATTCAATTAAAGTACATATTCTTTTATTACTATATTGATTAGTAAAATTATATATTTTGATACCCTAATCATGTGTCCACTGTATGTTTTCTTATATATATATATATATATATGTATATTGTACCTTACAATTTAAGTAAATAAATAATATTATATATAAATATGTCAACTTTTTTCTTTGTTGTGATACATATGTATATTATCTTCAATTTCTATTATTAATTTATTGGGTTCGATTATTTCTCTTTCGGGATCTTGATTGGATAATTTATAGATTCATGGGTAACTTTTAGAAATAACTAAGTTATCAAGTGCCTAAAAGTTAACGTGTATGCTTGTTTTTCAAAGAGATTTGTAGTGGTTGTCGGATTTCCTTGTTAAGGTTTAAGCTTTTGTTTATAGTTGTGAGTTTAGAGTTTAGATAACAGTTGTAAAGCAATTTTAGATACGTGGAACTTGTTTGTATGGTTGTACATGTTAGGACCTAGTACGTAACTGAACTAATCTATATAAAGCCTAAATGACCTTAATTGTTGGTTGTGCTTGATCCACTTACTTTAGGGGCTCGTAGTTGCAAATCCCTAAAGGAGCAACTACCGATTATATGTGGAGATTCCCTAGTAGACTTTCATATAAGACGACACAGTTAGAATATTAGGTTTTCAGGCTTTAGACTCTAGACTCTAGGCATAAAGAATTTAAAGAAAAACTTATATTATATCAACTTATAGATGTAGACAAAGATCAAGTGTGGGAAGGTTATGCATATCCTTTTGCTGTTTGTTGGCTTAATAGAAAGATAATCAAACTATTATTTATTATTAGTCTATTATACCTACATTTTATGCATGTGAATGATTGGACTTGGCATTTGTATGTGTTTTGTACACACTTATTAGGCTTTAGCCCATTCCTTTCCTTTTTTTAGTACTGGATCTTAGGATTATCTTATATATGAGGAGACTTTTGTTGATGACATCTAAGAGGAGGAGGGTGTTGAGTATCTTTAATATTACGATGATTATGATAGAGTTGATTTCTGTTTTCCTGGAGGAGTATGTTATGTTGAGAGTTTTGTTTTATCAGGGAGATGGACACTTTTCTTTGATACTTAAGGATTTTAGTTACTTTGACTTATCTTATATTTTTTGTTATGAGTCAATACACTTTCGAATTTTGTTGGATATTTCTGGTTTATGGGGATTATGAGTAGATGTGGTACCTACTCCTTTGTAGTTTATATGTAATAATTGGTGATACGTTTTTATTATATTATCAATTAGTGGACTTAGAAGCTTTAACATATTTTGAGCTAACTAGAATATTTGGTAGGTTATAATACCCATTTAGAGTCCCAAGGCGTTACAAAATAATGTAGAAGATATATTATATCCTGGATTTAAATCCTCTAGGGTTAATTTTCTAAAGTTTTCTTGAAATTATCCCCTGAAGATGCAGCTATGTACAATCGGTGATTGATATTGCAAAAAAAAAAAAAAAAAAATATTGATCACATCATAATGATATCACATAATATTTCAAAAATTTAGATAATCCAACCATTGAATTTGTAATTTTAGTAAAGTATTTTAAAGGATCCATTGTCAAACTTTTATCTATCCCTACCCATGATTATCCACTTACATAAAAGCAAGAAAATCTATCCCATTTCAACAACTTACTCATTAAGTAGTAGACAATAATGTCATTTTAATGACAAGGCCTTTGTAGTCAAGTATCATATCAAGATAACCTTGATGTGACAGTCTATGGTACATTGCACAAAGATTGAAGATTAACATCTAATATCATCATTACTCATAAACCTTACATATAATGCACACAACTTACATCTAATGTTAGATAACTTACTGGGCATTTCAATCATAAATAGTACAGGAACACCATAATTAACTAATTAAATACGTAACAACATGATAATGGATGTCAAAAGCGTAAGCCCTACAATTAGTTCAAAATACTATAAATAACCATAGTTTAATAGACGTAGTCCCAGTATTACTCAAAACATAATAACATAACGTAAATATAAATTTCTTCTATCGATTCCCTTGGTCTTAATAGAGAGGTCCTAAAACCCAATACTAACCTTGTGTATGCTTCGTCCTAGTACTAACTATAAGTTCTACATAATCAAAATACTATGGGAGCGTAAACTACATCTAACTTAGTAAGAAAACCCTCATACCATACCTAACAGGCAATATCAAGCAAGTAATCAACAAGCATATGAAATGCAACAAGTATATGCAATGCAACAATGCTTATAGCCATCTAAAAGCAACGTGCTGCATGGTTTTAATGCCCATAATTGCTCAAGTTAGGAAATAAGTCACATTACAAGTTAGCCCTAAGTTTCGATCACCCCTACCTAATAGCAGGTTCATTAATTATCCATCTTTTGATTAATGCAATTTATCCTTGAGGGTATGGATGTGAAGGGCATACACAGTCCTACTCATCCTTAGGTGAATAATCTCCAAGAAAAAGTATTAAACAGTAGGCAATATTTACCACCGAGTTCCTGATGATCAGGTCAAGTCATGTTCATCAAGCAAGACATAGGCCATAAGCACATGACTCCATGGCATTTCTATATCATGTGCTACCAGCTTTCTTAATTAGATGTAATTCATGCAATGCATGTTTGGTAGGTAACTAAGCCTAATATTATTAGTTCCATTTAATAATGTGATCAACCAATTTTTGCATGTACTCTAATATTAAACAATGTTATACAACAACCAACTCAACTACATTCTAGTAATTTAGAGTATCTTGCATAGTCAAATCAAGTGATGCACTAACTTATAAGCATAAACAGATACAATAGTCATAAGGTACTTATTCGGCCATAGCTACGAGTTAGTTGTAATACTCTACGGGTGCTTTGTCTCTTAACTCAAGGTTTCTTGATATTAGAAATATAAAATAAATCAATTAGTATGGGCAAAGGGAATAAATTATCCTAATTATTTGGTTAAATTCACTATAGTTAGTAATACTAAATCTTCTTTTGCTCATAACTTTCTTGTTTTAAGTTCGATTTTTACATTCTAATAATCAATTTTAATCATTTGTGAACATATTTTCACATGGGGGAGTTTATTTTTAGAGATTAGACCCGCATTTTTCCAAAATGGGTTGAATAGATACATTGGCCCTTGTTTTATTCCTAAGCTTGTTGATTTTAGGCCTATTATGGGCCTAACTTAATTTCTTTGATATTTTATTATTTCTTTTAGCTTGTTGGAATTTTATATTTTTAATTGGATTTCATGTAATGGCATAACCCAATGGGTTTTTTAAATTCTATTTCTTCTCTAATTTATAGAAAAATTGTAATGGATCTTTGTTTTGGGGCCTAAATTGGGCCTAGGCCTATTATAGCCTATTTCAATTTTTCCCTTAGGCCCTTTAGTGTCTGAATCTATTATCTATTTCTAAGCTTAACTGCTAGTTCAAGTTATTCTTTGGCCTAATTTAATTTACTTTGAGCTAGTTCTAGCATTTTAAGGCTTAATCAGTATCTTATGGTTATGGGCTAAGGCCTAATGTTTCTTTTAGGTCTAACTCTATTCTAAATCCATTTTGTAGGACTCTTAATTTTTAGGATCAAATCTAGAAGTTTAGTTTATGGGCCCTTTTTGTTAGTTCTTAAGCCTGATTAGTGATTTAAGCCTTTCTAGCTTACTAATTTAGCCCTAATTTCTTCGTTACCTCAACTTAATTATCATTTTATCCCACTAATACTCTAAACTCAGATTTGGCTCATCAACTAATTTGAGCTTTTCATTAAGGTTTTCTAATCCAATCTTCATATTTAAGCTATTTTAGAGGTGTAGGTATTTATCCTTAAACTAAATCCACTTATTTTATACCTAACACCTCATTACTTTTAACAAATGTTAATTAAACATTAGGTTCAAACTTGATCCTTCTTAGATGGCATCGACTTTAGCACTTTCTTAGGGATTTCGCATGTCTCAAGTGTAAGTCTACAAGTTGTTTGTACCATTGATCATGATTTGTAATTATAAATTCGTCTCATTATTAAAATAAAAAATAACTTTAGTTCTTGAGGGTACATGTCACATCTTATGTAGGGTCTAAGCATAATGTTTGACTTCTTATTACAAACTTGAATGGAATGCATCAAATCCTCTAACTAGAATCATATCTCTACTAAGTTTGCTACTTCTATATTCTACATCTTTTAACACATCATTTCCTAAATTTTAGCACATAGTTATGAAGAAAATATTGATCAACCATCTAAAAGAATGATGCCTACTAATGTAGTGGAGAAGAAAGAAGTTTTGTTGTCCTTGGTTCGACTTCTTAGTATGGCGCTTAAGAGTGTTCTTGGAACTTATAAGTTGGTGCTCTAAGCTCCTATAGATTTGTTAGTTTATATGTTGATTTCTTGACCGTTTAGGGGTTCATATATGAGTGAGTGTAATGGCTTTCCTTTTTGTTTGTCTCTAATATCTCGTTTAAATTATGGTGGTTATAAAGTTTGACATGTGAATACCATTGCAAAAGGAAAGACAATATAATGGTTATAGTTAGATGTATGCACTGGACTAGAGGAGGGGAGTTTATGTGTATGTGAGTGCATTCATATTTTGGTGAAGGAAATTATGATGGGGTTTGTGAGAGGTAAGGCTTCATCAAAAAGAGGATGGAATTTGTGCCATCTACATTCCTAAATCTCAACTTAATACACTAAGTATGATTTTTCCTTAAAAAAGTGGTTTTCAAAGTATAGCTAAAAAGGGTTATGAGTATTGCATGCACAAGTCTACATCATGGGGTTTATCTCTTGTCTTATATGGAAGTCAAAGTGGATAAGGAGTGGGATGGGGTGGTTGGTGGTGTAGGGTAAAGGGGTGTTGGCTAGACGGTGAGCCAAGGGTGAGGGCTCCAATTTCCATATGTTTTTCATTCGTGGTATATGACAAAAAGAATACTTATATAATAAGAGTTGGTTACTTAAAAAAGTTTATTTTGTCTTCTCTATGTTGCATTTATTAGTCACCATCACATTTGTTACATGGCTAAATCATTTGGAAATGGACAAAGTAATCATAAGGTGGTATGTTCTCTTCACATGTAGGCAGAATGGGGTAGATTTAAGGAAAAATTTTCATGTATTTTGTCCAAATAGTATAAAATTAGTTATATCATGTGATTATGTTATGAGGTAGGTTATATACTAATTAATTTAATAAATCATTAGCTTAGTCATGTAATCATTTCCATGCAAATTGTCTCATAGTTAATTTGTCTAAATTAAACTTTGACTTAATGCTCAAATGTTGTATTTGACAAAGTGAACTTCAATCTAATTATCTCTAATATATCATTATGATTAGGGCTTAGGGTTCTTATTAATTTAATTCGATTTGATGAGCATTCAAATCATACAATTGGCTTTGATAGTTGTTTGTGGTTAGTTAAGGTTAATCGTGAAAGTAGAATAAGAATACTTTAGATTTAAGGTTATTAAATTATCTTGTTTAACTTGATCAAATAATCTCTCTTATGTGATTAGGGTTTTGGGGTTAATTAGGGTTTTAGATACCATTTGGGGTTTCAAGTATCTCGTTTTAGGTTTTTATTTGTTTAGGTATTTACTTTAATGAATATAGGGTTAAGGGTTTTCTATTCAGGGTTTTGGATTCAACTTTAGGGTTTTATTGCTTATTGATTTGGTTTCAAGCCAAATAGGTTCATTATAGTTCTAATTTTTTAATAAGGAACTTGATTAAGTTCTGAGTCTATATTGTACATTTACGGGGTTTACATGAGAGAGTGTGCAAGTTGCATTGACAAAGGTGAGTCGTCTTTGCTTATACTACAAGCACTTCGAACATAGGCTTTGAGTTCCATTTAGTGACTTTTAACAGGCCTTTTCAATTATCATAACATGTCTTAGTCGACTCATTTAGAACATGTATCACATTCTTGTCGGTTTTAAAGGCATATGTTAGAGCTTCTTGTAAACGGCAACTCTTTAGGTGTTTAAGTACTTTTACGGCTTGAAGTGATCAAATGATAGTATTATCTCAGAAGTCATACTCAAAGGAAGTTGTTTGAAGGGTTGACTTCATATGTTCATGCGTGGAAAGAGAAGTTTTTTGTAATAGGGTCGAAGGTTAACATTTATTTTTAGACAGCTTGGCTCAAGCCAATTTGGGACAAATTGCTTGTTAAATGTTTAGGTAATATGAATTTTGAGGACTGTCCATTGATTACTTTTTAGAGGATTATTTTGATTAGATGCTATGGACAGATGAGTAACTCTCTATTATATTAGGTGCTACATCACTTTCATTGTTTGAGTATTTGCTATATTTGGTTAAAAGCCCTGTAAGTTACTTAATAATTACCAAAACTCCAATATAATTGGACATGGATTGTGCAACTTAAATGAAGAAGTTTGTTAGCAACATGTGGAAGCACGAAGAGGTTGTATGGAGGTGATTTTTCATCCAATGTAACATTACCTTGACCTTTAGAAACTACATGGTGCTAGTAAATCTATCCTTTAATTGAGTGATTAAAACTTGGAATTGATGTATTGGAACTTATTTCCTTACCCTTAGTGACTGAAGTGTGTAAATCTAAGTTGTGTACAATTTTTGAACAATTGTGTGTATTGTTACATTCATATGGTTGCTCCATGCATAATGTTTGCTATATATTTCTTATTATATAGTATAAGGGATGATCTCACTAAGTAGTTGTGGTTTACACCCCAACAACAATTTTTTTTTTTTAAGTACTTAAAAGCTAGAAATGGGTTAGGAGCTAAGCGATGAGTATACTTGACTTATATCTTAAAGCATAGGTGTAGGATAAAATATTATTCAATTTGAACATAGATTGTGAAAAGTAAAATTTTAAAATATGTACTCTTCTATTTTTAAAATTTATTTCCCTTTAGACTTATTTAGGATTGATAACAATTAAAAGGTTTTAACTATCCAATCTTTTTATTTGATACAGCATTCCAATTCTCTATAGTCTTCACAAGTAGTAGGTATTAGTTTTGTAGCTATTTTTTATTTATCAAATGTATGTATTATGATTATCTAAAATGATTAATTATTTAGTTACTTGCAACCTTTAACTTATAAGGTGGTTTTCATATCACAAGTATATATGTGATATAGAACTTTTTGCATGTATGTGTGTATTCATGTATATGTTTATATATGTATGAGGAGAAAGGGAGGAGCTCATGGATTCATGCTTGATTGCATTTGCATGTGAGGGACAAACATCACAATTTATGCAATTAGGTGATGATGAAATGCATTGTTTATCGACTTGTGCCTAGACCCGTACAAGGGTCGATTCTGAACCGTACACTGGCTTAACACAAATATAGTAGGGTGTGAACCGCCCCCCGACGCCGACAGTTCAAGCAATTGAAACCACTCGCATGCATTAAAAATATACAAAAAAAAAAAAAAATACTCCTCCTTTACTTTTCCTTACATTTTCTTTTCACTTTACCTTTACACATGTCACATGTCCCCTTTCATTTTTCTCCCATTCACATATCTTCTCCCAACATTTTCTAACCTTTTTAGAAGTTCAAATGTTGTCTCTACTCGTAAATATTTCCATGTTCATTTCCTCTATTAGTGGAATTTGTGAAAAGGTTATTTATAATTTTGAAAGTTGAATAGCACATAAAGTACTCAAATAATTTTAATGGTACAGAGCATTTTGTGTTGAAAAAAAAATTTTCACATGTCAATGTAGCTATGTAGGTGAAGCGTTTGCTAAAATTTCGAGTATTCAAATATTGTCGTTAAACCAACAGTTTCATTTCAAAATTTGAAAATTTAAACGAGATATGCAAACCTTCCTCATTACTTATAAATTGGAGGGTGTATGAGTTATCACTCCTTCACAAAAACATTTAAACGCTTTAATTATTCTGGCTTCGCATTTTGTGATTATGAAACACTCTTAGATAAATATTTCTTTTGATTACTACAAGGCTCCAAGGATAATTCTTTATTCTACTTTACCGAACCATTTGCATTAACAAAAACATTTGCATATACTTACTCGCTAAATTATTTCCTTTTTGCATTATCTTGTAGTTTCTTTGTGGCTTTCAATTATAAATCTTTCTTGTAGGAAAAAAAAAATTATATTCATGGAACAATTCTTGCATCATACTTTCTCCGGGATGAAGCATAGTTCCTCATTTAGTGAGAAAGGTAAGGTTAAGGGTAAGGATGTTGGAACTGGTACGTCGTTTGAACCACAATGGTTTGACGATGTTTAAGCATACCCGAATTATGAATATGACCTAAATGAGTAGAGGGTACATGAGGTGGTGGAGAATGTTGAACAATGAAGCATACTGCCTCCTAGCTTCAATCTTGAACCTCAACGTATAAGTTACTGAGGCATACTACCTCTTAGTTTCAAACCTCCATGCATAAGTATCCTTGAATATCCTCTTAAATTTGAACCTCTTAACATGAGTATCCCTACATGACTCATTATATTTGAATCCCTATGGATGAATTGCCCTGTGAGCATGTTTTAGGTTGAGGAGGACGAGATAAAAATGATTCTTGAAACAAATGAGCAACATATGGGATAGTATGCCTCTGGTAGTTCGAGGCCTTTAAGCTCAGATAAGCCCCCAAAACTTGGTAAATCTAATGTTTTTACTATATATTTTTATAATGGTACATATGAGAAAGGGAACTCGAGGTCATTTTGCAATTACTGCAATGCGAGTTACTTTTAGAAAATTGGAGAGAGATACGTACCCTCGATAGGCACTTAAGGTCGAAATATCTTGGGGAGGTAAGGATAAACAGTATGCAACAATAGATAGCCCAAGGTGGTGATTCATTCAAAAAATTGCTGATGAGGTGCGATCAATAGAGGTATAAGTACAACTTGATATAGTACTTGACTAACATGCACCTGTCATTTAATAGGGGTGCATTAAAGTGGTAGAGCTGCTTTGAGTGGGAGACATTCAACCTCAAGTCATGACAGCTTAGTTATAGCATGTTAACCCAGGCCATGTTAAAGCTCTACTACAAAGGTAAGAGGGAGCTCGCAGGTAAGTTTACTTCACTCGATACGTTTATGTCCATATGTGCAAACATATGGATATATCCTTTTTGTAATAATTCTTATATGGGTGTTACTACTCACTAGATAAAAGATAACTGGCAACTTAATAAACAACTATTGACTTTAAGGATATGTAATAAGCTCTACATAGCATAAAACATTTATAAAATCATTAAATAAATCATAAACGAATACGAATTAGTTAAGAAATTTTTTTTTATTAGTTTTGGTAATACAAATGTGAACATGACCTCAATATTTGATATGCGATATTACTGTCAACCTATTTGGGGGGTAGGGGGGTTTCCATATATGTTGTGCATGCTCTATTCTTAACTTATGTATCAAAGATAGCATTGCAACTTTGTAGGACAATATAACTCCAATTAAAAATGTGGTTAAGATAATAATGGAGAGGTCGTTCCTTCATAAAAAGTGGGGAAACTTTTGTATGGAGTATCAAAAGAGGCCTTAAAAATTTAAAATGGATGTACAACATCACTATAACTCAATATACAAGTTATTGCATAGCATCATTCCTTACGGCGAATTGCTATGTAACTTTGCGAGGTTGATATTCTCTCAAGTAATTGGAATATATGTATTCAATTGTTGAACGTTTTTCATAATAATGCTAAGACTTTCTCGTTACATTACAGGCCTAATATACACTTATTCATTATGTTAACGTCAATATATTTGGCGTGCTACTTTAAGCCGGTGAGGACTTGAATCCGTACACATGCATATATGATATGGCATTGAAGTGGTTGTCTTATTATAAAAACATTCATCATATTTATCTTGCAATAACTATTTTAAATCCTCGTTATAAAGCGGAAATACTACTAATGTATTTGAAAGCTTATTATGTTTGTATTGAAGATCTAATGGATTCTCAAGATATATACAATTTAAAAGCACAGCAGGAAGTGTTGGTAGCAATGGTCGACATAGAAAAGATGCTCAACCGTTACTAAAGTTAGTATGGTGGCCAGTTACCAGGATCTCCTTCATCACCCACTAAGAAACGACATTACTCATTTATGGGTAAGTGGTTGCTAGCATAAAAATTAAAAAGGCAACTATTCGGTGGTCCATTATTTAAACTGCAGTACTACATGAATACGAATTTTGAGTTCTCTAAGACTATCTCCATCAAGGACTTTGATGTCTTAGAGTGGTAGTAAAGGCACATAAGAGACTATCAATTCCTATCTCGCATCGCTCATAAAGTACTCGCTACTCCAACTTTAATGGTTATCATTGAGTAAACGTTTAGTATAGTAGATCTCATCTTCGACAATTGGTAAGTCTCCTTATTTGTTGTTAATATTGAGGTAAGCGCTTGCACAAAAGACTAATACAAGGTGGCCTATAGATGATAAAAACCATGTGGGATATCAAGGGAAGAAGATGATAATTTCAGCAGCTGAAACATATCTAGTGGAAGCCTAAGTTTGGCCGTAGGTTCCACTTCTGATTATGAACAACCGCTGCAAGAAGACACATAGTAAGTTTTTTCTTTTTTTGTCCATTTAGAAAAAGTTTTGTTAGGTAGAAAAATCTTTTTTCACAATTATTCTAATTATCTACAAAAAGCTTTTTTTGAAAACTGGAATTACAATTCCCTCCAAACAATCTTTCCATATGCTTTTTGTAGTAATTCACTTTCAGGTTTTAAGTAGAGAATCACACATTAATCTCACCTTTAGAAAAGAAATTTCCAATTTTGACCGTGGTTCTAAGCTAAAACTTAAAAATTATACATATATATAAAATTTAAGTACGAGAAAAACTGTCTATTACGGGATTTCAATGTGGGAACACCAAAAAAAGAAAAGGAAAAAACTCAATATCGTAATAATTTCATAGGGTTTAGAAGTCCCAGTTTTTTCATTATGGATAAATGAAGCAATCAAAGCCTAATAAAGAGGGAAATTATATGGAAATATTTAAATTTTAAGAAAATAAAAATATTTTAATTTAAAGGATGATTGTTGCAACAATGCAGAAAATTGAGGAAGGTCTTAATCACTTAATAAAAATGAAAATGTAAGACACTAAAAAGGGCTGAAAGGCATTATATATTACTAGTATGATCGTGTTTCTACAATACATGTACTGAAAAAATATAATTAAAATTGCTAAATTAAGAGCAATTATTAGGGAAAAAAACATATAAAGTTGAAATTTTATAAAAGGATGAAAGGCGTTGAACTTAGGAAACATATGCATGACGAATTAATTAAACACAAAGTATTAAATAATTATATATAGACGGATTTTTCGTTGAACGTGTAACTAAATAAATTTTAAATAAATCAACACTATCTCTCGATTATATCTAGACGCTTATTCTGCATTGATTGTTTGAAGACTTAATTTATAGGTTTCAAATATTTGCACATATAATAAAAACCATAAATAAAATAAAAGAGATTAAAAATGTGCATGAATCTCATGCAAGCATCAATGGAGGTATAACTCTCCAATCTAAAAAATATAAGTATGCATATTATATATTGAAAGTTTTAAGGGACTTCTAATTTATTTTTTCTTTATTTTTATCACATGTATTGCAAATGCGTACTCTACTTGTATTATATTGTATCCATATATATAACATATGGTATGCATGATATAATGTTATGTGATATTTGTCTTTTCTTATATGAAATATATACACCAATACTAGGATATATGTTATAATATATATTCATTGGTTATTGTTAAATACAATGTTCTGGACTCCATTCTATTTAATTATGTAGAAGACCATGTTCGTAAAAGGAAAACGGAAACATTCTGAAAGCGCAAAGAAGTTCAGTAAACAGTAATGGGTATGCTTTAATGATTATATTAGCATGGATCTTGACACCCCAAAAATATAGATATTATATATATTCAAAAACATGTTGTAAAAAGAAATGAAAAAAATATATATATTGTCGATCCTTTTTAGATAGAGACTTGTATTTGAGGAATTTTCCTTGTAAGATCGGTTCAGGCCATGTGGTCTTTATTAAAGCCCGCTATACGCATAAATTATATATAGACCTTGACTAATGTTAGATTTTTCCGTCATCTGCCATTTTTTTCTCGCAAAAAATTGATATAAAAAGAAGTACGCTCCCGAAGCAGCCTAGGGAGGTAATGAGGACAAGCGAAATATCACTTTCAATGGTATTTGATTTTCCTATTCCTATGAATGTTATGTGTGAATTCTTCATATGAAATCATTTCAGAATTAGTCAAGACAAAAGCTTTGGCACGTATATTATAATAAAGTAATATTAATGAGAATTGATTCGTTTTTTTCTTTTTTAATTTATAATTTACATATCTGTGTTTTTGCCTTTTCTTTTTCAGTTTTTATATTCATATTTTTCGTTTTTGATGCATGTTTTATATATGTTTGTCACTGTAACAGACGCATGTTAGCATATGATTAATTCACAATAATTAATTTAATTAAATATATAATTAAATTGAATTAAATAATCTAATAAAAAACAATAAAAAATTACTGAAAAATAAACAAAATAAAAAGAACAGAAGAATGAAAGTCTTGGGTTGCAAATTCATGGTTTGCAGCACATCCATGGGGATTGGTAGCCATGCGCCGGCTTCCGTGGTCAGAGCAAGCCATTTGATGCATGGGTTATAGTCAGCTCGAGGATGATAGGTCGCCTTGTCCTTTTGTATCAATTGGTGGGTAAAATGATCCACCGACATTGGTGGGCTGCACATAAAAATGATTTTTGTATCGTACTAGCTACCTAGGGCCAAAGAGTAGAGGGTCTTTTATTTTATCATCCTTATTATATTATTTAATTAAATATATTTATTAATATTATTTTATTAAGTTTGTTACTATTAGCTAATTGGATGTTGACACATCTCATTAACAAGCAATTATAAAGTACTAGTATGTAAAGTATAAAAAAAAAAAAACTAAGAGCAGGTATATGGAAAATATAAAAGGACTAAAACATGGATATATAAAATGTAATTTAGTTATCCCAATAATACTTGAGCACGTAAGTTAGACTAATGAGAATGGTATTAGCTAGAGGTTTTATGCTCGAAAGAATTTTGATCACAATGTTAATTTTGTGCACTTAATAAAAGAAATATTGAACATTTTCAATATGTTCGTCCTTTTGTTGTTATTTATCGAGAAAGGGAAATAGATCCAGCACAGGAGGCTTTATTGGTGTGCACTGCTTCAAGCGCGCATCTGATATGAACCTGTTGGCTTATGGGTGGACATGGGATTAATATCGTCAGTAGGGTTGGACATGATTGGATACGGTTCATCATTTTAAATTGAGCCGGTTTTGTTATTTTTCAAATAATTCATAATTTTTTCGAATCTATAAAAAATCAGTTTGGTTTAGTTGATTATTCAAACCAAAAGCTCAAAATATTTAGGAGAAATACTCACATTTTAATGAAAATTCTCTCAACCAACATAGAAAAACAATATTCTCAATATAGCTCTAAGACCAAGAACCCAAAGTTGACCTTTTTTCACGTTCTAAACAGCTCATCTAGGCCCTACACAGTGGAAGCAGCTATTAAGTTCTACAATGATTTAGCAATACAAGAAAAATAAGAAAAAAAATCATTATTCACTTATTTCCAGAATCCACAATATGTACACGGAACAAAGTTAATCCTTCGTATATTAATACTCGATAAATTAATAATTTCCTTAAAATAATTTTTTTTAGTCCAACTTGAGCTAATTTACAAAATTAGTAATTTCGATAAATTAATAATATAATAATTTTTAGAAAAACCCTTATATAAATCTATAGTCTTATCAATATCATAAATTGATAATTATCTAAAATTACAGACATAACTAGGATAATTCAGTAAAACTAACCTATAGATGCAAGTGATTTATATTGAACTTTATTTCATTAGTCAATACAATGAATATTGTTTAAGTATTAAAAACAATGAATACCATTTATGTATTTATTTCTATAAATATATATATATATATAATGAATTTTCTTTTTAAATTAATCCACATAATATGATACATATACTAGCCATATACAATAATTCTTTATGTAATTTGCTAAATCGAAAAAGCACTCTTTAAATTAAGAAATTATTAATTTATTGATTAATTAATACCTCCTAAGATGAATAAAGTTTTATGGTCTATATTATTAATTTATATAGATTTTACTGTATTTGGAATATTTTGCTTCACATCATTTATTCTCATTTTTTATTTAGTGGCTTGGTGAAACACAATCAGATGAATGAAATAAATTCATATTGTTTGGTACTATTATCAAATTTTCACAACTGGTATAATGATTGTTGTAATTTCTTTTATTTTTTAAGATTCCATTTACTTCATAAATTTTTTGAACTTAAAAAAATGTTTTAAATGTAATTTACTACTCGATTTTGTGTGGTCTGATATGGTTTGCTTTATGGCTTGGTTAGTTTTCTTGCCTAGCTCTAATTATCAGTATAGAGTAAAAAATGAAAAACAAAAAACAAAAAAAAAAAAAAGAAAAAGATCAACACCACGTCGCATCAATTCATGTGAATGTTTCTTTTAAGGGATTAGATGGAGTCATACTGGCTGTCATAAAGTTTGAAGGGATAAACACAAGATTGATTTTATTATAATATAACAATTTTTAATCTCTTTTTAATTTTTTTGTATTATTATTATTATTATTATTAACATGACTTATCAAAATAAAATATTGAAAAAATAAATAAAATAATGACCCGTAGTAGTAATCGTTATTTTATTTAATAATATAAAGTGCATATAGATGGAACATCCATTGTAAAAGTAATTTACGGTAAAAGTTTCAAGATTTTTTTTTTGCATTTTTTTATTTATCATTTCCTTTTCACTATTTTATTATTTTTTTAAAACAATATTTATAATAACTATAATATAAGAATCGTTTATTTATTTCACTTTAGAAAGTTGTGATACCGTGATAGAAAACATAAAAGCAATGTTATTAAACATGGATTGGAAGGTTGCATCGAGGAATGAGAATGTGTAAAGAGTGGAGAGGGTGAATTGGAGTTAAATTGGAATTAAATCGAAATTATTAAAATTATTATAATATAATTTATACTTATATATAAAGTAAGAAAAATTATTTGCATTCTTAATAATTGAAAGTTAAAAGTCCTTTATAATTTATTATTTATTTATTTTTAGTCAACATTTATTTGTTTTAGTAAATTGGTGTATTTTTTAAAAATATAAAGAAAAATAATATATTTTAACTTGAAAAACATTTAATGGGTTCTTATAAGAACTATGTTAAACTTGTTAGGTCAACTAGTCAAATTAAGGTCATTATTGATAAAATCAAATAAGTGACTCGAATCGATTTTATGAAATAATCAGATCGAACCGAGTTAGACTGAAAGGGTTAACTTAGTCTTGACAATACTGAATAGAAGAATAGAAGTTAGGCATCAACATGAGATTAAGAGAACTTTAATGCGTTTATATTATTATCAAATAATTTGTCTTTTCAAGAAAAGTCAAAATATAGACAATGAAATAATAAGATATTTTTACTGTTATCATCTCTTTCCTTAAAGTTAACAATTACGTGAGAGAAGGGAAGAAATTCTCTTTATAAACATGTGGGATCTGATAACGTACAACCATTTATATCCGGCAAGCATTTCAAGTTTTTGGGATACAAGAACTAAACCAATCTTTAATTTTATAAACACATGTTATCTTGTCATCATGTCTCTTCTAGTTATTCTAAGTTGTTTCTTTCTTCTGTTTCAGAATTTCCATTGCCTTGTAGTTTACAACATCACTCTTTCAACACCACTTCTTGCAAATCAAACACTAGTTTCTTCAAGCCAAGCATTCGAATTTGGCTTCTTTACACCAGATGAAACTACTGGGAATCAATATGCTGGCATACGGTTTAAGAAGCTTTCTTCACCTAAAATTGTTTGGGTTGCCAATAGGGAGAATCCAATAATGTCTTATAACAGAGGACTAGCAAGCCTAAGAATAGGAACTGATGGAAACTTACAGCTTGTTGATTGGCAACAAAATATAATTTGGTCAACAGTTATCAGACTCTTTTCCAGCAATTCTTTAGTAGAGCTTTTGGACAATGGTAACTTAGTACTCAAGGATAGAAACTCGAGTATTATTTTGTGGCAGAGTTTCGATTACCCTTGTGATTCTCTTCTTCCAGGAATGAAACTAGGAATAGATGTCGTAACTGGAGAGAAAAGATACCTGGTTTCCTGGAAGGATGAAAACAATCCTTCTCCTGGAAATTTCGTCTTTGGTATCACGCCTGAGACACCACCTCAGATTATCATTTGGAAGGAATCACTTACTTATTGGAGAGGAGGACAATGGGATAAAGTGCAATTTGTTGGAGTAGAAACGATGGACATATATAGATTTAGAGGCCTGTTCACTGTCCAGCAGGATCCTCGAGGAACACACATCACACTGCAGGAAAATCCTGAAACATATACTTGGTTACTATTCATTTCACCAAAGGGACTGCTGAAGTTTCTTTATTGGGACTACAATAGAAAGCGAGAGTTGAATTGGGAAGCACCTGTTGAGCCTTGTGAATTTTATGGAGCATGTGGTCCTTTTGGGGTTTGCCATGCGTCCAGTTCACCTATCTGTAGCTGCTTGACAGGGTTTGTGCCCAAGTCATTTGAAGAGTGGAATAGAGGAAACTGGACAAGAGGGTGCATAAGGGAAACAACTTTGAACTGCAAGAGAAGCATGACAAATGCAACTTCACAAGACGTGTTTTGGAACATAAGTATCATAAAACTACCAGATTTTGCTAAATACATACCTGATCCAGTGGATGCACAACAATGTCGGAACTGGTGCTTGAGCAACTGTTCTTGCCAAGCTTATTCTTTTATAGACAATTTAGGATGTATGATTTGGACAGAACCACTCTTGGACATGGAGAAATTTAATTCATCAGGTGGAGATCTGTTTATTCGCCTTGCACATGTAGATTCAGGTAAATATTTGTAATTATCTTGCTTTATCTTACAATAGATCTACTCGACCTTCCTGCTGTTCATAATTTTGTTGCCGATCTTTTTGTTTTAGGGGGAGCAGAGCAAACAAGAAAACTTATAACAGCTATCACAACTGTTGCAATTGTCATCACAGCGGGACTTGTTGCGTATGGTCTGTGCAAGAGAAGAGCAAAACTAAAGAGTATGTCAACTATTACTGATAAACAATCAACATTGGCCTTCAGTAGGTGGAAAGAAAATATATATGTTTATGATGCAGCAAGTAAATCTTCAATTATGCATGCGTTTGATTCAGGGGAAATGTTTTCTCAATTACTTTTGACACTAGTTAAAATCAAAGTTTTAGGATGGTCAAATGATATCATTGTAATTTTAAAGGTTATTAGTGGTTTTTAGCAATATGTGATGGTGGGAGGTGGAAGTGGTAGCTGATAGCAAATAATGGTGGTTAATAGCCACTAAAGATGTCCAAGGAAATTAGTTGTCCATTCATCTTCTCATGGTTGTTAATCATGCCATTTAAGAGCAGTTGCCAGACCCTGTCTTCCATTAAAACTAACTGCTATAAGCCGCTGCTATTTACGACATCTTGAGATTATTAGGAGAAACATTTTAGGAAAAAAAAAAAAGGGGAACAAAAAAACGCCCTAAAATTCAGTAAAAGTCCCTAAGCTTTTATTATAAAAAATGTTCGGAAAACCCTATAGAAATATTTTTAGCGAGACAAACACAGCTTAAATTTCAAAAAAGATGCTGTTACAATGATAAAAATGAATGTACTTACCTTCATTTATCTAGTCTCTCTCTGAGTTAATAATGTTAGATAGCATTATCTTTCAAAAGTAATTAATAAGCAACATGCATCTTTCTTGTTTCATTTAATGTGAAATAACAACTCATTTTGCATAAGACCTCCAATGCAGGAAGACAAAGTGCATTACAGAACCTTTTTGCCCCAGGAGAAATGATTGAGAGGAAATGGGAATCACTGCAACAGGGGAAAATGTGGAGGCAGCAATTGGAAGATGATAATAAATCTGAATTACATCTCTTCAAACTTCCTGCTTTATTAGCAGCTACAAATAACTTTAGTGTTGTGCAAAAGCTTGGACAAGGAGGATTTGGTCCTGTCTATAGGGTGATTACTCTGAAGCAATCCGTGTTCAAGTCCTGTAAATTGCTTGGTGACACTAATGTAGAAAGAAATGTTACACTTTCAGGGAAAGTTGATTGATGGGAGGGATGTAGCAGTTAAAAGGCTGTCTAGTAGCTCTGAACAAGGCATACAAGAGTTCAAGAACGAGATAGTTCTTATATCAAAGCTTCAACATCGCAATCTTGTCAAGCTGGTGGGCTGCTGCATACAAGGGGAAGAAAAGATTTTAGTATATGAGTACTTACCAAACAAAAGCTTGGACACATATCTCTTTGGTAGGTCTCACATTTTAAAGTTGTGTCCAAATAGGTTGTCACATTTTAAGTAACTCAATAGAGGATTAATATCTTGGTATTTACAGGGTACCACCCAACAATCATCTAAAAGGAAATATTAAATGCTTACCAAAACATTGATCCTTGATTCGATTTGGTTAAAATGTTGATAATCTATTTGTAAGAAGCCAAAGTCTTTTGGCTTCTGTCATATTTAGCTGCTATACTTTTCCCACAAATTCATGCCGAAGTTATTTCATCTATGTCACATGGTCTAGATACAACAAGAAGAACAGAACTTGATTGGGATAAACGCTTCAACATCATTCAAGGGGTAGCTAGGGGACTCGTGTACCTCCACAGAGATTCTTGCCTACGGGTAATACATCGAGATTTGAAGACCAGCAATATCCTCCTGGATGAGAATATGAATCCAAAAATTTCAGATTTTGGACTAGCCCGGATGTTTCAAGGCACACAAGTTTTGGTGAAGACTCGTAAGATTGCTGGGACACTGTAAGTAGTTTCAACGTAGTGTAGATATTTTAGTAAGCATAAGCATATAGAAATGCATAACATGAACTCTAATGCAGTGGATATATGTCTCCTGAGTATGCACTGGGTGGGATGTTTTCGGAGAAATCAGATGTCTATAGCTTTGGAGTATTGCTACTAGAAACTACCAGTGGCAAGAGGAATTCAAAATTTTATAATGAAGTAGAAAATCTCAATCTTCTCTCCTATGTAAGCACTAAAATTTTTCATTCCATTTAAAAGTTGAACACTTGTTTGTATTTTCTATTCCTCTTCAGCAGGCTAAACAGCAAAGGTTATTGCAGGCGTGGCATCTATGGATCCAAGGAAAAGGGATGGAATTTATAGATGAAACATTAGTTGCTAAATCCCCCAAGTCGGAAGTTCTGAAATGCATTCATATCGGGCTTTTATGTGTACAAGACCACACCAATGATAGACCTAACATGCCAACTGTAGTTATCATGCTAAGTGGACAACTCGACCTTCCACAACCGAAGCAGCCAACTTTTACATGCCAGAGGTTGATTAATAAAGAAACCAAATGGCGTGAAGAAAGCAATTTGATCACAAACACTATAACGGATTCAATTGTTCAAGGGCGTTAATTCTCTAAGTTCCATTTATGTCCTTTTGACATTATATAGAGTTAATTGCCACACAACCTTAAGAACGATATACTTGTAATACTTCATTGCCTTAACTCATCCTGAAACGTGGTTTTTCCTATCCACAATTCCAAAACTGGTTGTTGTTATGCCAATTTCTACTGTGCAATAAAATTTATAGCGCCTCCAAATTTTTGAGCTTTAATGGGCATAATCAAGCATTCAGATTCTAGGTATCAAATTGCACATATAGTTATTGTACTATCAAAATGGCCAATATTGTTGTATATCAGTATACAATGTATCTAATGATATAAATTTGAAAAAATATACGCATCAGAACCATATTTGTATTTATTCTTTGAAAATTTATTCCGTTTTAGTGTTTTCAATATTTCCAATTTTAACAGATCTTCCTGCATGAATCACTGGAGAAAGGGTCTGTAACTGCCAATCTCATGAATATAAGGAAAGTGAGAATGATGCAAGTGATGTACATGTAGTAGCAGAAGCTATTAATATTAGTTAAAATTATCTTGTAGTATTTTATATAGTAAATACAGTTTAGGAAATACAGATAGACAGTTACGAGTAACAGGGCACTTAGCTCAACGTGGATATGCCTCAGATTCAAACTTAAACCGAATTCATGAATGGAGAATTCAATCCTCCAGCTTATTCAGATCCTCTTCATCCAGCTTGGAGCATATACTAATTGGTGTATCAAGAAGGGCTCCAAGGACTATTTATACGGTCCTCTCTAGTAGCTTAAACCAAATAAATCTGCAATTCAGTGGTTGTAACTGAAAGTATTAGCATTACATGCTCTTAAAACTCCCCACTTGGATTCATATTCTTTAAGAATGAATACAGAGCCAGGAGGTAGTTTGAAGCCTCTCTTGAGTTTGATGATAAAAGAGGAGATACTTCTATAAATTTGGTCTAATAAGGGATTAAATCCATTGCAATTGTCCTTGATCAACATGACGGAGTCAATGCCTCCTAAGAATTTGTTGGGTCCTGTTTATTTCGTGAATATGTTGCAGGTATATGTCAATCAGTTTATTTGATCAAATCATCAATTTAATTCATCAGTTTCATTCTTATAAACCTCAATCCAACATGTTTGTTCAGTTACCAACAAATTGGAAACGAAAGTAATAAAACTAAAGCTGCTCATCGTTTTGAAAATTTGGTTAAAGGAAATGTTGATATCCCTTCATTTCACTCGCCTTAAATTGGACATGCCTTCAACATCATCCAAGGAATTTGTTTATATTGGCGATTTAGATTTCTTATATGGTTATATTAGTTGTCCTGATCCCTTTTTTTTTTTTTTTTAATTTAGTGTTATTTAGTTAGTTATTTAGCTGATGTGCTAGGTCTGATATTAGAGCTGTTCAGATATTATTCGATTAGTCCTGATAGTTCTCCCCCATAAAATCAGGGATATAATTCTTATCTAAGTTGGTGTAAATCCCTTGTATATATTTTGACTTTTTCTAATGAAAAAGATAAAAGGGAATCATTTTTTATCTTTTCACGGTATCAGAGCATAGTCAATCCTACATCTACTGATCTAACACCAACATGAGCGGGAAAATTGATCGACCCGATGGTACACCAGCGTCCAAGTATCGATTTGGAATCCTAACTCCTGACTACATAGATGAATCAGGTGGCTCCAAGCGAGCCTCTTTCACTCCACATCATGCAACATAGATTCAGTAGTGTGAATTTTAGGGAATGGCTCCAATCTGTTAAACTTGTCATTCGTGGCAAAGGAAAAATTGGATACTTAACCGGATACATTACTGCTCCCCGAAGGATTCACATGAATATAGTAATTGGGAAACGGAGAACTCCCTGTTGATGACTTGGTTGATAAATTCAATGGTGCTAAGGATGGGGAAGACTTATTTATTTTGTGAAATTGTGAAAGAGATTTGGGATGGCGTTCAGGAGATGTACTCAGATCTAGCCAACTCATCTCAGAAGTATGAGTTGCGATCAAAGTTCCATACCACAGTTCAAGTGAGCTTGAATATGACAGAATATTATCACACACTGATGGAATTATGCTAGGAAGCTGATCTATTCTATGAGATTGAATGGAATTGCATTGAGATTGAATTAAGTACGGTGCCATATTAGAAAGAGATCGTGCATGTTATGTTTTGCATGGTCTTAATTCTGACTTGGATATGGTTAGAGGAAGGCTAATAGGAAAACAGCCATTCCCTAGTCTAAAAGAAGTTTTCGCTGAAGTGAGGCGAGAAGAAAGCTGCTGCCGTGTGATGGTGTCCATGGAGTCACTGTCACCAGGTTTTGCTTTGCTAGTTAAGAAAGGAGTGACTGGAGAAGCAAGTTCAACGGCAAAAGTGAATCAATGGTGTGATTTTTGCTATAAACACCCTAGCACACCCGTTTTACTTGCTGGAAACTGAAAGGTAGGCTGAATAAGTCGAAAGGAAAGCACCAGCCCAAGAACTTGAGATCCTCTTCTCAAATTACAAAATTTGTGCGGGTGGCTGAAGTTGCTGGCATGGAAGAAAATGAAAACCCTATAATATTCAGTTTTACTTGCTGGAATTTTCATGTACTACCAACCACATTTTGATTTGGATTAGGAGGGACCAGTATCCATGTTTTGTTTTTAAGGAGGGAGTTGAACTCCTCTTTCATAGTAGCAGCCCATTCAAGGCATCGACAAGTGTCAATGTAGTGGTCAAGCTTATTGGAGGGGGTGTATGTGCTGAGATTGAGATTACGTTTGGGTTTGGTGGTTCCAACTTTTGATCTAGTGTGCATATGATGAGTAGATTGAGAGACATGAGTGGAAGATGGGATGGAAGGAGGAGGAGAGGAGGTAGGAGGTTGTCTAGGCTAGGTATGATGGTATACGTAGGTCATAGAGGGTCGAGCTATGGGCCAAGTGGTGAGATATGGTTAGCTAAGGGTGTGGTTCAAGTTGGTGGCCGGAGTGGTGTTAGAAGAGGCTAATATAGTGGTCAACACTGGGGTTAGGGACCTATGAGTATGTATGTCAAGAGGGAGAGTGTGGATAGAAGATGTTAGATTCACCATAATGGGAAAATTAGTGGATTGCAAATGATCGGCTATGTTTTCAAGCAAGAGCAATGGTGGGATTAAGTTGTTAGTGGAGAAGAAGAAGAAAAGAAAAAAAAAATTGAAAGGAAAAAAAATTAGGGTTTATATTAATCTATTGGCAAGCTCTAATACCATGAGCAATTGTAAAAATATGTAATGTATTTTTCTATATTATGTATGTTAGAAAATATAAGTACAATATAATGGCTATTTATATAACATGGACTACATGTAATCTTAGCACATGAATGAAAAGACTATCTTGTCCGAACTTAACAATAAATAAATAGTATAGACTTTAGTAGGGTTATCTTCTTAAAGAAAAATTAGATATAACTTATGTTTTTAAGCAATTTCATAAATCTATCCTAAATATGTTCCAAACCAATATTTAGATCCTTCGCACAAACAATGGTAAAGAATATTTCTCCAATGAACTTAAAACTTATGTCACTGATAATGGGATAGTTCATCAAAGCTCTTGTAGTTATACTTCACAATAAAATGGAGTAGAAAGATGAGAGAATAGGCATATCCTTGAAACATCACATGATATAATGCTTGCTAATAATGTTTTCAATTGCTTTTGGGATTGATGCTATCCCAGTTGCAGCTAGTTTGATTAATCGTATCCCATCTAAAGTCCTTCATTTTAAAACACTTGCAACAATCATACCCTACAACCTACCTTTTTAATATTGTTTCACCTAAAGTCCTTGGATGCAAAGCTTTCACTCTAAGCAACTCACCTTACAGACATAAACTTAAGCCTAAAGCCCTCAAATGTATATTCTTAGGATACTCACCCATACAAAAAGGTTATAAGCGCTACCATTCACTAAGCAAGCAACTATTCACTACATCGGACACCATATTCCTTGAAGAACAACCTTACTTTAGTACTCCTATTCAAGGGGAGACCAAGTGTGAAGAAGAGAAGTGGTGTATGCCTCCACTTACATGAGAAAATTCAAATATGTTGTCTTTGCCCAAGAACTTTGTGTCATTAGGTTATATTCCTTATCATAGTTGTCATGACTTTAAAGGAGATATAGTAAAATTATCTAAAATTTTCATATCACGTGTGTATCCATGATATGAAAATCGTCTTATAAGTCAGAGGTTGTAAGACTCGAATTAGTTAGTCTTTAAGGTTTCTAATTTTAAATTTATAAACTTGTGGTATTATATAAATAACTAAGGATATCTAATATTCCACAATCCCTCAGAACTGTAAAGAATTGATATCTTCTACCAAAAGATAAGATCAAGTAGTAAAAACCTAAAATGTAAACTTACTAATATTATAAAATCTAAGTATAAGAATAGTAAATCACAAAGAATGTTCCAAATCTGCTATACAAACTATCTTTAGATTATATCTCCTAAGGTATCATAATACCTGCACTTAACACTCAACTCTTAACGTATGCCTAATTATTTGTCAACTTGTAAAAGAAAACTATTGAAGAGTAAGCTATAAGAGCTTATTAAGTCATCCCTCTTACTATACCAACAAGTAAGTTATTAAATAATTTATTACCAAACATATGAATGTATGAACAAGCAGTATGCCAAATAATATATATGTAGTTGATCGATGCTACATAGAATATCAAATTTAACGCCTTCGAAGTAAGGGTTGAAAATATATCGGCATCAATTACAACCAGGTTCTAGTACTTCGATTTTTAACTATATATATATATATAAATTCCTTGTTTCACACAATAGGTTTCTATTTCCAATAGTCTAATAATATATAAATTCTCAAATCTAGTGGTGAGATGACTCTCATAGTCCATGTTCACACCTTACAGTGATAGTCTTTAGACTCGACTCTTAACTACCCATAGTTAGTGCCTTCGGCGCTAGATAAATCCGCGAGCTAAGGGTAGGGTCTTGTTATACCAATACTCCTATATTGTACTGATTAAATTATGTGGAAATCCATCTCTCTAAAGCTCTTCATTACCAACCGTATGAGGTGATGGCTGGAACATTATATGTAATATTCATGTATTATGCATGATCTATTTAATTTAAGTTTAGTCAAATACAATTAAGTTAATTTATGATGTGATCAACAAATATCAACAAACTATTTAATTATACAGTAATAAATTAAGCAATCAATTATTCAGCTATTATGTTTCACAATTTTTTACACAATACACAATTAGTATTTAGGCACATGCATAACCCAAACCCCCATGCATTAAATTATTAATATTCACTTTAGGTATATAAATTATAAGCACAAAACAAATACAGAATCATTGGAAGTACTCACATGACCATTGAGTCTATCAACGATCATAAAAGTCCACTTGGTAAGTTGGTATTCATATCCAGATTACCTATTATTTAGAGAATATGAAAATAATAAGTTTTTGAGTTAAATGACTAAGCTATTCCTATATTTAGTACTACCCACTTAAATTAGATATCTATTCTTATGAAATGCTCGATTTGAGTTTTTTCGTTAGTCGTATATAATTTTTTCATTTTAACTTCGATTTTCATGAACTTATGGTTCATTTTTATCGTTTTTGGATGTACTTTCTCGTAGTGAGATTCATTCCGAGGGTTATAACTTGTATTATCTATTATGTTGTAAAAATGCTATAAATTTTATTATTTTAACTTAAGTAATTATAAAATATTACTTTAAACTTTTCTTCACATATTTAAGATTTAATAAATATTTAAATTTTATATTTTATAATTTTCTTACTTTTAAGTCTATTTTTTCATAATTTACTTAGTTTGCTAATTTTTAGGTTTAAGACTTATTTACTTTATTTTACTACTTTAATAATTTTCTAATTAATTAATTATTTTTTACTACGAATTTAATTAATTCAATTAAATGCTGACATGGCAGCTAGGGGAATGTTACGTGTCATTTCCAAAATATATATAATTTTAATATTTTTCCTATTTTGTATTTTTACATAATATGTATATAATTATATTTGACTAAATTTTACAAATTAGTTATTTTATATATATTTTAAGGGTTACATTAAATATATTCATATTTACTTCTTTACTTTATTTATTAAATTAATATTATAGTATATTATATATGTACTATTCAAATATACCCGTATTTTTATATATACTATACTATTCATATACATATTTTTATATGTATAATATACTTATGTACTATAATAATATGACCTTAAAGATATACATATTTGTATGTATATACCTATATGGTATCTATACATATATATACTTGTATTTTTTTGTTTTATACATACATACATGTACGATCATATATATATATATATATATACTAAAAATACTTAATATGCATAGTATTATATACAAATACATATGCATATATAATCACGTCCATAGATATATATATTTATATTTTGAAAATACATAGTAAAATACTATTATATACACATATAGGTATATATATACCGAACAAATACCCTATATTAGTATTTTTGTAATTTATGCATACATAAAAATACATATAATTTTGGTGACATATTATACATATATTCACGTAATGAAAATTATACAAACATAAATATACATATATTATACATGCATATATATATATATATATATGCCTAGTCTTTTATACTATATATTAGATATAATATATATGTACATATGAATATACCTTAGTATTTATACATCTATGAACATATATCATAAAGAAATACTAATTTTATATATAAATCCATTACATAACTCTATAACACATAAAAATTCCATAAAATACATGTATAGAAAATAATATATATAAATGATTATTACAAAATAATTATAATATACATACTACTTACCTATTTTCCTTAGTGATTTGATGAATAAAAGATGACAAGGTTCCTTCTCCTTCTTGATTTGCTTGTTGAATTTTGAAGTCAAAAGAAATGAGTAGATGCTTTACGGTTTAGAAAAGGAAAATAATGTGTAGGATTTTGTTTATGTGTGTGAAAAAGTGGTTGTATTTGTTCCTTATTTCCTAGCTGACGTGAACCATGCGGGAGGAAGAGAAGAAAATAAAATAGCTAAAGCCAAGAAAAAGATAAAGCAACTTGATCTTTAATGTCATTTGACCTTAAATTTATCTAAATCTCTTGCACATAACTATCATAAGTAAGAAAAGCTTAACCACACAAGTGGTAGCAAGTGCATTCTTGAAACTGGAACGTGGCAAGAGAAGAAAAATAGCGAAAGAAAAAGGAAAAGGGAAAAGAAGGAAAAAGGAAAAATAAAAATAAAGATATTAGATTTTTTTAAATATAAAAATTATAAATTTAGTATTTATAAGAAAATATTGAAATTTTATAAAAATGTATTAATTTAATTGTTACGCATTATGTTTATAATATTTAAAAGTTATCTCAACGTGTTCGTCAATAATTTTACTCGATTACGTGTTTTGATTGATAATTATATTCATTTACTGTTTTATTATTATTAGGGTAAATGTATTCATTTTATAAGTTCAAAGTTATAGTTTTAAGGTTTTCGTCAAGTTCAAATTTAGTTTCGGATAGTTATGCGTACATAGGATTTAGGGTTTTTTTTTTTTCCATGATTTAGGTTTCGAGCAAAATTCTAAGATTTTTATTACTTATGATAAATTCAAATTTATAAATTAATAAAATTTTTATTTTACTCATTCTTATTAACTCGTGAAGTTGTTTACAGAACTAAGATTCAATTCTACTCTTAAATAGCTAAATTTGCGGGGTTTATAATAGTCGTCAGAATCAATCTTCATGTCCCTCTTCAACCGAGTCTTCGTTCCTTTTTTTAAGCTAGCAGATTACCATTTCTAATTATGATCCACAGACTTTGAACTTGAGAAATGAGTCAATTAAGCCAAACACTGACCAAAGAGAGGAAAACACACAGATCAATCAAACACTAATTAGAGAGAAGGAAACACACAATCTGATGTCTAAAGTCTAGATAAAATCAAGTCTAAACTTCTAGAGTAACAAGAGAACTTCTTTAATGTGCTAACAATTTATGCTAGCATATGAAGGAATGGACTTGTTTATTATTGCTAATCATCCAATTTGGAGCTTGCTCCCTTAGAAGAACAAGAAGGAGCTAAGAAAGAAGATGCAAATTACCCTATAACCTTGAGGAAGGGAAGAAGAATTTATGTTAGGTACCTTATTTCTAACTTTGTGAGTTATATGCTTTATAAGGTTTAATCTTCATTGTTTAAATTCTCATAAACACCTTGAAAAATGACAAACTAGATAATCCTGTCAAATTTATGGATATGAACACCTTATTTGGTTGATCATAAATGGAGAAATGCAAAACTTGAGGAAATGAAGGCATTATACTAGAATAACACATGATAAATTGTTGACCTCCCTATTGGAAAAAAGGTTATAGGCAACAAATGGGTCTTCAATATTAAATATAAATTGAATGGGAGTGTAGACAGATATAAAGACAAACTAGTAGCCTAGAATGCACTCAGACATATGGGATCGATTATGAGGAGACTTTCACTCCAATAGCCAAGTCAAACTGTATAAGAGTTATCTTATCACTTGCAGTAAACTTAGATTAGCCATTAGATCAACTTGATGTAAAAAATGTAAATAGTAACTTGGAAGAGGAGATTTATATGAAGTTACCACCCGGTTTCATAATTGAAGGAGATGAAAGGTAAAGTTTCCAAATTAAATAAATCCCTATATGGCTTAAAACAATCTCTAAGAGCTTAATTTAAGAAATCTAGTGATACTGTTATGGGATATAGATAGCGTAAGGCTGAAAATACCTTATTTATGAAACACGGTAGTAACGGTTTAAAATCGATCATAATTGTATATGTAGATGATATGATCATTATAAGTGACGATGCAACTGGGATTGATAAGTTAAAGAAAGATATCATTTGAAATAAAAGAGCTGGGTGATCCGATGTATTTTTTGGGTATGGAGTTTGCAAGAAGCAAAACATGAATTGTGGTAAGCTAAAGGAAATATGTTCTAGATCTTTTGAGAGAGATAGGGAAATTATGCTGTAAACTAGTGAATACTCCACTACCTTAGAATTAGAAGTGTCTGGCACCAAAGAATGATGTAGCAATGGATAGAGGACAAAACCAAATTGGTTAGGAGACATATTTATTTATCATTAACTAAACCTAATTTGGCTCATGCAACTAGCTTAGTTAGTTAGGCTATGCATGCTTCGAATAGACGTCATTGGAATAGTACAAGTCATATCCTCAAGTATTTAAAGGGAGCCTAGGAAAAGGATTTTCTATTAAGAAAAATCAATGTAGGAATCTTGAAGTCTTTGTAGATGCATATTGGGGTAAAGATATTATAGATGGTAAATCTACCTTAGGTTTTAATAGCAAGCTCTGAGGAAACTTAGCTACATGGAGAAGTAAAAAAGCAAACTTGGTAGCTAGAAGTAATGTTGAGTTAGAGTATAGCACTATTTCATAAGGACTTTGTGAATTTATTTAGGTTTAGAGACTGTTACATGACTTAAAAATTTAAGTTAAACATGTGCTAAAGTTCTCTAATGATAAATCAGCCATTAACGTTGTGAAGAATTCTATCTAACTTGATTGAATGAAACATGTCAGACTTAACAGGAACTTCATCAAGTTTAAGTTAGAGAATGTTGATATCAGATTGCAACATATTGAATCAAAAGATGAAGAAACAGATATTTTGACTAAATCTATAACAAGAGCAATTGTTCTCAAATATGGTTGACAAGCTAGGAATGATAAAATCTATTCCTAAGCTTAAGGGGAGTGTTGGCAATTTAGATTTGCTATATGGTTATATTAGTTGTCTTGATCAACTTTTTTTTTTTTTAATTTAGTGTTATTTCATTAGTTATTTAGTTGATGTGTTAGTTGGTATTAGAGCATTATAGATATTATTTAATAATTTCAAAATAGTTATCCCTCCATAAAATTAAGGATATCATTCTTATTTGAGTTGGCTTATGTACATTTTGATGTTTTCTAAAGGAAAAGATATGAGGGAATTATTTTTAATCTTTTCTTCAATTTAATAATAAACATAAAATCTCTCGTCATATTTTTAAGTTTAAACTTTTCAGTTGGTCATGGAGCTATTCTTCCTTAAATGGTATAAGAGCGAGAAATACTTAATGCAATTATGCATTATCATATCATCCTATTTATTCAAGTTACTCACTTTACAGGCTTCAATAGGATCTCAACTGATAAGTGAACGATGATTGTTGAGTCTGATTTTTTGATTTTTTTTTATTTAAAATTAATTTCTCATTTTTTGATTAATATTAAACTCTAACCCATTTAATATTAATCCTCGACTAAAGAAATTGAGAAATTTTGGTTTTTTATTGAAAATAATTTTTTAGAGTCGCCACCCAACCGAAGTCAGGAAAAGAAAAAGAAACCGTAACCAATTGGGTAGATTGATTACGATTTGACTATCAGTTTTTAATTTCAATTTTAAATGAAGAACCAGAAGGTTTCAAGTTTGGGGGCTAACCTATTAAACCCTTAACAAGTACTACTATCTATTTATCGAAATTAGGATTATTTTTCTAATTATAATATTTAAAATAAATTAATTAATTAAAAGAAAAAAAAAGAACCTAAGTTTCTACATATTTTATCGTCGCTCTGGAGGTGCCTATGTACTCGCTAACCGGGATTAGACGATTGTAGTTCTCCAAAAAATCTTTAATGTGTTGATTGATTTTAATCTTGAAAACCGACTGAGTTTACATTATTATCAATTTAGTTTTTCAAAGAAAACTCTAAAAGGGTCCTAATTCACTAAGTCTTTTATTCTATTTTATAAAAACTCTCTAAAAGTCCTTTCTTTTTTAAAAGGGTCTTTTATTGATTTTTAATTAAAAAAAAATTTCTAGGTGAGAAATGTTAATAAATAAAAATAATAATAAAAAAAATTTAATCCCAAAAGAAATCCTAAGCTCCATACTACATTTCAACTATCTATTAAAATAAATAAAATATGACATACTCAATATACATATAGATACACTAATACTAAAAGACTCCATTAGGCTAATATATGTACATAACTACTTATATATTATGTTATTAACATCAGCAAATAAGGATCTAATAAAATAAAAATAACAATAATATAATGATAACAATAATAAATAAATAAACATAATGAATAAAAAAAATTTGAAAGAACAGAACAAGGCCAAACCTGGTTGTTGTTCAATGAATCAGTGATGATGGATAGTAATCCGTGGTGACGTTGGATGAACTGCCTGCTGTGGATGTATATGGATTGCAGACAACAGCAGCAAAGACGGATCAAGCTTAATGCTGGACGTGAACTGTGGTGCTTATTGGTGGTCAGTGTGGTCCAGTTACACGGCCTGAATTTGCAGTTATGGACTTGGATTCTAACGAGTACTGCAGCAATGTGGCGTTGGAGTCACAGTATAGTCATGGCTGATGGAGTGTTGATCGATTTTGCTGCTGCGTAGAGTGTAGTGTGTGTGGACGTGTTGCAGGCGCATTATGCTGTCGTATAGATCAGTGCGGCATGTAAGTGTGGTGCAGATTCGGTTTGTGTTGATCGCATGTGTAGCAACGTGGGTGAGGATGACTGGAGTTGATTTGTAGTCCGTGTTTGGAATTTGTTGCTGTTCGTTGGCCGTGGTCGCTCTTCGTGAGTGGAGACAACGAGCGACATCAGTGAGGATCCGATTTTCAATCTCGCTTCTGCAAATATAGAAAAATAAAGACATAGATGCCTGCTGAGACTTGAACCTCAAACCTCAAATTAAATCCAACCCAAATACTTCGATATTTATCCATTAGGCCATTGGTATGTACCTTGACATTCAGTTCAATTAAACTATACTTAAACTATCCAATTCCCTAAAAAATTTTTGTACCAAACTAAAACTAATTATTCCTAATATAAGTTACTTCCTAAAAATGTATAAAACTCTTTATAATAATTTTTCTTTTCTTATTTTTTTGGTATTTTCATCATTTGTTAATTTTTATTATTATTTTCTTTTATTAATTTTTTTGTTATTTTTATCCTTGAATTAAGACCCTTTTTTGTAAAAATAAAAATTAAGATTATAGAAGGCTAAAAATTAGGTGTCTACAATGATGAATTAGTTAAAGAGCCCCTATATGGCCATCATAATCCTTCCTTAGAAATTGGTCATTGAGGCTTGATAGTTAGCAATGTTTTATTGGATAAAAAAAAATAAAGAAAACAAAATGGATTATATTTATAACCTTAAGCTTTAAATAAGATAGTTATGGAGTTAAATCTAAATGTATGTAAATGCATTTTGTTTTAATTCACCATGATACAAAAGTGTAGTGAATAAAAGTATATGTACAATTAGATAAAAAAGACATACTCTATAATCTTGACCACTTATAAAAGGACCATTACTAACTACACAAAATAATATAATAAAACACCAATCAATCTAAAGGCTTGGTAATCAAAGTGAAATTGGAACAAGGAACTATAAATGATGACATAGATAAGTTAATGTTGTACTATTGATTGACCTATGGCTAATGGGGGGTTAATATGCCATTGAAGTCACTAAAATCTTGATTGACTCATGGATATTTGCATTATTAAGGTTATATAAGTAACAAATATAGTGACAAATATATCTATGGTAAAAGTTAATTTTCTATTGTATTGGGGATAACTGGAATAAAAATTTTTTTTTAAGCGCATTAAGTAATGGACAACAACAAAATAGAGAAAATAATAAGACACAAGAATTTATGTTGTTCAACAATTAGCTTATGTCTACGGGTGAAGAAGAGAAGGAAATCTACTAACAATTGAAAGAGATTAGTATAAATATAAGAAAGAATAATACTCAAAACCTTTAATCCAATTATACTCAACATCCTTAAAAGTTAAGGATTTTCTCTTTATTCTTTTCAACTCTCACACACTTTAATTCACTCACCACTCACTCTTGGATGAAAAATGGGTTACCAGACTTTCCTATTTATAGACTCCACAAATTGGCATGTGTGAATTGCCTTGAATTACAAAGTCAATAATTTTGATTTAATGGTGGTGAATTCTTCTTCATTTTCTTCAACAAAATGTGGCTATTAATTGTCACAAGAAATTTACCCAACTATTTTGTCAAAATAGCCTACAATAAGTTATTGTAAATCAAGATTTACATTTACCATGTCAAAGAGCTAAGATCACATTTAGCATGCAAAAATTCACCACATTAACAATCTCCACCTTGACTTGAATTTTTTTCAACTACAATTAGAAGATTCTCCCCACTTTCTTTACATAGCCCCCAAAAGGGCAACCTCAATTATCATAAATGATAATTAAGTCCAAACAATGTTTGAACTTGTTTACTAAAACAGGCTTAGTTAATATATCAGCCAGACAGCCAGATTATCTGTTGCACCAATTTTCTTGACTAAAATATTTCCTTAAGAAATAATATCTTGAATAAAATGGTACTTCACATCAATATGCTTCGTCCTTTCATGGAACATTTGATCCTTTATCAAGTGAATAGCACTTTGGCTATCACAATGGATGACAATCACTTGCAAGTTTGAGTCGAGTTCATCAAACAAACCTCTTAACCAAATAGCTTCCTCTACATCTTTAACAATTTCCATGTACTTAGCTTCTATAATGGATAATGCAACTGTTAACTATAAAGTAACTTTCCAACTAATAGTACAATTGCTAAGGGTGACGACATAACCCGTGATGGATCTTCTTTTATCAAGATCACCTAAATAATCTGAATTAACAAAACCAACTACATTTCCCTTACTTTTCCCAAATTCCAAACATGCATTAGTAACGCTCTTCAAATATCTTAAAATCAATTTCACAGCCTTCCAGTACTCCTTACCAGGATTTGACATATATCTATTAACAACACTAATGGCATATGTAATATCAACATAAGTGCAAACCATTGCATACATAATACTACCAATAGCACTAGAGTAAGGAACAAGTGACATATACTCAATATCATCATTAGTTTGTGGTGACATGGTTGCTAAAAGCCTAAAATGAGCAGTAAGTGGATTACTTTTAAGTTTAGCATTTTTCATTCCAAAACTTGCTCAGTAAAACTCCTTCAAGTTGAATAAAGTTTACTTATAGTTCTATCCCTTTTAATCTCCATACCAAGAATTTTCTTAGCTGCTCCCAAATCTTTTGTCTCAAATTCACCACTTAACTCTTCATTCAATCTACTGATCTCAAACGTATTCTTAGCAACAATAAGCATGTCATCAACATAAAGCAACAAATAGATAAATTAGTTGTCATCAGATTTTCTAAAATATATACAACTATCGTATTGGCTCTTAATATAGCCATGCCCAAATATAAAGGAATCAAATTGCTTATATGACTGTCGAGGAGATTCTTTTAAACCATACAATGGTTTCTTCAACAAGCAAACATGTTCTTCCTTGCCTTCGATTTCAAAACCTTTAGGTTGTTGCATGTAAAATTTCTCCCCAAGTTCATCATATAAAAAGGTAGTCTTAACATCTAGTTATTCTAACTCTATATCATTCATAGTGTTAGGGTCCCATTTTTCTAATATCTTTATACTTGTAGAGGCCTATTCTTTTGTACATATTGTAATATAGAGGGAGACCTTTTTTTTTTTTTCATTTTTAGCTAGGGGCATACTATTATTAGAAAAGTGATACCATTTCACTAATTTTAATATCTTCTCTTGCTAGGCCCAAAAATACCTGTAAAGCTCTTTACGAGGGTATGAGTATTTTTCTAAATAGAAGCTCTTACTCACAACGTTGATTGATTACGATCGACGACACTTATTACATATACATTACCCCTGTGTATATATATTGTAGTCTTGTAATATTGTCGAAATTAATAAAAGTGTATTATTCATTTTATAATTCTTACCTGTATCCCTTATATTTACTGTTGGCTTTCTTTCTTGTTTGTGTTGCTTATAGGTTTAGACTTTGTTGACCAGCGTTGCATGAGTTAGGTTTGCTTAGAAGTAGAGGCAGGATAATAAGTACTGCATGGTCTATTTGTGTACTAGAGAAAACCTCGAACCATGACACATAGCAACTAGAGTAAGTAGAACGTGAATAGAGCTATCTTTAACAACATGAGAGAAAACATAATTAGAATCAACTCCTTGTACCTGACTATACCCCTTTGCAACCAATTGTGCTTTAAATTTAGCATCTTCAACTCTTAAGATGCCATCTTTCTTCTTAAAGACTAATGTGCAACCAATAATCTTCTTATCTTTTGACAGTTTGACCAACTCCCAAGTTTTATTCTTGTAAAGAGAGTTTACCTCTTCCTGCATAGGCACCAACTATTTCACAAAACCATTACAACAAATAGCATCTGAAAATGTTGAAGCCTTACTAACTATATCTATCTTGTGCAACATTTAAGGCATATGAAACATAATCCACCAATCTAACAGGTTTTATTTTCTCTCTTTGTGTCTTACTTTTAGCAATAGAGTAATTATCTTCTTCTCTTGATTCTTCTACTTTTGTAGAAGTAGGCAATTAAAGTGGGCTCTACACAGAAGCATCATATGGGGAAGATGTACTCTCTACCTCGAACTTAACTTCCTTTTGCTTGTCAAAACTTTGGGATTTTGTTTTGGAAGCAATAGAAGACTCCCTTCTTGCGTAAAACATGGTGGATTCGTCAAAGATAACATCCTTACTAATGACAGACTTATGTGTTTTAGGATACCAGACTTTATATCCTTTAACATAAGAAGGATATCCAATAAATATGCCCCTTTTAGATTTAGGTTCAAGTTTTCCATCATTGACATGGACATAGATAGGATACCTAAATGTCCTTAAGTTTGAATAATTAACAGGGTTTCATGACCATACCTCTTCTGGAGTTTTACAATCAATTGATGTAGATGAATAATGATTCACCAAATAGTAAGTTATAAAAGCTGCTTCTACCAAAAAATCCTATGATAAGCCAAAATTAGATAACATACATTAAACTTTCTCTAACAAAGTTCTATTCATGTGCTTAGCTACACCATTTTGCTAAGGAGTTCCTCTAATTGTGAGTAGACTCATAATGCCTTCATCTTTGTAGAATTTATGGAACTCGTTACTACAAAACTTTAGTATGTTATCAGTGTAGAGACACTTAATCTTTTTGCTTGTATGATTTCTACTAAAGCCTTCCATTGCTTGAAGGTAACAAAGATTTCATTTTTCTGCTTCAAAAAAATAAATCCATACCTTCCTAAACTATTCATCAGTGAAGGTAAGTATGTATAAAGCACCACCTTTTGAGGGAAAAACTACTAGCCCCTAAAGGTCTAAATGGATATAATCTAAAGTTCCTTTAGTTTTGTGAACTCTTGTATTGAAGCTGACTCTTTTATGTTTGCTAAAAACATAACATTCATAAAACTCTAATTTAGATGTACTATAGCCACAAAGAAGACCCCTTTTGCTTAACATTATCAAGCCTCTCTCACTCGTGTATCCTAACCTCGTATGCCACAACTTAGTTACATCTGAATCTGACATGGAAGAAGTTGCAACAAAACCAATAACAATAGATTCTTATAGCACATATAATCTACCAATTCGTTTTGCCATCATGATAACAAGAGCTCCTTTTAGAACCTTTAGAACTCCACCTTCACTAGCAAATCTGCAACCATTTTCTTTAAGAGCAAATAAGAAAATGAGGTTCTTTTTCATGTCTGGAACATGACACACCTCATTTAACATTCTTACAATGTCATCATGCATTTTGATTTTGATAGTACTGATACTAATAGCTTTACAAGGACGATTGTTGCCAACAATACTACTCCTTTATCTACTGGTTTATAAGAAGAAAACAAATCTTTATGGAAGCATATGTAGAATGAAAAAGCAGAATCTAAAATCCATCCTTGTTTGGCACCATCCTCTATCATAGCATAGACATCACATTCAAGCTCATCTTCTACAATATTGGCTTCGGCAGGCTTGTCATCTTTTTAATTCTTCCCTTTACTTTTATTTTGCAACTTGAAGCAAATGGCTTTGATGTATCTCTTCCTTTTACAGTAATTATAAATCAAATTACTGTATCTAAATTTCGATTTTGATTTAGATCAACTATTGCTAAGAACTTTTGAAGTAGGTCTTCCTTTAATAACTAAACCCTCTACTGGACCATCAGAATGGCCGGTAGAGAGCTCCTTATCAAAAAGCTCTTTGGAATACAATGTAGCTTTCACTTCCTTTAACTTTAGAGTCTTGTTGCCATAAATTAAAGTCTCTTTAAAGTTTTTATATGATCGAGGTAGTGAATGGAGTAGCATAACACCTTGATCTTCATCTTCATAATTGATCTTCATATTATCTACATCCATATGAATGGAGGAGAATTCATCAATATGTGACTTAATTGATGCACCTTCCGCCATACTGAGGGTATATAAATAGTGCTTGATGATCAACTCAGTGGTGAGATTGTTTGTGATACATAAAGATTCTAGTTTATCCCATGAGTCCTTGGCCGTCTTTTGATCAAGGACTTCGTGAAAAAATTCATTTGATAAGCAAAATTGAATAGTGGATAAAGCTTTCTCATTAATCTCTTTCATCTTCTCCTCATCTATCAAACTAAGAATTTCATCTTTCCTTAGTAACGTATTATGAAACTAGTTTTACATCAAGATTGTATGCATCTAGACTTGCCACATAGCAAAATCTCATATTTCTCAATATCAAATTTTGTTGTTGCCATTTTCAAAAGTTAAACAATAATATTAATGAGCTTTGATATTAGTTTGTTGAAGATAACCAAGATAAAAAATCTTGTTTTAGCACATTAGTAATGGATAACAACAAAATAGAGAAAATAATAAGTGATGTGAACTAAAGCCAAGGGTAGATAAAGGCTGGTCATAAGGGTAGGGAGCTATTCGTGAGTTTGCTTATATCTTCTTTCTTTTCTGTTCTCTCGTATGTACTTCCTATCACAAGAATTTGTCGTCAACTTAAATTTTATCGAGCCCAAGAACAGATCTAAGGTAGACTCATCTGAGAAGGAATGGCTACAGACATGTGCTAGAGCTCTCATCTTCTTGGTACTAATGTTGCCAAGTTGGGGGTTGGCTCAATCATAGCCGAATAGGCATTTGTGAGGGGCCGAGTTATCAATAGAGCTTTCATCCAGTTGACATTCAACTTTCGAGAGATATGTATTTGTTTGGTTCAACATAAGGGGTCGGTCAGTAGTGAGGGTCAGATCAACCTTAGTTGGAGTAGGATGATTTGTCTAATTAGTCCTTCTAGGTCTCGAGCTCGATTGCTGGTGAGGGGTCTAGTAGTTGAATTCCTATCATTCCCTCCTGGTTGTTTTGGAATTGGGATTAAATCTAGCTGGTTGTCATTCAATTCACTGTCAGGGTAATAGGGATTGAGGTTGGCAATGTTAAAAGTGTCAAAGACCCCATAATCCCCAAGTAGCTGCAGTTTTTAGGCATTGTCATTAATCTTCTAAAGGATTTTGAAAGGGCCTTTAGCTCAAGTGGACAACTTATTCCTTCTCTTACTCGAGAATCTCTCCTTGCTTAAGTGCAGCTATACTAGGTCTTCAGGCTAAAATATTGCTAAATTCCTTCCCGTAACCTTTCTTCACATTTTTTGGGTAGCTCAATCAATCTATCGGGTAACCCTATTGTAGATGTGTTGTAGGGACTATGCTCAAGCTCTCACATCAGGATCCTCTTGCTCGAATAGGGGTACAAGAGTGTAATTGAGAGGCAGTTCGAGATTAAAGCCATAAATGACCTCGAATGGGGTTTGCTTAATGGTGTCATGCATTATTTGATTGTAGGCAAATTCTACCATAAGCAGACAGACATTCTAATTAGTTAAATTCTTTCCTATTGCAGCTTGGAGCCGTGATCCCAAAGTGCAATTGACCATCTCTATTGGCCATCAATTTAGGGATGACAAGAAGTGTTGAATAGTAGTTTAGTCCCTATCTAATGCCACAAAGTTTTTGAGAAATGGCTTAATAACTTTGGATCTCTGTCTGAGACTACACTTCTCAATACGCTATGTAACCGAACAATTTCCTACAAAGAGAGAGAAGCAATAGTTAAATCATCGATAGTCTTAGAGTAGGGCACAAAGTATGCCATCTTACTAAATCTATGCACGACTACCATTATAGAATCTTTGCCTTAGGCAATTCTAAGTAATCCGAAAACAAAGTCCATGCTCTACTTAGTCTAAGGTTTGGTCAGAATAAGGAAAGGCATTGCTTTCCCTTACTTGGCTAGGCATTTGGCCCTCTTGCATGCAATATGACCCTCAACAATTTAGTGCATATCTCACCTCATTCTTAGCTAAAAGCATTGTCCACTTAATATCTCGTATGTTTTTTTCTCCCTAAAATGTTCGAAGAGTCCTTTACTGTAGGCTTTCCTAATAAGCAACTCTCTTATCGAATAGGTTAATACACATAACTTTCCACTTTCGAATAAGTATCCATCTTCTATGTGATAATCATCCACTATTTTTCTATCTACACATCGCCTAAGTATGGGTTCGAAAAATAGGTCTTGAAGATACTGTTCTTTGATACTTATAAACCTAAACAACTTAGTATAATGTTCGATTAGGAGTATATGTCTCCTTAATAGAGCATCTGCAACTACGTTGCTCTTTCCTTGTTTTTACTTAATTATAAAATTGAATCCTTCAAGGAATTTAATCCACCTCGCTTGTCGCTTCAACAGTTTAGTTTGACTTCGGAGGTACCTCAAAGTCTCATGATCGATATAGATCACAAACTTTCTCGGTAATAGATAATGCTACCACACTTGGAGTGCTTGAATAAGAAATAAGAGTTCTTTATCATATACGGAGTAGCTTAATTGAGGTCTTCTAAGCTTCTCGCTGTGATATGCAATTGATCAACCTTCTTGCATTAAGATAGCAACTATACCAATGCGTGATGTGTCATATTCCAACTTAAATATCTTCTTAAAGTCAAGTAAAGCTAATATAAGGGCAAAAGTTAACTTCGTCTTCACTTCATCAAAACTTCTTTCCTTTCTTTCTCCCTACTTAAATTCAATGTTCCTCTTCGTCAGCTCGATTTGGGGTACGGGTATCGTATTGAAATTCTTGATAAGCCTTTTATAAAAGGATACCAATATGTAGAAATTTCTCACCTCGGCATAAGTGGTCGGAGTTGGTCACTTAACAATTGTTAGAATCTTCTCAACATTTGCTCATAAGCCTCCTCCACTTACTACATAGACTAAAAATACCACTTCCTCCTAGCAAAAATAACACTTCTTCAGCTTGCCGAATAACCTCTCGGCTTGGAGTACATCTAATACGGTACGAAGATGATCACAGTGACTTGGCATTTTGGCGTTGTATACTAGGATATCATCAAAGTACACTACGATACACTTCCTAATCAGACTTCTCAATACATGATTCATCAGTCGCATGAAAGTGCTTGGGGCATTCGATAAACCAAATGGCATTACCATCTACTCGTAGAGTCTATGCCAAGTTTTGAATACAGTCTTCCACTTATCTCCCAATCTCATTCAAATCTGATGACAGCTAAACTTCAGATCAATTTTACTGAAGACCTTAGCTCCACTTAGTTCATCCAGTATGTCATCTAACCTAAGGATAAGATATCGATACTTAATCATGATCTTGTCTACAGCTCGACTATCAACATACATTCGCTAAATACGATCCTTCTTTGGTACTGGGAGTGATGGAATAGCATAGGGACTTTGGCTTTCCCACATACCCTTTCTTTAGTAATTCATTTACTTGTTACTAGAGCTTAGCAGCTTGTTTGGGATTTGTATGATAAGTTAGTTTGTTCGGCAAGACAATGTCGGGTATCAAGTCAATGCAGTACTCAATACTTCTGATTGGTGGTAAACCTTCTAGCAATTGTTTTGGACATAGGTCAATATACTCATCTAGCAATCCTCTCACCTCAATAGGTAGTTCAGTTCATTCCTTCAACTCTAGTAGCCTCATGACCAACATAAAAGTTGGCATATCAACCTTTATAGCTTCTCGGAGTTCAACTCTGCTTAGTATTAATGCCTTTTTGGATCTTCGAGCAAGTTTAGCTTATAATCTGCTAACTTGAATCGGCGTCATGAGATTCAAAGTAACCTTCCTTCCATCTTTCTCGAAAACATAGGTGTTTTGAAATCTATCATGCATAACCCTTCAATCGAAGAGCCATGGTCAACCTAATAGCACATGTGATGCACACATGGGCAATATATCACAAAGAATCTCATTAGAATAATTCCTAATAGAAATTGGTAGTAGTACTTGCTGAGTGACATGTAGTGCTCCTCTTCGTTCAGCCAATGTGACTTAGACAGCTTAGGATGTGAGGTAATCGATAGCTTAAGCTTCTTAATCAAGTCAGCAATTGTTACATTGGTGCAGCTACCACTATCTACAATGAGTGTATAAACTTGATCATTCACTTTGCACTTCATATGGAACAAAGTTTCTTTCTGTTCTTCCTTGGGCAATGGATTTAGAGTCATTATGTCGAACAACTAAGATCAACTGACCCAAGTCCTTAGCAAATACATCTTCCTGGACCAGTTCATTCTCCTGAGTTGTTTCCTTCCCAAAAATAGTCTCTACCTCAAGTTCCTCATTAGTACTATCTGCTTTAAGTTTCGAGACATCTCCCTTGATGACTATGGTTCGTCATTTTGGACACTAAACAACCATATGTCCAAATCCTTAGCATTTGAAGCACTTGATCTAACTCGTCTTCCTTCCAGATCCTTGTCCCTTATCGTATGTTCGGGGCGACACATTATTGTCAAGTTGGCCATTTTCTTTGGTTTAGGTTTCTACCTTTTTGGTCGGGTCGGTACTTGACTAAGCTCGGTAACTTCCTTAGCCTGGTTGGCTCGATTGATCAGGTTAGCTTGTTGGGAGTCGAGTTGACATTTTGTTTCTTCTTTGCCTTTCTACTCATTAGGCTACTCGTATTGCCTCATCCATTGTAGTAAATTGTTGAGGTTCCATAATGTCTCGGATATCACATCTTAACTTAGTAAGGAACCTAAAGACTGTTTGCGCTAATGGTTTATTTACTTCACAGTGAATCATAAGCATTTGGAATTCTTAGACATACTTGCCAATAGCTTGGTCTCCTTGCTTCAATTCCTGAAGCCAAGCAACAGTGTCATGTAAATAGGTATCTGACACAAACCTGTTTATGAGTATTCTCTTCATCTTAAGCCAATTATTAATCTCTCTGTATCCTTCTTATCTTCTCATGACCTGAAAGTTCTTCCATCACATAGCGGCATATCTTGAGAACTCAACAGCAGCAGTTATTACTTTCTTGTAGTCTTCATATTGGTAATAATAACAAAAAAAAAGGCCCTACCTTTTCCTCCCAATCTAAATAATCATCCATACTTCTAGACCCATTGAAACTCGGGATCTAAAGCTTTACATGGTTAGCAGCATGTAGTGCCTTAGCTCACTCTTTTTCTTTGTACTCTTCTTCTTCAACATAATCCATTTCTCCTAAATCAATCCTTTATCGGGCTTGTCTACCTACTCCCCTACCTTAAGCTTGTCGAGTTGGGTTTTATCCTCTAGTAAGTCGGGCAGCTTGTGGATTGTTGCACATAGCCTTAGTAGGTCGATAGGCCAATTCATAAACTACTTTAGTCAAATCAACTAGGAGGTTGGCCACTTCATCAAGTCTCTCATCCGTACTCTTAAGGGTACCCTACGAATGTCAGCCATGGCGGACAACACCACTGTTGTCATTCCTAATACTAGCATTAACACTCGAGTATGTCATTTACTTGACAAATTTGAATATCAAACTTTTCAATTCTGAGATGTTCTTGGTTCTATTTCCTTTAACTAAGCAACATGTACACTTTTCAAATCAGATACTCAATAATCCACAAATACAACAGCTACACTATTGAACAAGTCACAACATAGAAACTTGCTTTGTTTTCAAATGTTTCAAACGGGGTACTCAAGAAAAAGTTACTACACCCTATTGTTGGCTTAGGATACTTCAATAATCCTCTCCATAACTTTGACAAACTATGACAACAAACACTACTTCACACATCCCAAATATAACTTACCTAAAATGAAACATCTACTTTGATACCAAGATGATGTGAACTAAAGCTAAGGGCAGACAAGATCGGTCATAAAGGTGGGTTTAAGCTTGCTAAAAGCTTGAAAATAGTGATGGGAAGTGTACGTAAGAGAACAGAAAAGAAAGAAGATAAGCAAACCCATGAATAGCTCTAAAGGATGTAATACACTAGTGGAACTTTCGAGGACTTACGATATAACTCGATATAACACACAAGATGTTCTGATGAGATTACTCGTCACGTAGCCTTGCTTAAGGAGGATAAGAATAAAGAGAGAGCAAATAAGCTAATGAGAGCAATGTTCACACGAAAGAATATCTAGTGTATTGATGTTAATGATAATAAAATTTTGATTGTAGCTACATGTATAGTGGGTATTTATACCAAAAAATTAGGATAACCTGCCTAAAATGAAAAAGACCAAAATAGGTAGTATAAAAAAGGAGTAATATATGAGGAATGATGAAGAGTATATTGGAAAATACAACAAAGCAACTTTTCTATGTGGACGATTCTATACATTGTTGCTTGGACATGTAACTTGCCATGGATGGACCACTTTCTAGTAAAAAAAGACAATTTTGTACGGTCAACTTGAATTCTTGTTAACCCCTAAATTTCTTGACCTAACCTCTGAAGTAGACTCATGTGTGTTAGATAATCTAGGAGTTAGCAAGGCTAATGAAAGTGAAAACCCTAATATAATTAGTCAATCGTGTATAAAATTTTTCTACTCTAAATGTATGTAAATACTAAGGATTTCATTCAAAAGTGATAAAAACCCTAAAACTATAACTTTAAGGATAGAAAAGCACTAAATCACCATAATTTACCCTAACACCCTAATTGATATTATAACCTTCGTATTTTGCCAAATCATTAGTGAAAGATTAAAGATAACTTTCAATCATGTATACATATTTAAAATCCTTAAGTAATCCTTTAGAAACTAAGATATTGTATCATAGATCACATTTATCTTCTAAGTATCTAATTAGGTTAGTATTACATAGAGTTAAGGGTTTAGTTGATACTTAGGTTACATGTAGTGAACATTAACACCCTAAATGACACTTATCATCTTAATTATATTAAGTAGCTTACTAAATGATGTATATAGGATATAAATACCTAATGGAAGATCTCTTATTTATTTTTACTAATCAATTCACCAAATTTTTCAGTTCCTTTTATTTCCTTAATTTTTCTCTTAATTTTCCTTAATTACTACATTATGTATAATGGTATATGCTTTTGAAAAGTTGACCAAGTCAACACATGTTAACCAATTCAAAAGGTTGACTAAGTCAACACATATTGACTAAAGTCAACATGTAAAAAAGTCAACAAAAGTCACTTTCACTTTAGAAAATATCTAAGTCTTCTAATGATTTTTTTTCTTTTAGCTTTTTCTTCCCTTTCTTTTCTTTAATTGCCGTCCACACCTTGTTTCCTTCTAAACCCCACTTTCTTCTTCTTTTCAAATATAACACAAAACAAAAATCAAACCCTTACCTTACCTCCATAGCCGTGACCTCCCCTTTCCCTTTCACTTTCCAAATTTTTCTAAATTTGCGTCCATATTTCAAGAACAAACTAAGGTGTGATATTATGTTATATGTTATTATGTATTGCTTCATATTATTTACTAGTTAGGTGAAGAGGTAGATTAGATGAGTAGTTTATGTGTTGTGTACATCTATGTTGAAGGAGGCATAAAGCTTCAATCTTTAGGTATAGAAGAGTAGAAATCATTATAAAGTGGAAGAAGATGCATATGTATATGTCTTTAAGTATGTGTACATAAGGGTATACTAGAGAAATACAAGTATAAAGACTTTTGTACATAAGTATTTGTTATGTACATAACCTAATTTAAGACATATACTAACTATAAATACCTATACCATGCAAAATACCCCCTTAAAACACAAAAAGAATGAAATTTGAGAAGCTTTCTTAAGAGGAATTTCAAGTATACAAAAATATGTATAAAAATATATATATCACCGTATGTATATATGAGTATATGTACAAGTATAAATACGGTATAAATATAAGTATATGTATGAGTATACTAGTATATATACAAGTATAGTAAAGGTATTAGTATACTTTATATATGTAGAAATGTACATAAGACATAAGTATGAGGTAAGGCTTATGTAAGCAAAGGATGAGGTAAGCAATGATGTAATCACATGATAACATAAGCTATGATGTAAGTAAATGATGACATAAGTAATGACACAAGCGATTAATGACATAAGCGATTAATGACATAAGCATAGGTTTATAAAATAAGAAATAAGAAGAGTACATAAGAATTAGGTACATGAATTAATAAACCCTAATACACTTCCTAAATTGGATTAAATTTAATTAAGTATATGAATTAGTGATATCAAGGTAAAATTCTCTAAGTGTAAGAATCTAAGGGCTAATTAAATCATTAAGTACAAACATAGGATATAAATATAAGTAATAAGAATAATTAAGCTTCAATAGTTAAAATTTCCATAAATTTAGTCCATATCATAAAACACGGGTGCTAACATCTAAAATGAACATTACCGTGTGAACGTGCATCCGAAAAATGATGAAAAACGACTATAAAGTCATAAATATTGGAGATAGAATGAAAAAGTTACGTACGATCAGTGATAAAGTCTAATCAGAAAAAAATTGATAGTAATCTAAGTAAAATTAGGTAAATAGAGACCTAGACTTACTAGTCAATTCAATTACTTACTAGCGTTATTATATCGTAATGATCAGGTAATCCTAACGCGAGCGAGGATCTCCCAATTGATTACTACAACTAGACCGAGTTGTCATGGCTGAGTGAGTATTTACCCTATGATTCCATACTTGTATGTGATTGTAGATAGTGGACTTAAATGATATTGTTAATGGATTATGTGTAAGATCAGGAAATGCTTGTGTATGTTATAATGTGTTGAGTTATGAATTTACCTTAAGTACGAATAATACTTTGTTTGCTGTATGGTAGTATAGACAATAATTGTGTCTACTATTGGATGGTCACATCATAATTGGACTTAGCTATACTTGGCTTATAAGAAGAAATTGGTACATGCATCAGCATGCATTGCATTGATATAATTTCGGCTATCACATCACACGAAAGTAGAGAGAGGTCATTCTGGGGTTGTTATTATAAATTTATTGGTTCTATACAGTACACTCGTATAAAATGATCTTATCCTGACCCGCGGGAATACTAGGTGTTGGGGGCGCCAATCGCTTAACTGAGGGTTGAGTCTAAAGGCCTTCGTTTAAGGGTGAGTGTGGACTATGGGGGCCCACTCACGATTATATTAGAACTTGGTTTTTTATGAAAATAAAAGACTTATTACGTGGAGTTCTGTAGTAAAGTAAGTTCTAGTATAATACCCAGATCTGATTGGTGCCATGTATACTCCAACCTTAACTTCGGAGGGTATTAAATTTGAGTTACGTATATGGATTAGTTAACTGTACGTATTGTTTGGCATTTTATTTGATCATTCATTCATATGCATAAATATAATGTATTTATAACTTACTTGTGGTATGGTTGAAGGATTTGCTTACTAAACTCAGGCTTATACCTGCTTAGACTTTTGCTGCAGGATAATTTCTTCGTAGAGGCTAGCCGGGAGATGCTACAGGTTAGCTTGGGGACTTGGGTAAGAACGAGCCATTCTATGTATTGAGAGAGAACATATTATGTAGACTCTTACTTATGTACTTTTGTTTTATCAGTAATATAGACCTATATGTAATAAATTACTATGTATTGTAAACTTTGTAGTTCAAATTTTATATAAATATGTTTGTGTGATGATATCGTATGGATCTGTATGTTCTTGGAAAACTAGTGGTTGTAAAGCCTTGTATATTGTGTGAAGAGTTCTTGATTGGAAAGGTAACCAATCAAGAGTTCTTCGTACAGTATACGGTGTTTGCTACGACTAGGTCGTCTTCAGTTCATGACAATTCTACTGAGCCAAAATGCTAAATAGAGGTATCGATCAACAGTAGACTCATTCGAGAAGGAATGGCCGTAAACATGTATTAGAGCTCTCATCTTCTCGGCACGAATGTTACCGAGTTGGGGGTCAACTTCATCATAGTTGAACAAGCATTTGTGAGGGGTTAAGTTGTCAACAGAGCTTTTGTTTAATCAACATTCAACTTCTAAGAGATATGTAGTTATTTGGTTTGGCATGAGGGGTCGGTTGGCAATGAGGATCAGATTAGTCTTGGTACGTATTAGCTAGAGTAGGAGGATTCATCTAATTAGTACTTCTATGCCTCGGGCTCAATTGCGAGTAGGGGGTCCAGTGGCCAAATTCCTATCAAATGAAATGAAGGCATCATATGGGAATACGACATGGGATCTTATCACTTTACCCAATGGAAAAAAAGGTTGTAGGGAGCAAATGTGTGTTCAATGTAAAGCATTAAGTTGATGGGAGTATTGAAAAATATAAAGCTAGGCTTATGGCTCAAGGATATATTAAAACTTATGGTATAAAGTATGAAGAGACCTTTACTTTTGTTGCGAAACTTAACTCAATTCGTGTCCTTTTGTCCTTAGCAGCAAATTTGGAATGGCCGCTTTATCAATTAGATGTATAAAATTCTTTCTTAAATGGTAAGTTAGAATAAGAGATATATATGAAGATGCCTCCAAGAGCTAAATGTTTGAAACAATTCCCAAGAGCTAGGTTTAAAATGTTTAGCAATGTGCTAACTCGCTTTTGGCATTCATAAGGATCATATTGTTTACTCTAGAGCTACATACAGTAGGAAGAAAGCTATTCTAATAGTGTATGTAGATGATATCATAATTGTTGGAGATGACTTGGTAATGATTGAAGCACTTAAGAAGAAGGTTAAAACTGAGTTTGAAGTGAATGAACTAGGGGAGTTGAAGTATTTTTTGGGTTTAGAGGTTACTCGAAATAAGACAAGAATATTCTTATCTCAATGAAAGTATGTTCTAAATCTTCTTACTATGACTAGTAGATTAGCATGTAAACTATTAAACATTTACCTACAACCAAATTGGAAGTGCAGAGCACTAGAAAATGATCATCCTATTAATCATAAACAATGGCAAAGATTAATTGGATGACTAATTTATCTCTCTCACTTATCTTGACTTAGCTTATGTTGTAAGTGTTGTGAGTTAAGTAATGCATTCACCTATAACACATCTAGAAGCCGTCCATCATATTCTTAAATACTTGAAAGGAACTCTAGGGAAAGGGATTCGATTGCTAAAATAGAAATCTGATGTATTGAAGGATATGTTGATGCTAATTGCAAGGGTAATGCTGTTGATTGCAAATCAATATCAAGATATTGTACAAAATTGTGAGGTAATTTAGTCACATGGAGGAGCAAAAAACAAAAAGTTGTAGCAAGGAGCAGTGTAGAAGCTAAATATTATGCTATTGTACATGGACTTCGTGAAGTCATTTGGTTGCAAAGACTCTTGAAGGATTTGTTATCACCCCATCACCATCTACATATGTTTATAGTCGTGGCAAGTTAGCTCTCAAGATTGTTAAGAATTTCATTTAGGATGATTGAATGAAGTATGTGAGAATTGTTTGAAACTTTATTAAATTTGAAATTAAAGAAGGAGAAATACAATTAATGCATGTTCCAACTAGAGACTAAGAGGAAGACGCTCTCAAAAAATCATTGTCAAAACAATTGTTTGATTTGAATCTTAGCAAGTTAAGAATTATAGATATCTATTCCTTAGCTTGAAGGGGAGTGTTAGTATGCATTGATTAATTTGTTTTCTAGTTGTAGTAGTTAGTAGTTCCATATGGTTATTAGGTGTTATGATTGTTAAGTTACTTTTACTTATGACCACCAACGATGTTTGCAGTGCCTATATATAGGTGCTCTTTTTGTGCTTTCTTGATATGACTTCAATAATATTCTCCACTTTATATTTTTCACCACTTGGGATACTTACCCATACGAAAAGGTTATAAGTGCTACCATCCATAAAGTAAGCACCTATTCACTATATTAGATACCATATTCCTCGAAGAATAGCCTTATTCTAGTACTTCTCTTCAAGAATAGACCAAATGTGAAGAAGAGAATTGGTGTATGCCTTTATTTACAAGAGAATTCAAATCTATTGTCTTTGCTTGGGATCTCTATGTCATTAGGTTAGGTTCTTGGTCATGGTAGTTAGAATTAGTCTTCAAGTGCCTCTTCAATTGATTCTTTATTCCCTTTGTCAAACCACCAACTTACCATTTTTTTATTATAATCCATAAACTTCAAACCTTAGAGATAAGTTGATTGAGTTGAACACAAATTAAAGATATGAAAACACATAGATTGAGTCAAACACTAATTGGAGAGAGGGAAACACACAGTTTGATGTCTAAAGTAGCAAGAGAACATCTTGGATGTGCGAACAATTTGTGTTCATAAAAAAAAAAAAAAAAGACTTTCTTATCATGGCCCATCATCCAATCCGAAGCTTGTTGTCTTGTTAAGACAAGAAGAAGCTAAGAAAGAAGATATAGATTATCCTATAGAGGAAGGGAAGAAGAACTTATGTTAGGTACCTTATCTCTAACTTTGTGAGTTATTTAAAACTCTCACCTCAGTTCATCCATTTTCTATCCAAGAAGATATAGAATTTGTTTTAAGAAAAATCCATGAGGCATTGGTTGATCATAAATGGAGAAATGCAAAAATTGAGGAAATGAAGGCTTTATATCATAATAATACATGACAAATTGTTGACCTCCTTAGTGGAAAAATGGTTGTGGGCAACAAATGGATCTTCAGTATTAAACATAAATAGTGTCACATCCTAAACTTGAGGAATCACAATAATCCTGGTCATGATCCTAAGGAGGGGTCTAGTAGGACTGTTTAAAATTTTCATATTAAATGTGTACTCATGATACAAAAATCGTCCTATAAGTCTGAGATTATAAGACTATAATTAATTCATCACTAGGGTTTCCGATTATTAGTTTATAAATTAATTGTAAAATATAAATAACTATGGATATCTAATATTTCATAGCTCTTTAAAACTAAAGAAAATTGATATTCCCTATCAAATAATAAGATAGATTAATTTAATTTTATAAATTATAAAAAATACTAAATAATTCATAGCTCTAATAAATAAATACTTTCTACATAAAATGTTTTTGTACCAACTATACACTCGTCAATTAACCCTAACATTGTCAAACCTATCTTCCGATTGCACTTAACACGAAATTTATTCAAGTCCTAACTTATATGAACCTGTAAAAGAAATTATAAGAGAATAAGCAAACTACAACTGAGTAAGTTTACTCCTCACCACTATCATTCAAGTAAGTTATCATATATTATTAATACACATGCAAATTTATCTACACATGTAATGAATGCATACGTAGTAAATACAAGCAATACATTCATAGAAGTCTGAAATTATGGAAGGTATAGATTTACATTGTCTACATGTCAATTATCCTCTATACTTACCAGCATAGAGCACTTAACTCTAAACGCATGAGGCTGCTTGAGAGCACAATTCCTCTAGACAATACTTGACTATTACTCTAATCGAGAAACAATAATCAATATTGGTGGACCTCAACTGAGGCCATCTACCGAATATATCTAAGATCTCTTGGGCATACAAAGTGAGTCCTCTAACTATTAAAATATATCCAAGGCTCTATGGAAACAAATATGCGAGTCCCCTCGCAATTAATTGTAGATACTATGCTATCTTTGTTTTAATGATAAAAATATCATTTACGAGCACAACAAGCCCTCATAGAAATCATACAAAATATATTTAAGATTAGAAAAATCATTTTCCAAAAAAATACTTTTTTCAAAAATCTGCAAAACTAATATTTTCCATTAGTATACTAGTTGAGTCATAAACATGGGACAAATATATACCGGTTATTTTGGTTAGATATTTATATTTACCAATTTAAGAAGATGACCATACAAATGATAGCACATAAAGGAATCGGTTATTCAAAAAGCAATCGGTCATTCAATAAACAATTGGTATCAATCAACAAGTAGATAGCAGATGATCAGAACTTCTTTACTTGGATTAATGCTCACTCTTTAAGCCTTTGGGATTTTCAGAACTTGATAATTAGGTACTTAAAAGATAAATAAATCTATAAATATTCTGAAAAACTAGGTTCATTGATTAACTAAATATCTATCATTATTTTCCTAATTTCCCACTATAATTCAAGTATGGTATAAATATAATTTAACTTAAATCTTCTACCTATTTTTCTTGATTCATCTTAAATTTTTAATCGTGTTAACTTTTTTGTTCTAACTTTGATGTTGATGAACTTATAGTCGATTTTTATCGTTTTTAATTGTACTTTCATATAACAAGATTCATTTTGGATGTTGTGACCCGAATTTTTCATGATGATTTAAAAATATTACGAATTTTATCATTTTGACTTAAATATTTATAAATTATTATTTTAAGCTTTTCCTTAGAGATTTATAATTTAATAAATATCTAAATTTTATATTTTGGTAATTTTCTTATTTTTAAGTCTATTTTATAACAATTTACTTATTTTTCTATTTTTAAGGTCAAATACTTATTAATATACTTTTTGCTACTTTAGTAATTTCCTAATTAATTAATTATTTTCTTATTATTAATAATTACGAATTTAATTAAAATTATAAGATGCTAACATGACATCATATGGATGTTCCACGTGTCACTTTCATAGATTTTTCATATTTTCTAATTTTTTTAATTTTGTAACTTTACTTAATATTTATATATATTTATTATTATATTTTATTAAATTTTGTAAATTAACTTGATTCTTTTTCTAAAACCCACAACATACATATGTATTTATATATATATATATATATATTACTTTATTTACTAATTTAGTATTTTAGTATGTTGTATATATACTGTTTAAGTTTATACATGTAACTATACCATAATATACTACTAGTATAAGTATTTTTATACTTATATGCTTTTGTTTTCTTATCTTATTTATATATAAATACATATGTAACTTTACACTATACACCAAACTATACTATATACATATACTATTCTTATATATTTGTACTCTGTACATACATATACAACCAGACGCATATACATATATATATATATATAATGAAAATAAATAATATACATACTATATACGCATATGTTTATACATATATCACTTTATACTACGCTTACATATTCAATTATAACATATATGTACATATAAGTATCTACTTAAGTATTAATATACATATATGAACACATAAACATAAGAAATACTGTATTTTTATATAATTTCATTACATGTACAAATAACTTTAATACAAAGAAAATAATTACAAAATCAACTATATTACATATTCTCTAAATACATGTATTTCTATAAAATATACATATATATCAAGAGTACATATAAATTAACAAAATAAATACTTTAAAATACTACTTAATTACTTCTTTTGGTGTCTTGAAAAGTGATTGACCAAGGGCCTTTTTCTTCTTCTTACTTCACTTTGTAAAATTGAAGGAAAGGAAATAAATAAAAGAAAAACAAATATGAAATGAAAGGGGGTTTCCACGGTTTTGAAATTTGTGTTTAATATATATTCTCTTGGGCTTTTAGTTTCCAAGAAGTGAAAGAAAAATTCACCAAGCATAATTGGAACTTCTAGCAGGCGTAAATGAGAAATGAAAAGACAAAAGTAAAACATAACAAAAGATTAAGAAAGATAAGGGATAAGGGATAAGGGGATTTGATTTGTCCTTTGTTATCTTATCTACTTTTTAGACAAGTAATTAAGCACATGGGCTGTCGAATTTATCTAAAAGAAAGGAAACACTTGGGAAAGGGAACAAGGTAAAGAGGAAAGAAAGATAAAGGGAAAAAGAAAAAAAGAAAAATTAAAATCGTAAGGTTAAATTTTTTAAATGTAAAATTATAGACTCAATAGTAATTAGGAATTAATAATTATAATTTTATAAATTTTATTAATTAAATTGTTACTCGTCATGTTTATAATATTTGAGAGTTATTTTAACTCGTTTGTTAACAATTTTAAGTGATTATACGTGTTAGTCGATAATCGTATTCAATTAAAGTTTTATCATCGTTAGGCTAAATTTATTCATTTTATAAGCTTGAGGTTATAGTTTTAGGGTTTTTGTCAAGTTTAAGTTTAATCTTAAATATTTATGCGTACATAAGGTTTAGGGTTTTTATATGCGATTCAAGTTTCAACCAAGATTTTTAGGGTTTTCTCATTCGTATTATATTCTAGTTCAAAATTTAATCAGCTTTAAATTTATCGACTTCGTTGACTTAAGGTAAATACCTATAATACTTGAATCGACTCGATACTCAAAAAGCTAAATTTGCAGAGTCTATAGTCCCTCTGTATAAAACCAACCTATGTTAGAAGTTATCCTCTTAGCCACTAATGTAAGTGTAGCCTACATAAGGTGTACTCGACTCAACCAACTTTTTAGTCGTTAGATGGGCACTTGTGAATTACGGAACCCGTAGAGTAACTTTTGCTAAACATTCTTTCTTATAATACTAATAGTTCATTTCTTCCATCATACATGTCATTAGAGCAACCTACTCAATCAATAGCTATTTAAAGATGATCTACACCTAATGCTTTCTCATTCTATTAATTAGGTGATTTCTCATTAAATTTTATTATTTTTCTTGTTAATTTTTAGCTAATTAAGTTATATTCGAGTATTTTAAGTAATTTTGGATATATTTATATATATAATAATTACAACCAAATGTGTACGTTACTTTTACACATTATTTTAAGTCATTTAAAAATTTTATAGTTTAAATAATTTATCTCTAAAGTTTAGTTAATTTTCATTATCTAAATCATGTGCTTCCGACACATGTAATATAATATAATATAATTTCGTCAAATTGACTTTTTTATTTATAGTATTATTATTTTATTCTATTTTTATATTCTAGACCCATGAAGTGTTTTTGACTAACTCCTAAAACTTACCTGTTGAAGTGTCAACTTGATCAGGCTACCATTACATGGGCCCTAAATTGTCCACTAGGAACTAAGATATTAAAAGTATAAGGTTTACAAATTGGATAGCAGTGTAAGAAGATATAAAGCTAAACCGGTAGCTTAGGGATACACTCAAATATATGGGATAGATTATGAGGAGACTTTTGCTTTAGTAGCCAAGTCGAACTTTATAAGGGTTATCTTATTACTTGTAGTAGACTTGGATTGGCCATTACATCAACTCAAGGTAAAAAATGTCTTTCCAAATGGTGACTTGGAAGATGAGATTTATGTGAAGTTACCACTTGGTTTTATAATTGAAGGAGATGAAGGTAAATTTTTCCAAAAGAAAAAAAACAAAAAAAAAGAGAAACCTATATGGCTTAAAATAGTCTATAAGAGCTTGGTTTAAGAAATTGAATGATAATATTGAGATAAATGTAGAGTCACATTGAAAATACCTTAGTTGTGAAACATAGTAGTAATAGTTTAAAATTGATCATGATTGTATATATAGATGATATGACTATTATAAGTGACAATGCAATTGAGTTAATAAGCTAAAGAAAGAGATCATAAAGAAGTTTGAAATAAAAGAGTTAGGTGATTTAAAGTATTTTTTGGTGATGTAGATCACAAGAAGCAAAGTGGGAATAATGGTAAGCTAAAAGAAATATGTTATAAATCTTTTGATAGAGATAGGGAAATTAGGTTGTAAACTACTAAATACTCTAATACCCTATAAATGGAAGTATTTAGCACTAGAGGATGATGCACCGGTAGATAGCAAACAATACCATAAATTGGTTGGGAGACATATTTATCTATCATTAATTAGATCTCATCTGGCTCATTCAACTAGCTTAGTTAGTCAAACTATGCATTCTTCAAGTAAACATCATTGGAATGGTGTGAGTCATATCCTTAAGTATTTGAAGGGATCCTCACGAAAACACTTGTTTATTAAGAAAAATCAATCAAGAATCTTGAAGTCATTGCAAATGCAGATTAAGGTGGGGATATCATAGTTGGTAAATCCATCTTAGGTTTTTTATACCAAGCTCTAGGGAAACTTAGTTACATGGAGAAGTAAAAGGAAAATTATGGTAGCTAAAAGTAGTTTGAAGTAGATTATAGGGCTATAACACCCTAAGCTAAAAGTAGTAAATAACTGAGCTAATAAAAGCTACTTAATCCAAAAGTTTTACGTTTATGTTGATAAAGTGTTCACAACTATAGTCTTATAAACCAGCATTACAACCTCTTAAAATTTATGTGGAACACTTAATCATGAGGTCTAACAATCTCTTCCCTCAACCCCACCCCTACCCCCACCCCTACCCCCTTTAAACATGCGATGTTCTCATTGTAGGACCTTACAATTAGGCCTACATCTTCCTCCTTTTCAATATACGATTCAAGTTATCCATTATCTATAGGTCATCTTAGAAGTATGTCAAGATTCACCAACCTAATGACATTCCTTACCCTCTTTGGACCTTTTCTTGAAACCAGAGTCAGATCCAAGTTGTCCAATTACTGGCAAAGGGTTGGCTCTGATACCATTTATAATGCCTTAGGTCAAAATCAGTGAATAGCTAAACCAACAAATACTAATGGGCCCATTTTAACTATTTAGCCTAAAAATTTCAAGCTTGTGTTGATAAGGTATTTATAACTATAATTTTATAAACTAGTACCACAATCTTCTATTATCCATATGGGATACTTAACTATGGGATCTCATAAGAGCTATTGCATAAGGACTTTATGCATTCATTTGCATGAAAAGATTGTTGCATAACTTAAAATTTCAAGTTGGACATTTGTTAATGTTCTTTAACAATAGATTAGCCATTAACAATGTGAAAAATCCTATCCAATATGATCAAATAAAACATGTTAGACTTGATAGGAACTTCATCAACTTTTAGTTAGAGAATGGTGATATCATAATGCAACATATTGCATAAAGATATTGAGAAGTGGATGTTTGACCAAGTCTTTACCAAAAGCAATTATTTTAGGATGTGATTGGGAAGTTAGGAATGATAGACATCTATTCCTAAGCTTGAGGGGAGTGTTACTTTAGATTTGTTATATGGTTATATCAGTTGTCTTGATCAACTTGCTTTTTTTTTTTTTCTTTTTTTCTTTTTAATTTAGTGTTGTTCAATTAGTTATTTAGTTAATATGTTAGGTCTAATATTAGAGCAGTTTAGATATTATTTGATCATTCCTGATAGTTATCCCTCCATGAAATCAAGATATCATTCTTATCTAAGTTGGCAACATTCCCTTTTATATATGACTTTTTCTAATAAAAAAGATATGAGGGAATCATTTTTCATCTTTTTTTTTTTCAATTTAGTAATAAACATAAAATCCTATACCATAACTTTTTTTTTTTTTTTTTTTGGCTAAAATCCTATACCATATACCAAATTTTTAAGTTTAAGCTTTTCGGTTGCTCATGGAGCCATTTTCGAAATGGAACTACAGCAAGAAATCCTTAGTGCAATTGTGCGTTATCTTTTCATCCTATGTATTAAAGTTACCCACTTTATGGGCTTTAATCAGGATCTCAATTGATACTAAGTAAGTGATGATGAATCAGTTGAAGGACCCTTCTATTTTCATCATAATTCTTCCTTAGGAATTGGTCATTGAGGTTTGATAGATGGCAATATTAATATTTATAATCTTAAGCTTTAAATAAGATAGTTGAGGAGTTAAATCTAAATGTATGTAAAAGCGTTTTGTTTTAATTCACCATGATACAAAAGTGTAATGTACAAAAATATATATACATATAGATACAAAAGACATACTCCTACAATCCTAAACACTTATGAAAGGACCATTATACCCCTACATTACTTATTTTACAGAATAATATAATGATACACCCGTCAATCTCAAGGCTTGGTAGTGAAAGTGAAATTGGAATAATCAACTATAAATGATGCCGTATAAGTAATTGCTGTACTGTCAATATACCAACCAATATTGACCCATGGCTAATGGTGGGTTAATATGCTATTGAAGTACGAAAATCTTGACTGACCCATGCATATTTGTGTCATTAGGGCCACACAGACAAGAAAAATAGTGACAAATATATCTATGGTAAAAGCTAATCTTCTACCGTTATCCCTTCCATGAAGCTTCTCGCACTTATTGAAGAAAATCAATCCATTGGCAAAACCTCTTCATAAAGTATTCCCCTGTCATGAAATTCCTAGGAAGATAAAGTGAGAGTACAAGTATTGGATTAAAAACCTGTAGTATCTTGTCATCATGTCACATGTAGTAATCCTATGTTGTTTCTTCCTTTTGTTTCAGAATTTCCAATGCCTTGTCGTAATTAACAACATCACTTCTTCAACACCACTTCTTGCAAACCAAACACTAGTTTCTTCTAGTCAAGCATTCGAATTCGGCTTTTTTACACCAAATGAAACTACCGGAAATCAATATGCCGGCATCCGGTTTAAGAACCTTTCTTCACCCAGAATTGCTTGGGTTGCCAATAGAGAGAAGCCAGTCATGTCTTACGACAGAGAACTAGCAAGCTTAAGAATAGATACTGATGGAAACTTAAAGCTTGTTGATAGACAGAAGAGAAAGATATGGTCAACAAATATTACAATCCTTTCCAGCAATTCTTCTGCAGAGCTTTCGGACAATGGTAACTTAGTCCTGAAGGATATAAACTCGGGTTCCATTTTGTGGCAGAGTTTTGATTATCCTTGTGATACTCTTCTTCCAGGAATGAAAATCAGTATAGATGTCATAACAGGAGAGAAAAGATACCTGGTTTCCTGGAAGGATGACAGCGATCCGTCTCCTGGAAATTTCGTCCTTGGTATCACGCCCGAGACACCACCTCAGGCTATCACTTGGAAGGGTTCGCTTCCTTATTGGAGAGGCGGACAATACGAAGGAGTGAAATTTGTTGGAGTAGATCAAGATATAATGGAAACTTATAGAGGCCTGTTTGATGTCCGGCAAGATTCTCAGGAAACATATATCGCAATGCGGGAAACCCCCAAAACATCTACTTCGTTAATGTTCCTTTCATCAGAGGGACTGTTGAAGATTCTTTACTGGGATTCCACCAGCAAGAAAGAATGGGATTGGGAAGCACCAACCGATTCTTGCGAGGTATATGGAACATGTGGCCCTTACGGGATTTGCAGTGCATCTAGTTCACCTATCTGTAGCTGCTTGAAGGGGTTTGCACCTAAGTCATTTGAAGAATGGAATAAAGGAAATAGGACTGAAGGGTGCGTAAGGGAAACAATTTTGAACTGCGAGAGGAACACAACTTCAGAGGACGTGTTTTGGAAAAGGAGTACCATAAAGCTACCAGATTCCGTGAAATATGTACTAGATCCAGTGGATGTACAAGCATGTCAGAGCTGGTGCTTGAGCAACTGTTCTTGCCAAGCTTATTCTTTCATAAACGGTGTAGGGTGTATGACTTGGACAGAACCACTCATGGACATGGAGGAATTCAATTCATTGGGGGAAGATCTGTTTATTCGCCTTGCACATATGGATTCAGGTAAATATTTGAAGTGTAAGATCTTGATTTTTCTTATAATAGATCTACTCGGCCTTTCTGTTGTTAATGACTTTGTTGCTTGATTTTGGTTTAGGGGGAACAAAGCAAACAAGAAATCTTATAATCGGTCTTACACACACTGCAATTGTCATCATAGTGGGACTTGTTGCATACGGTCTATGCAAGAGAAGAGCAAAACAAAAGAGTACGTCCACTGTTACCTCTAACTATCAACATTAGCCTTCACTAAGTGGAAAAGAAAAGACATATATCTTCATTATGCAGCAATTAAAATCTTCAATCGTGGGTGTGTTTGTTTCATGAAAAATGTTGTCTGGATTACTTTCGATATATGTTAATGTCAAAGTTTTAGGATGGTCAAATGTTATTAATCTTGAAGTGGATTTTAGCAATATGTGGCGATAGGAGGCATCGGTTGCAGCTGATAGCCATTTTGGTGGTTAACAGCCACTAAAAATGTCTCAGGAAAATGACTTCTTTTTCTTAAAAGAGGAAAAATTTCCTCCTTGTCTATTCTTATCCTCATGATTTTTAACCATCGCTATTAAAGAGCACTTATCTTTTGCTAAAACTAACTGCTAAAAGCCACTGTTATCTACAACATTTTGAGAATTAAGATAATATATTACAATTGGAAGACATTTATTTAGAAAAATATCGAAAAAATCCTAGAGACATTTTCTGCGGAACAAACACCCTAAAATTCAGAAAAAATCTTGAAACTTTGATTACAAGATATATAGAAAAAATTCTAAAAATTTCTTCTGCAAAACAAAAGCATCCTAGATTTCAGAAAAATATGATGTTACAATGATAAAATTGAAATCTTAGCCTTCACTTATCTAGTCTGTCTCATTGTGCTAATTGATATGGAACATGCAACTTTATTTGTTTCACTTAATGTGATATAAAAACTCATTTCACATTAAACCTTGAATACAGGAAAACAAATTGCAATAGAGAACCTTTATGCCTCAGAAAACATGACTGACAACAGAGGGAAATTGCAGAGGGAGCAATTGGAGTATGATAATAAATCTGAACTACCACTCTTCAGACTTGCTACTATATTAGCAGCTACAAATAACGAATTCAATTATTGAAGGGTGTTGATTCTCTAAATTCCATTTACAGTCTTCTGATACGATATAGAGGTTATTGCCACATAACCTTAAGAAAGAAATGTCTATAGTACTTCATTGCCTCTACTCCTCCTAAAACTTGGTTTTTCCTTCACAAGATTCCAGAACTGGTTGTTGTTAGAGCTTTATGTCACTTTCTACCGTGCAATAAAATTTATAGCACCTCCAAATTTTTTGAGGTTTAGTAGGCAAAATCCAGCATTCAGAGTTTATATGTGAAGTTACACCAGTGCAATTATTCTGGGTATCAAATTGAATGGCTAAAATTGTTGTATAACAATATGCAATGTATCTAAAAATATAGGTTTGAAAAGTGAATGCATCATAACCATATATATATATTTATTCTTTGACAATTTTTTCCATTTTAGTGTTTTCAATATTTCTAGTTTTAACTGATCTTTGTGTATAGAGAAAGGGTCTAATTGCCAATCTCATGAATATAAGGGAAGCAAGAATGATGCAAGTGATGTACATGTGGTAGGAGAAGCTATAAATATTAGTTAACATTATCTTGTTGTATTTTTTACAGTAAACACAGTTTAGGAAATACAGATAGACAGTTACAAGTAACAGGGCACTTACCTCAGCATGTATATGCCCTGTATTCCAACTTTCATGCAATCAATATCTGTACAAAACAAAATTGAATTCACGAATGTAGAAGTCAATCCTCCAGCTTATTTAGATCCTCTTCATCAAGCTTGTAGCCTGTGCAACGATCTATATTAGCTTCACACAAATAAATCTGCAATTAAGTAGTTCTAACTGAGGTATTAGCATTAGCTGCTCTTGGGACTCCCTACTTGGATTCATATTCTTTAAGAATGAATACAGAGACAGGAGGTAGTTTGAAGCCTCTGTTGATGCTTGATGATAAAAGAGGAGATACTTCTATAAATTTGGTCTAACAAGGGATCGAATCCATTATAATTGTCCTTGATCAATGACTAAGTCAACGCCTTCTCAAGAATTTGCAGAGTCCTGTTTGTTTCACCAGTATGTTGCAGGTATATATCAATCCCTTTATTAGATCATATCATCAATTTAATTCATCATTTTCATTCTTATAAACCTCTATCCAACTTGTTTGTTCAGTTACCAAACAAATTGAAAACAAAAGCACTAAACATAGAGCTGCTCTTCTTTCCTAAAGTTTGATTACAGGAGATGGTCATGTCCCTTCATTTCACTTGACTTGTTACAAACAAGAAGATTCCTTTTTGCGGAACATAAATTGGACATGCCTGCAACATCGTCTAAGGAATTTGTTTTGTAATAAACGTAAAATCCTATACCACATCTTTAAGCTTAAGCTTTTCATTTGGTCATGGAGTTGTTTTCAAAATGGTACCATAGCAAGAAATCTTGAGTGCAATTGTACATTATCGTTTCATCCTATTTATTCAAGTTATCCACTTTATGGGCTTTAGCCAGGATCTCGACCGACAAGTGAGTGATAATGAGTGAATTGAAGGACCCATTTGCATCATAATTCTTCCTCAAAAATTGGGCATTAAGGCTTGATAGCCAGCAATGTTTTATGGGATCAACAAAAGAAGAAAAATAGAAAGAAGAGAAAACAAATTACATCTATAATCTTAAGCTTCAAATAAATAGTTGTGGAGTTAAATCAGCACATTATCCATATTTAATTAAACTGTTTACTTGATTAGCTTTAGAGTCATAATTTTGTTGCTTGTTTTTGGTTTAGGGGGAGCAAAGCAAACAAGAAATCTTACGATCGGTCTTACATCCATTGCAATTGTCATCATTGTGTGACTTGTTGCATATGGTCTGTGCAAGAGAAGAGCAGAGCAAAAGAGTACGTGCACTATTACCTCTAACAATCAACGTTAGCCTTCACTAATTGGAAAGAAAAAACATATATCTTCATTACACAGAAAATAAAATCTTCAGTCATGGGTGTGTTTGTTTCACAAAAAATCTTGAAAAAATCCTAGAGACATTTTCTGGAAAACAAACACCCTAAAATTCAGAAAGAAGTCCCAAAACTTTGATTATAAAATATATTGAAAAAATCCTAAAAATATTTTCTGCAAAACAAACGCACTCTAAATTTCAGAAAAATATGATATTACAATGATAAAAATGAAATCTTAGCCTTGATTTATCTAGTCTGTCTCTCAAAGCTAATGATGGACAGCTAGCGTTATCTTCCAAAAATAATTGATGTGGAACATGGATCTTCACTTGTTTTGTTTAATGTGATATGAAAACTCATTTTGCATGAAACCTTGAGTGAAGGAAAACGAAGTACAGAACAGAACCTTTTGCCCCAGAAAACATGACTGACAACAGAGGGGAATTGCAGTGGCAGCAATTGGAGTATGATAATAAATCTGAACTACCTCTCTTCCGACTTGCCACTATATTAGCAGCTACAAATAACTTTAGTGTCGCGCAAAAGCTTGGACGAGGAGGTTTTGGTCCCGTCTATAGGGTGATTGCTCTGAAGCAAACCTGTTCGAGTCCTGTGAATTGCTTGGCCACACTAATGTAAAAAGAAATGTTACATTTTCAGGGAAAGTTGGATGATGGGAGGATCAATATCTTGGTATCGATAAGCTTTTTGCTTACATAGCATCGTGGGATGCAACTGACGTCGATCTGCTATGACTCATTGAGCTTATTCGTTATACTATATGACGAAAACTGATACATGGCATATATATAGAGCAAATGTAACTCAAACTCTCATCTTCCTTTAATTATTTTCTTCTTACTCTGCAACAAACGGAGAGGATATATTTATTCATGGGCTTATTTGGCTGCCAGGGAACGCAAGGAGCTCAAGATAGCATTGAAGTGGTCAACCAGCTTTTCTCTAGGAGGAACGCATTCCTTAAGCAGTTGAATTTGGTCAAAGTTGTGCGCCCATTCATGAAGTGAAGGGAATCTCTCGGCGTCAAGTGCCCTGAATCCTCCTGTTTCTTCCATGACTCCAAGCCACAGAGGAATCCAACCTACGATGAGATCCAGAAAGCCGATATTTTCCCCTCCGAAGAATTTTTTACCTCCAAGTTGCTTCTCAAGCAATGCGAAAGCTTCTAATGCAGACTCTACCGCTTTCTCTTTTTCTTCTCCTTCCGCCTTGTAGGCCACCCATGCTCCACCCATAAGACACTGCATCCATATAAATGAACCAGAAACATTAGTACACTTCTTCTAAGCCATCCAAGAAAAAAAACCAGTGAAAAATTAAATATTTCTGCAAGAGTAAATAGATGTACCTTCTCATCTGCAAATTTTGCCCAAAAACGAGCCTGTGCTCTCTCATAAGGATCTTGAGGCAAAAGGGGATTGTCCTTCCACTTCTCGTCTATATATTCAAGGATCACGGCTGACTCCGCAACGGCAACTCCATCATCCAAAAGCACTGGAACCTTCTTGTAAATCGGATTGGATTTCAGAAGCAACTCGCTCTTGTTTTTCGGATTTTCTTCTATGTACTCATAATCCACACCCTTTAGCTTCAAAGCCCATTCGGGTCTTGTGCAAAATGGGCTTACTTTAGCACCAATGATCTTCACTTTTCCCATGTGACTCGTTTTTCGAAGTAAACCTGTTTAATTCTAGTTTTGCTGTTTTGTTCTCCTGTTTATGTATATGGATGAATACTAGAAGAACATATATAGCAGTCTAAAGTTGAACGTGAACAATATAGAATGGAACATTGTTTACTGTAATAATTGGTAAGCTATGGGGTAAAAATGTTAATTGTCAACAAAGATAACGTCAGTGCAAACGAAACCACAAATATCTGGCGGCTGCCGCCATATGACATCAGTCCTCGTCCTGGTCAAAAGCAAATAAAAGTATTCTCTACCCCTAACTTCGACTGATGCACACCTTTTGTTTGAGTAATTTAACATATGATATTTTAGTTCTGAAATATGGTATTCTGATATCCCTACATGCTTACTATTGAGAATAGGATAAAGTGCAAATCACATCTTTTATATTGAAAATGGGTCTCTCGATTTACCCGTACTCATTGTGAGTTTAATCTTTAGTTTTGGAATTATGTATTTAAACACATTACTTTTTACATTTTAAGTAACTCAATGGAGGATCAATATCTTGGTATTTACAGGGTACCACCTAAAAATCGTCTAAAAGATTTTTATACCTTTTAAAAATTGTCTAAAAATTGATAGCTGACAATGTTAAATTGATAGCTAGCAATTGGATAAAAAAAAAAAAAGAAAGAAAGAGAGAAAAAAAGAAAACTGATTATATCTATAATCTTAAGCCTCAAATAAGATAGTTGTGGAGTTAAATTGATATATCCACATTTAATTAAATTGTTTACTTGATTAGCTTTAATCAGTGTTATGACTTGAATTAAAGAAGTCTTAAGTAATAAATCTATGAAGAAAAAAATATATGTAGAAGTTATAATAAATCTACAAGATTAAGTTTAAACCTTTGGTTGGCTTGTTGCTATGCGAAAAGAAAGAAATGTCTATTCTTCATCATAAAAAAAAGTGGGATCTTGTCTCTCTTCTTATTGGTAAGTCCATGGTTGGATGTTAATGAATGTTCTTTATTAAAGTCTTACTTGATGGTATTGTTGATCTATTGAAGGTATATCCAGTTACTAAAGGTTATACTCAAATATATAGTGTTGATTACTAGTATAATGTTTACATCGATGGCAATGTAATTTTAGGACCATGAAGGCATTAAGAAACTAAAAATTTCTTACAACAGAAATTTGTAACCAAGGATATGAGCCATTTCAAATGTTTTCTTGGAATTGAATTTTCTTAATCAAAATGAGGTAGATATCTCTCCCAACAAAACTATTGTCAACTTATTGTTTAACATTGGTTTGACTAGAGCAGAGCCAATTGGTTCACCAATGGACCCTAACATTAAGCTATTGCTTAATGAAGGAGATACTCTAGATGACTTGGAGAGATGTGGAAGGTTAGTTACTAAAATCAATTATCTCACTATGATACATCCTGATATGTCGTTTGCAGTTAGCATAGTGATGGGCTCATCTTGCTCTTTGTCATTAGAATGCTATGATTTGTATTCTACATTATTTTAAAGGATCTCTATGTCTTGGTATATTGTACAAAGATCACGGGCATGTAAACAATGTTGGATACTTAAATGCTAAGTAGGTAGGTTCATCACTGGACAAGAGATCAACTATGAGATATTACGTGTTTCTTGGTGGTAATTTTGTCTCTCATGAAAGAGCAAGAAGTAAACCATGGTGGCAGTAACAAGTATGGAATTTGAATGAGCAATGGCATCCACAACGTATGTATTACTTTAGTTTAAGCATTGGTTAGTAGAACTTAGGTTTTTACAGGTACAGGTGATGAAACTAATATGTGATAACCATACTGCTCTTTGCATAGTATCAGACCTAATATTCCATAAACGCATGAAGCCTATTGAAATACATTTTTACTTTATCCATGAAAAATTTTTAAAAAAGAAAATTGATGATATCATCTTAGAACATTTACTGGTAATGATTAGGCTCTAAATGTAATAAACTTGTAAAACAAAAAACTATGAAGGGATGCTGGGGTGTTATCCAGCATGGCTACTTTGATACTTAAGTCAATAATGAATCTTTGGAGAATAGAAAGTGCTTTGAAGTAATAAGCAAGCTTGATGCATAGAGTGTAGAGAGCTTTACCGACAGTTAGTGGTCAAGATCTTCTCCTGCAAGTATGGGAAATTAAACACGTGGTGTCCAATATGTCCCACTTATATTGAAAGTGGTGTTTGACTTGGTGTCTCGTTCTTATCTATATCTTCTAGTCGTTAAGGAACCTCTAAGGCTCAATCAAATTAAGCTTAAGACTGAGGCCATTAGCGACATGCCCCAAGTAGTAAGGTATATCAGATCCGAACGAGGCCTGAAGGACCCATGTTTAAAGAATCCTATCAACACTTACCTTACTCCTTCTCCCCTAATCATAGTCTCGTTGTTGGATAGAAGGTAAGGAGAAGAGATATATAAGTTGCTTAAGTGTATGATCGATCTAACTCAAGAGGACTCAAGTCGGCGTTACTATACCTTCACGGCAAAGGTGTAGGCCTAAGTTAGCTAATGGCCGTAATAGTGATGTTTGAGATAGTAAATACTCGAGTCGAAAATGTCCAAAGTGAGAAGAGCTGAGGTCTCAGCATTTGACCTGAAGTGAAGTATTGATAACTTGAGCAGGATGAAGCCTTAGCTAGAGTCAAAACAAGGAACCTTTGCATTTGACTGGGTTGGCGATGCAAGGTTTCGAGTAGGTTTAATCAAACGACACTCGTTATAGATTGAGTAAGCGTAGTCACGTCGTGCGTTTATCATGCTGACTAGGTTGGAATTGGAGGGACTGTCACGCCCCGAAGCGGCAGAATCGTAACAGCCCCGCCGTGTAAACCACCCTAAGATAGAAGTTGGCCTCACAACCGCTATCCTAGACCTGATCTACACAAGGCGTCCACAACTAACCCGCTTTGAAGTAGACAATTTGTAATTTAAATAAATCATTTATCTAAGAAAGTGAGGAAATATATATATACTATAATTCAGCTATTGTAATTAAGGTTTACAATATTTCTCCGTAATATATTTCCTAGTTGTTACATTATTCAAAATGAAAAGTAATTCTAAGATAAAAACTTAAACCTTAAAATATGTGTTTATTCTTCACATGCTTTTCCTCACTCCCCAGGATCCAGCAGTTGCTAGCTTCTGAGTAATTGGTTGCCGCTTCTTAGCCAGCACCTGCACGATGTCTATAGGGATGTGAGCCACCACAGCTCAGTAAGTAGGGACGGAGAACTTAAAACTATACCATACACACAACAAGGTTTTCAATCACTTATTAAGTGCAATGCATGTGCAAGCAAATGCCATCGCACGACGTTGTCCGGCCCGTCGTGAGATTAGAGAAATTGCGTCCGCTCTAATCCGGGTTGAGGAGTTACCGTTAATGCAACAGCTCACGACCAAACCCAGGCTTGTGTAATGGAGACCTTGCTCCTCCCGCGACTACCTTCGAACCACTGTCTTCATCCCCGCCGCGACCTCCTCTCCTGTCACTTAGTTCGACTGAGGATGAAGAAGGGACCATTTTGCAATCCTGCGCTATCCCTTCCGAAGGGGTCGGTATTTGGCCGGAGAGTCCTAAATCCCCTAACGGGTTGCCATGCATGTTCGATTAAGATTACTGGTCGTATATTTGATTAAGTCCAATTTAGGGTGATCAATCAATACATACAATTCATACAGTATGTACCAGAGCAACAAACAGAATCATGGCATCACCCATAATCAAGCACATGCATACATTCAACTATCTAACAAGCACAACCAAGCATAATCTTAAGCCTCCAAAAATACAGCAACGTATTAATCCCAACTTACCTCGACTCCTCGCTCGCTCACTCGAGGTCCGATCTGCTCAGGCCATCGCCGGTTATCCCTATAACACGAACGTGGTTTCAGCTTTTCATATAACTGTTATAGGTTCGTTTTATCCTATAATGCTTATTGTTAGGTTTTGTTTACGGTTTAATATACCTAATTATCTAGATATTAAGTCTTTTATAATTATTCTAGGTTTAGGTTTAGGTTTGGGTTCGGTCTCGGTTTCCGCATCAATTTCCGAATTAGGTTTTGGTTCGATTTTTAAATCCTAAACATGCTCGAATCCTAATGTGAAATTAATTACATTAAGCTCGAGTTTCCAAATATCCTATTGGGTCTTAATTTAGTATTCTAAGTTATTTGGTACACGCTAGTCCTAATTAGGGTATCGGATTTATCCCCGATGTGAGAAAATCTTACTTTTTTATATAATTACCTAAAATTCAATCTTAATTCAGATTTAATATTATTCTGATTTTTACTCTAATATTATCTAAATAACCCTAATTTTCCATATTTATTAATTTACAATTTCACATATTACTAATTTCTTATATTACTTACCTAATTTCCTTAATTAACTATACTTAGTACCTAAATGCTAGGATTAGGGTTCCACTGCAGAGATTAACTTCCTTAAACATCTAATTAAGATCCAAATCAGTAATTAACATCCTAATCACCTAATTAACTCCAAATTACCCAATTTTTCCATCATTTTAGGGCTAAAAATTAACTTAAAAATTTCGAAAATTAATTTTAAAAAAATGGCTTCATAGCACTGTTCTATGTCACGTGAGCATCCTACAGAAAAATTTTGAGCCCCAAACTACATCCCTAAACCTATTTAATTTCCGGTTTAATCATGCTCGGTTTTGAACAATTTGTTAAGAACCCTATATTTCCAGACATAATTAAACTAAATCAATATTTTTCCCTAAATCTACATACAATAAAACCTCAGAATAACAAGTTTCATAATTTTCTGGGTAAAATAACTAATTTTACAAAATTATACAAGAATCGGGCTGGAATTTGAACTCACCGGTTCAGGTGGCTCCGGCCACCGCGGGCCGCCGTGGCCTTGTCGGCCGGCCTGGGCGCTGCCACCATCGTGTGGTGGTGGTGGCCGTCCACTCCCAGCTCCTCGTTTGGTGTGGGTTCCCTTTAAAACCCCTAACTGCACAGTTTTTCTTATTTTTTTTTATTTTCTGAATTTTCTCTCGAATTTTCAACTCTCTCTAATTTTCTCTGATTTTTATCTGTCCAAATGAGCTTCTGAATTTTTCCTGCTATTTATAGGCAATTGTAGAATTTAATGTGCATTAATTTGATGGGATTTTGCCCCAATTCCATGATTTTAGGCTTTTTGTTTGTCAAATTCCTATTGGTTATTTTTTTCTTTTTCTGTCACGACCTAATCTTGCATCAGCTTATCCTCTTCTAATTTTTTCTGATTTTTTTATAATTATTTTGTATTTTTCTTTAATTATTTACTTAGTTTTCGGCCAATTTTAGTAATTACGCGTATTTTTATCTACACGTAAATACATGTAGGGTACACGTGAACATTCCTAAATATTATTTTGGTCATTCTAAAATTTTTAGTATACATATAATCTATCTCTAATAATTTATTAGTTATTATATTACACTTTTTGCCTTTTTGGTAATTAGCAGTTATTATGCTTAAAATTTGAAAATTTTATAGTCTCCTATTTTACTACTTATTTTCTTAAATTTAAGTTTACAGGGTCATTTTTACTGGTATCTTGTTAAATAGTTTATAATTTGGGTGTGATCGGATCCTTTAGCCGATCGCCCTAAACCTTGGGTTCTAAGTTCAATCTTACGGTTACTTGGCTGAACTTTGGGGCTTACAGGGACCTTGGGAAAACTTCTTCTTGAAGAAACTTTTTCAAATTTTGACCTTAGCGTGCCCATTTTCCGTTCATTTCATGTGATGTAACAGGTGTCCTATCGTAGTAGACTAGTGTATGGCTACATGTGTTTTGCTTTTTAAAGATGACCATTAGATCAAAACTCATTCCACGTGTCTTATGTAACATTCTAAGGGATTTGTGCTTATACAAATCCTTATAACCGCCTATACAGCTTTCCAGATGCTTAGCCTATAAATAGTACAATCACAACGAGAGATTACTTTTCTACAACTTCTCTATTCAATTTCTATGAATTCCACTTTTACATAAAACTTCATTTAAAAGTTTTTCAAGCTTCATTCTTCTTCAAACTTTGTGACCATGTCAAGTAACACAAATGAGACTAGCTCAACCTCATCACTACATGCCTTTCACTCCGAATTTATAAGGAATGGTCTCCGCCTAACAGAGGACGACGAGGTCTTATTGTTGGCATAACTGGACAACTCTACTAGAATAGTAGTGGAGGCGCTGGATAAGGCCAATCTTATCAACACCATCCCAAAAGATGTATATGCATACACCCCTTTGCCTCCTCCTAAACATTTGTTCAATGCACCTGGAATGGGCAAGGAGCCTAGCGCTTAGGTGAGTAAGAGCAAACCCACTACCCTTAGTTGGGTCCTAAGTAACTTCATTGTTAAGGCAATCCCTAGGTGGCGAATACAATTACCGAAGAAGGAGGAGCGTATGGCCTTGCTATCAGGAAGGTGCTTTGCAGTTTTTAAGAGGCTCTTGGAGTTTGAGTAGCGCTTCCCTTTAAACCACTTCGAGAAAGAGCTCTTCAACTTCCACTAGTGCAGTCTGGCATAAGTCCCTCTCAATGGGTAAAGGGTGTTGAAGGCTTTTCAAGTATTGTGTGAGTATTTAGTGATAAGAGTCACTCCCGAGCTTTTCAACCACTTCTATATGTAAAAGAATGTTTGGGGGGATGGGGGTTTGGCTACACCTACAACCCATGAAAGAAAATATTCTTTGGCCTTGTGGATTCCATGAAGGGTTAGCAAGACGACTATGTGGTGGTTGAATTACCCCAAGGAGGTAGATTTTTGGATGTGGGGGACCAAGCTGGTCCGGACTAGGGCTTAAAAAGAGCTTAGCCTCAGTGATGTGAAAGCTATGTAAGAGATTCAAGCCTTCATGGCCCTAAGGCATGGTTAGGAGATTAATGTCGTAGAGACAGTGGGGAGATACTTTCGACATCCGATCTCTAAGCTCTTCCTTAGCATGAAGAAGGTTGTAGTGAAGAAATGGGCCAAAGGTAAAGGTTTGTTCTATTTACAATCACCTTTGTCTATTGTGCTAGTGTTAAGGTGCTTCATCTAGTGCCTCCTCTGTAAAATGGGAGAACTTCCTTGTCCGTGCTAATCACAGCGAAGTTTGTGAATGGTAGTAGTAGTTTCTTTTGTTCATTTCACTTTTTTATTTTCCTTACTGTTTCAATATGTTTTTAAAGGTGCAAATTTAGCCTTAAGGGTAGCTCATCCCTCTGTGGACAAGTTGATGAGCTGCCGATAGGCAAGGACTAAGGCTTTTAATCTAAAGGGCAAAGTAGTATGGGCGAGATCATAGGTTGGGGAGACTAGCAAAGCCCGACCAGTAGTTGTTCTTCATGGGATGCCCATTACTCTCCCAACACAACTAATGGTTGTAGAGCCAGTTACCATTACGCTCCCTACCCTTGCCCCCATCTGCACTGTCGAGCCTATTATTGTAATGGAGAAACCTGTCAGTGAAGAGGAGCCAAAGGCACAAATGGTGAGCCTTTTTGTAGTGGTGGCATAGAAGAGGAAGGTGCCTGAAACTTTAGGGGGAGTGACACTTGGAGCTAAGAAACAGAAGCTGTTAGTGAAGGTTACCTTGAGTCGGTGGCAATGGAATGAGTGATTGATAGCTCATCCTTATTAGTATATTAACAACTTAGGGGAGAATTTTTTTTTATGTCCTTAACAAGTTTAGATTGTTGGGGATCGAGTTGAACTCATTCAAAGAGGTACTGTACATCTCTCAGGATGAAGAGTTCTTAAGGCAAGCTCTTGAAGTGGAAATGAAGAGCGTAAGGGGAAAGCTCCTAAGGCTAAAGTGGGAGGTTCGTGCCAATAATCTTATGATGCAACAACGAATACTTAACTACCAAGCTTCTCTAGGGTCTTATACCCTTAGCAATTAGGCTGTCTTCAAGAGGTTATCTAGGGAAGGTGAAGATGGCCCCATGGAGATGGTGGGCTACTTGAGCATGCTTATGTGGTAGGTAAGTCTTTGTTACTTCTACATTAACGTGTTTCACTTCTTATTTTATTAATGGTGGCTCGTGTTTCTTTGCAGTACTACGATTAAGTGCTATTTTAAATAAATATGATGTCACTCGAAAAGAGGTAAAAGGCCTTTTGGAGGCGTTGGGCAATACTGCTAAAGATCTGTGAAAGGTAAAGTCTAATAATTATTTAGAGAAATTCTCCAAAGTTAACCTATGCCTGCATCATTCTTGTGTGTAGGTGGCTAGGCTTTAAGGTGGCTAATGGATGCAAAATGTATATAGGAGGCTGCTGAATGGGCTGCCAAGAAGGCCAATGACCTAAGAGCTTGCTTACAAATGAGCAGAGGACTAAGACTCATCTCTCTCAAAGATTGGACAAGGAGAAGGAGACCAAGGCCTAAATTGAGAAGGAAAATGTTGAACTGAAGACATTGATCGCCAAGCTACAGATTGAGCTAGTAATGAAGGCTTCAAAGTGTAAAAGTATTAGAGCCACTTCACTAGAGGTGGCCGGTCTAAAGGTGGGGTTGAAATGACAAGTTTAGGAATTGCAAGGGAGATTTTTAGAAATGGAGGACATCGTCTCTAAGATGTAGAGTGGGGAGGTCCTTAGTAATGCTACTGTAAAGAAGGTCGTCACCAACTATTGGATGATGGACAAGTAGTTGGATGAGCTGGAAGACATGTCCATCGATTGTGCTCGTTATACAAGGAGACAGGTGCTCTCCCATTATTTGAACCTTAACTTAGGGTTCCTAAGTTTTTTGGATTCCTTCACCTTTCGAGAGAAGAGGGAGGCTAAAGCATGAGAAAGGGAAATCGCTTAGGCAATTAGTGAAGTTCTAGGTACCTCTTCTGTTGTTGGGGTTGAATAGTTTGCTCATACATCCACTCCTCTCCCAACAACTCGGTAAGAGGTTGCCCCGGAGGTTGCCACTCATAGAGATAAGGATTAGGGTGATCCTTCTACTGACCTTCATCAGCAACCTCTCGCCTTTGCTACAGCATAAGGCCAACCTCCTCAAGAGGCATCATCAAATCAAAACTCTGAGTAGATTGAAGCTTTGGACTTTTCAAAGTTATTGGAGTTAGTTAATCTAAGGTGATAGTATCTTTTAATATATATATATATATATATATATATATATTATGTATGTATGTATGTTAAGTCAAGATGTTAGCCTTAACTGTATAATTTTGCAATTAATAAATGAAATTTTCTACCTACCTCCTCTTGTACACTAGTTTTTTCGTATTTTGCCTTTGAATATATTCATATGGAAATTTTTTTTGTATAAGAGGTGTTTCCTTTTGCCAAAGCTAAGGGTCGGGTATGCAGCGTCTTAACCCGCCCAATAGTGGGGGTTACTTTGCAAGGGGTGTTTCCCCTTACTGAGGTTATCTGAGGTGGTTAAGTCGATGGTGTTCTGACTTGCCCGATAATAGGGTTTACTCTATGTAATGAATGTTTTTCTTTACCAACGTTATCCAAGAGGGGTAGATTAGTAGTGTTTTGACCTGCCTAGTAGTAAGGGTTACTCTATGTAAAGGGTGTATCCCTTTACAGAGATTACCCTAAGGGGGCAAGTTGGTGGCATTCCGATCTACTTAATAGTGGGGGTTGCTTTATGAAAGGGGTATTTCCTTTTGCCGAGATTACTTGAGGAAGTTAGGTGGGTGGCATTCTAACCTACCTAATGAACAGTCCGTTTGCCCCTTCAAGGGTTGGGATGTTAATAGAAAGGAAGGGAGAGAGAGAGAGAGAGGTAGATAACTAATTACGAAGCAAATTATTCATTTCATTATTTTGGAAAGATGTACATAATAATATGCTAATCAAAATAAAGCTGAAGGTTATTGGCATTCCATGTGTGCTGGATAAGCTTGTTATCTAGTCTTTCCAATCTATATGCTCCATTGCCTAATCTTTCCTTGACTCTAACCAGGTCTTCCCAATTGGGGGCTAGCTTACTCTACCCTTCTTGCGAACTCGTAGCTTCTAACTTTCACCATACTAGGTTGTCAATCTTAAATTCCTTGTGTCTGACCTTTCGATCATAGTATCGAGTGGCTCGATGTTAGTATGTAGTTATCCAAGCTATAGAAAGGTCTCTAATTTCCTCAATCGCAATGATACTGGCTTGCAATGGTGACTCATTAAGGGCGGCGTCGAAGCTTTGAGTTCGGATATTAGGAAGCTCGAGTTTGATGGAGAGGACTACTTCCAACTCAAACACTAGGCGAAAGGGAGTCTCACCTGTAGAAATGCAATGGGTAGTTATATACCCTCATAGGATATTGGGTAGTTCGTGGCCCAAGCACCCTGAGATTGATTTACATGCTTTTCCAAGCTATCTACGATAATTCGATTGGTTACTTATACCTATCTAATCGATTGGAGGTAGGCAACCGAAGTAAAGTATGGTGTGAAGTGGTGCTTAGCACAGAACTCCCTAAACTTGGGGCTATCAAATTGTTGCCTATTGTCTATAATGAGAGCATAGGGGACCTCGAACCGAGAGAGAATGTTATTTTTAATGAAAGATTCAACACTTCTCTCCATAATCTTTGCCATTGCTTCAACTTTCACCTATTTTGTGAAGTAGTTGATGCCAACAATTATGAACTGTCATCCTCCCAACACTTTTGAGAAGGCACTAAGAATATCAATACCCAGTTGTGCAAATGGCTATGGGCTAGTCAGGGGTTGGAGGCTGATGCTAGGTACATGATTGACTGGTGCATGCTTCTGACATTGAGAGCACTTTTGGGTTATAGCTTTCATGTCCTACCTCATGGTAGGCTAATAATACCCGAGTCGTAGTGCCCAAAGGTATAGGGCTTGGGATTGAATATGATTGCTACACACTCCATTGTGCAGCTCTTCTATGACGTACAACCTTTTGCCTTCTCAGAGGCATCGGAGTAGGGGGAGGCTGACTCCTTTGCGATACAAGATACCGTCAACTAACATATAGTTGGTGGCATGATACCAGAGCTTCTTTGCCTCCTTCTTATCCTCTAAGAGCATGCCCTGCTCTAAATAACTCCAAATAAGATCCATCCAGCTTGGCTATGGTGCTACTATGGTCAATTTCAAAAGTTCAGCCGAGCTTGGAGTTATGCTCTTTTTTTGCTAGTATTCTATAAAGATTTTCCTATCCTTTACCTTGGGCTTCTGTATCCCAATGGAGGCAAACTTAGATAACCAATCTGCTATTGAATTCTTTAGCCAGGGGATCTTCGTAATGTTCTATGAAGGGAATTTAGCTAGAAAGTTCTTCACCTTCTTAAGGTACCTAGCCATTATGTCATCCTTAGCCTCGTATTCGCCTTAGACTTGCTAAACAACAAGCGTAGAGTCCAAGAAGATTCATAAATGCTCAATGCTGATCTCTTTAGCCAACAATCGACGATAAGGGCCTCGTAATAGACTGTAACTTTGTACAAGTCAATCAAGACGAGACTTGCACCTCTACCCCTTGAGGTAAATAATTCATCAACATAAAGAGTCCATACCGACTTGTCATTGCTTAGTGGTGATTCTTCCTCTTTGGTATATTCTACCATGAAGTTAGCAAGTACTTGTGCCTTATAGGCCGTTCAAAGCTGATACTGGATTTCATATGTACTTAATTCCATCACGTACTTCATCATCCATCTAGACACATCAGGCTTCTTCAACATGGTATGTAACGGTTGATTTGTAAGTACCATTATCTAGTATGCTTGGAAGTAGGGCCTTAGTCGTTATGCTATGATAACAATAGCCAAGGAGAATTTTTTTTGCTCGAGTATACCTAACCTCAAGCCTATGAAGTATATAGCTAACGTAGTATGCGGACTTATATTCTCTTTCCTTTGCTTTGATGAGTATAGAGGGGAGCTTCTGATCGCTCATTGCCAAATACAAAAATAGGTCCTCCCCATGGATAAGCTTAGAAAGGATCGGTAGGTACGTGAGGAAGTCTTAGAGCTGTCGAAAAGCGATAGCACACTCTGTACAGCATTCAAAACCATTTAGATTTTTCAGGATTTTAAAGAACTCAGCGCATCTATCTACACTCTTCAAGATGAACCTACTCAATGTGGCTACCATACCGATGAGCTTTTATACGTCTCAGATCAAGGTCAAAGGCTTCATTCCCCTTATGGCAGTAATCTTCTCGGGGTTGGCCTTGATACCTCTTTAAGTGACTAAGAAGTTGAGGAACTTATTGGATTTGATCCCGAAAATGCACTTATGAGGGTTCAGCTTCATATCGTATGTATGCATCTGATCGAAGGCTTCCTGGAAGTCCTTGACATGATCGTCTGGCTTTTGGCTCTTGACGATCATGTCATTGACGTACACCTCTATATTTCACTCGATCTAGGGCATAAACAATTTTGACACCATCCTTTCGTATGTGGCCCCAGCATTTTTCAGACCGAACGATATCACTGTATAGTAGTATGTACCGTAATCAATGATGAAGGAGATATGGACTTTGTCATTTAGTGCTCAACCGGCTCCCAAGGTTTGGCCCCCCTATAATTAGGTTAATAACGCCATTGAGGGCACGGTCATTGTAGCTATCATTGTTTTGCTTGATGTGGATGTTCTCGGTCCATTGTCTTCGAGGTGCCCTGTCTCTATCATCATCGGAACGATCATTGTTCCTCGAATGGGCTACGTATTCATTGAAGAAAGCCTTGTTGAATAGCATACTTGATGGCGTTTTATAATAGGAAGCACTCATCGGTGGTGTGACTATGGTCATCGTGAAATTGGCAGCGTTTATCAGAGTTTCGATAACTAGGGTTTCCCTGCATTTTTTATGGCCTCTAGAGTAAATTCCAGCACTTCACTTCATAATAGACCTAAGTACTAGGTTTATTCAGGGGGGTATATTATATGTAAATGAGAGGAAAGACCAGATCTCGTGCTATTTGGTGCTTCTTCTTTCTCGAGCTTTCTCCTTCAGGTCTGTTTAGTGCCTTTCTATTGAAGAGATCCTTCACAGATAATCTATCCTTGTCCTACCTCCTACTTGACCTTTTTCGGTCAGTGTCGCACTTAGCGTGAATATTGTCCTCTAGGTCAATGTACTTCTAAGCTTGATTTAAGAAGTCGACTAAGGTCTTAAGCTTACTCTTTGTAAGCGACCAGAAGAAGTCTCTCAAAGGTTTAATATCAAGCTGGGCAGCATGAACAGCAACTCCCTAGTCTAGTTAAGGGATCTCGACTACGGCGTTGTTGAATTGAGCTACGTAATCACATAGGGATTCACCTTCACCTTGCTTTATGAGGTATAAGGACGACATGTCATGACCCTAAGGTGGGTTTAGTAGGATTGCCTAAAATTTTTATATTACGTATGTACCCATAATATAAAAAGCTATTTTATAAACTAGAGATTGCAAAACTCTAAATAATTAATCACTAAGGTTTTCAATTTTAATTAATTAACTTACTATAAAATATAATGACTATGGTTATGAATATCCGATAGACCATAGTTTGTTAGAACCGTAGAAAATTGGTACACTTTACTAAGTGCTAAGATAAGGTAAAACAACTTACTAATTTATAAGAAATATTACATAATTTTATCATATGAATATACTCTACATAAATTGTTTTTATACCGCTATACACTTTGTAATCAACCCTAACATTTGCTAAACCTATCTCCAGTTTATACTCTACTCTCAATCTTATCCCAATCCCTATTTATAAGAAACCTGCAAAAAAAAAAAAAAAAAAAAAACTATAGGAGAATAAACAAACCATGGCTCAGCGAGTTCGTTCCTTACTATTACCTCTTAAGCAAGTTATCAATCATTATTAACAATCATATAAGCTATCTACATACGAAATGAATACAAGCACGATGAATACAAGCAATATATCGATAAAAGTCTGGAACTATGGAAGGTGGAGAGTTATGTCGTCTACACATTAATTTTTTCTCTGTACTTACTCGTATGGAGCACCTCACCTTAATCGCATGAGGCTGCCTGAGGGCATGGTCCCACTAGATGTTACTTGACTATTACCCTAGTTCAAGAATCAACAATCAATATAAGTGGACCCTAATTAGGACAACCCACTAAACATATCAAAGGCTCCTTGGGCATACAAAGTGAGTCCATCTCACTATCAACAAATATCTAAGGCCCCATGGGCATAAATATACGAGTTCTCTTGCAATCAATTAGAGATATTATGCTAGCTTTGCCTTAACGATATAACGATAGAAATATCATTTACGGATACTATGAGCCCGCATAGAAATTATATATAATATATTTAAGATTAGAAGAAAAACAATTTCCAAAAATACTTTTAAAAAAATCTACAAAGCTAATATTCTCCATCAATATATCAATTGGATCATAGACATGCTACGTATATAACTAATTATTTAAGTTGAATAGTTATGTTTACTAGTTTAAAAAAGTGAGCATAATGATAATAGCACACAAAGCAGTTAATCATTTAACCAAACAATCTGTATCATCCAATAAACAGCACGCAAATAACAAATAACAAGCAGATAGAAAATCATAGAAACTCCTTTACCTGGGTTAATAGTTACTTTCCTAACCTTTGAGAATTTCATGACTCAATAATCGATTACTTAAAAGATAAGAAAACTTATAAGTATTTTGAAAAATTAGGTTTCCTAATTAACTAAATATCTATTATTATTTGCCCAATTTTCTACTATACCTAAGTATGGTATAAATATAGTTTGACTTAAATCTCTCATTCATATTATCTTAAATTTTTAATCGCATATAACTTTTTCAATTTAGGTTAGATCCATATGAACTTATAGTCTATTTTGATCATTTTCAAACGTATTTTCTTATAGTAGGGTCCATTTTGGATATTGTAACCCATAGTTTTAACTATGATATAAAAATATTATAAATTTCATTATTTTGACTTAAATAGTTATAAAATATCAATTTAAGCTTTTCTTAGTATAATTATGATTTAATAATTGTTTGAATTGTATAATTTATAATTTTCTTTTTTTGGGTCTATTTTATTATAATTACTTATTTTTGAGGTTTAAGATTGACTAATTCAGTCTATTTTCTACTTTATTTTTTTAATTAATAATTATTTTATTATTATTATTATTTACAAAAATTACTTAATTTATTTTTAAGTGATAGTATGGCATTATATGGGAGTACTATGCGTTACACTTGTGCATTTTCCATAATTTTCTACTATTTTCTTATTTCTTGTATTTTTATGGTATATTTATATACTAATACTTATTACTACATTTTATTAAATTTTCTAAATTAATTATTTATTAAACTTCCTCCTAAGTTGCGATACACTTAAATATTTATATATAATTACTAAATTACTTTATTTATTAAATTAATATTATAGTATAGTATATATACTATTTAAATATACTCATATTTCTACATATACATATATTTATACGTATGATATATTTTATGTATTAAATTATCTTAATCTTAATTATATATTATATACTATATGCATGAGTATAATATATACGTATTTGTACTTTATATATATATATATGTACATATACAGTTGTATTACATATATATATATTAATTATATATATATATATATGAAAATACAAAATATAAAAACATTATACATACATATCACATCTAACAACTTATATATATCTATGTATATATAGAAATTTTTTATAAAATGAAAATACTAAGTATATATATACATATATAAAGAAATACTAAATACATACATATGTACCTAAATATAGAAATACATAATACATGTATATATATCATATACGCATATTTACATTTATATACCATAGACTAAAAATAATTCTAGGCACATACACATGTATATACCCATTTATGCATACATATTATATAAAAAAAATATTATGTACATATATATATATATATATATACTTAGTCGCGTAGACATATACATATATACCTAAGTAAGGAAATACATAGTGTATATATATATATATATATATATTATATGCCTACAAGTACATACTATATAATAAATATAGTATGTATAATACACATATATATTCATCCATATATACATGTAAATAATTAAAATAAATACTCAATATACATATACATGTTATAGAATATATATATATATATATATATATGTACAAAAATAAATAAATAGCTTACCTAATTTTTTTAATTAATTTGAATGGTAAGAATCCTTTTATTTTCTTCTTCTTTTTCTCAGTGTATTAGTTAAATTTGTATGTGTGCTTTGTTTTTTTCTCTTTTTAGGTTTTGTTTTGTTCAAGTTCCAAATGTGATCCAAATGGGCAGGAGAAAACAAGAGAAAACAAAAGCAATTTATCATAAGAAATAAAGAACAAATCCAATTAGATTTAGCATTAATTGAGACAAGACACATAATCATATCTTTTGGTTTTTTTCTTCATAACACAACACCTAGAAGATGGAAAAAGAAAAGGAAAAAAAAAAAACGTGGGCTGTTGAATCCATGTAGAGCAAGGGAAAAAAAATAGGAAGAAGAAGAAAGAAAAGAAAAAGGAAAATAAAAATAAAAATATATTTAATTTTTCCAAACATAAAAATCATAAAATTAGTATTTATAAATTAATTTTGAAATTTTATGAAAAATTATTAATTTAATTGGTATCTGTTATATTCATAACATTTACGAGTTATTTCAATGTTTTTGTTAGGGTTTATATGCAATTATGCAATTTAGTCGATAATTGCAATCAATTATGGTTATATTACTATTAAATTATATTTATTCATTTTATAAACTTAAAGTTATAGTTTTAGGGTTTTTGTCAAGTTTGGGTTCAATTTTGGGTATTTACGTGTACATTGAATTAGTTTCTAGGGTTTTTATTCTTTGTATTAGGTTCGAGTTTAAAATTTTAATTAGTTTTAAATTTGTCAACTCTGTTAAATTAGGATAATTACCTATAATATTTAAATCAATTCGTTACCTAAAACGTTAAATTTGCAAAGTTTACATGACGTGTCCTTAGATGAAGGCTTGTTAGCTCTAAAGTGGAGGCTAAATCTCCGCATCAGCTCGTCAAAGGAGATGATAGAATTATCGAGGAGGTGATTGAACCATGCTTAAGCTGCTTTTCTTGAGGTGGTTGGGAAAACCTTGTACATTATAGCATCCTCATGATTATGAAGGTTCATGAAGGTGCAGAAGTAAAGGAGGTGATCATCAAGGTTTACTTATGCCATCATACTAGTCTAGGGACGGAAGTTTGTTATTAAGAGGTAACAATTCGTCTTAGATGCCCTTAGTAAAGGGGGTCTTATTATTGGCGACTAGTACAGTATTGCTAGTAGCTTTGCTCTCCTACTACTTAAAGAGCTTTTTTACTATTGAGCGAAGCTTGTTAAGGTTGGCATCGTCTGCCGAATGAGCTCAATATATTGTTGATTGAGCCGGTACTCCCTATGAGTCGATTAGTTGCTCGTTACCAACCAGAGCTTGATCGTAGGTAGTCATAGACCTTACTAGCTATTGCTATAATGAGGGATCAGGTCATTGATCCCTACTATTTTGTTGTAGGTGGTTATTCTATCTAGTGCGGGCATCCAAAGCTTTAAGGGGTAGGTTTGTATGCTACGCCTCTATGCTTCTTTAAGGCAAGCACGGAGTAGCCTATTTTAAGCAACATACTCTTTAGCTAGGCATTTTAAGCACTCTAGGTGCTCCTTTAGTGTTGCTCTTACGAGGAGCTAATTCCTTGCGGGTTGGTTATTCACCAACTGGCAGTTCTCTTGTTTGTCGGGGTGAGACATAATGTCTAAAAGTTGCATGTGGGGAATGTGTTTAGTGTGTTTGTGGTTTTTGGTGTAGGAATTTTTTTTTTTTCCATAGATAACGCCAAATGTTGTTTCAAAGTATTTATTGGTAGTGATTGGACTTTGCATGCAGTAAGCTTACAAAACAAAACACTATGAATGGATGCTAAGATGTTGTTGGACGTGGCTACTCCAATATTAAAGTAAGTAGTGAATTTTTGGAGAATAGAGAGTGCTTTGAAATAGGTAAGTTTGATGCATAAAGTGTAGAGAGTTTTACCGTTAAGTGATAATCTGGTATTTATAATGGAGTGGTATCAGCAGTTGGAGGACAGTTAATAGGTAAAATCCTCTCTTGTAAGTATGGAAAAGTGAGTATGTGGTGTCTAATGTATCCTACTTATATTGGAAGTGGTGATTGACTTGATATCTCATCCTTATATTGTGTATTCTAGCTATTAAAGAGTTTTTTGGGCATGATCAAGCTAGGTTTAGAGCTGGTGCCCATGGCGATGAGCTCCAATTGGTGAAGTATGTCAGATTTGAACAGTCCATATCTAAAGAGCCTTGTTAACAAATACTATTTATGTGAGATCATAAGATCAACTTGTCGATGTATTTACTAAGTCAACAAGTGAATATGATATATGTTAGTGTAAGGGTATTTTTGTACTTCAATATTAATTTTATATAATATAATATTGTGCTAGGTTTTGTTTGCCTAACACTTTTATGACCAAAAGTTAGATATGTCTTAATCTTGGACTATTCCTTGGTGTATTTAATGTTCGACTTCATGATACCAGGCGACATGAAACAATGGGCAATGCCGTTTTGGTTTTGAATGCAAGAATATTCCATTCTAGTTTGAATTGTATGCAGGATATCTTATCGAGTGTGAAGTATCATGTCTCCCTTTGCCTGGTTAGCAATGTTTCCTTAATTTAGTATCTGAGAGTTTGCAATTCCTGGTCTGTCTTATTCCATAACGGAAAAATCATGTTCCTAGAAAATTTAGACCGCAATCGTCTGACAGAGACTATCTTCATAATGAGAATCTTGAAAGAGAAGTGCAACATATTAGTAGAAATTATTCAGTCTTTTTATCCTGAAGTTCAGTTCAATTTCGAAAAATTTTGTTTCTGTAGAGTTGAAGATTTGGATATAATTCCTATAACAGGCAAATTCATTTGATTATTAGGTTCGAATTTTAGATGCCAGGGCTGGAGGGAAGGCTGGAAGTAGAGAGGCCAGGCAGACGAGATGCCAAGCAGGAAGGAGTCTCTAAACAAAAGTCACAAACAGTATCACGCCCTACTGTAGCCAGAACGTTAAATTACTTGTAAAATTCATTGCAGTTATTCTTCATTATTGACCATGTCATTAACCGATCAAAACGTTGATACTGCCTTTTGTAAACCTGTCCCAAAAGCTGGACTGGCAACTTGTTAGGAATAGGCCTTAGTTGGAACCCTTTTTATGATCTTAGTAAAGTGCTGATGCCTTATCTATAGTCAGGGCCTTTTCAATGAGGCTTGCATAGGGGCGCCCCATCTCCTCTGGTTGTCTTGCAGTAAACTATCTAAATTAGGTTTTTAAGCCTTGCAATATTAAATTGTTTCTGCTAGATGAGATGTTCCATAGGACAAGGCAAAAAAGGTGTAAGTCCATAAAAGTATTATGACAAGATACAAAAAAGACAATTTATTGAAACATCAAGTTTGAAATGATAGCAAATCAAATAATTTTCCAGACACCAAATTTTAAATAGATTTAGATCAAACATGGAACAAATATGTATAAGATGCCAAAAAAAGAAAAAAAATCTAAGAAGACCCATTAAGTACAAAGCCTATTCTTCAGGGCACTACTTTCTTCAAGCCAATGTCTCGTAGCATAGAAAAAGAGTCTCTTGGTATCGATTCCTTTTGACTCTTGTTTCATAACAGTGAACACATTTATCAATCTCCACTTCTTGTTTGTGACAAGTGCACAAATCTTGAACCTAGGGATATATATGAACCAAGCCAGCATGTAAGCTACTTGCAATATGTTTTGCTTGAGTTCAATTCAGTTATGGCGAGTGCTCTTGGAACTAAAGCTTTCAATTAGCTTTTCAAAATGTGCTCAAACTTGAACCTATTTAGCTTGATGAGTTCTTAGGTTCTTGCTCAAATCAAGCTTTATCGAATTTGAGTCAATTTGAGTCAAAGTTTAAGCTTTGGTGTGAATTTATTAGAAGGAATATAAAAGATTATCAATTTCTATATTTCTTAGCATACATGAGATAATATGAACTGAGCTTAAGCTTATTAAGTATTACTTCAAATAGAGAGAGTTGGAGCTCAAAAGTTTTAGTCTAAGTTGATCTGAAGCTTGACTCAGATAATGTTTGATTTGACCAGGTTTACATCCCTCTTTGAACTCAGATATTACTCTTTTGAATGTAAAGGCAGCTCAGTAGCTAGTAGTTTTCTTAACACTTCATAACAATATTTTATAATGCAATTTCCTACCTATCGTGAGTAATGTGTGGCTTGACATATTTTTTAACTCTAGTTTGATACTTAGTATTTATGCAGAGTAGGTGGCTCCAAGAAGTAGCGTTGATCAAACTAAATACTTTATAAATTTTATATGGCAGATCAACCTGTGCTTCTCTTATGAGAAATACTTTACACAAAAGGAATACATCGATCATCTCACTACAAACAACTTAGATGGAATCTGATTTTACCATATGAAAAGAAAAAATAAAACGGAAGCTATGAGTAAATGAAAAGATTATCTTCCTTCAAGAATTGAGTTTGTGATGGCATTTGTGGATGATATGATTGCTTCATGAGGCTGGGCATCATGATCTGACCAATTTGAATAGGTAAATGTAGGCTGCTTTGGTGGTGGAAGATCCGATTCACCACTTAGCATCAGAATTACATTTGGCATGTTTGGCCTATCTGAGGCATTGTCCTGCACACAGAGGAGCCCAGCATGGATGCATTTTATGACTTCTGATGAGGAAGAATCCTGAAATATTGTTTCATCTATTAATTCCAATCCTCTGCCTTGACTCCATAATTGCCAAGCCTGAAATTAATAAATCCTTCGTCTTTAGCATATTTAAGAGAAGTAGATATAAGATCAGTGTGTATTGGAAAACTTGTGTGGCAGAGAAGTTGGTTCTTACATGAAAAAAAAGATTGAAATCTTGTTCGCAACTATGGAATCGTGAATTTTTCTTGCCACTAACAATCTCTAGTAGTAGTACACCAAAGCCATACACATCTGATTTCTCAGAATATAGCCCACCCATAGCATACTCAGGAGACATATACCCGCTGCAATTTACTCAAAAAACATGACAGTGATTATTTGGATTTCCTTAAGAACAAATTATATCTTCAAGTATACAGACCAAAATTTAAACCACTTATGGCATTGATGCAACCAAGAAAGATGAAAATTTTAAAGTAAGACGATGATAATAAAAGTAATTCAAGGTAATATGAGCGATGGCAAACTACCCTAACATATGATTGAAAAGATTCACCTAAAGTATCTGAATTTTCATCTTGAAAATCAGCAGAAATATCACATTTTATATTTCAAATTTATGCACATAAGAGCAAGAGAGTGAGACTAGTTAGGAGCTTACATTGTGCCAACAACCTTGTGAGTATTGATCAAGACTTGTGTGCCTTGGAAGATCCGTGCTAGTCCAAAGTCTGAAATCTTCGGATTCATTTTCTCGTCTAAGAGGATGTTGCTCACCTTCAGATCTCGATGTATCACCCTCAAGCAAGAATCACGATGGAGGTAAAGGAGTCCTCTAGCTATCCCCTGGATGATTTTAAATCGTTTGTTCCAATCAAGTTCTGCTTTCCTCTTTGGGTCTGTAAAATGCACCATATAAAAATGTATCCAAGCTTTTGTTACTGATAAGAAGCTATTATTCATCAGCAAGACCTACCAAAGAGAAATGTATCCAAGCTTTTGTTAGGTAAGTATTCATATACTAAAATCTTTTCTTCCCTTTCAATGCAACAACCCACAAGCTTGACAAGATTACGATGTTGGAGCTTGGATATTAGTAGTATTTCATTCTTAAACTCCTCCATTCCTTGACTGGAGCCGCTGGAAAGTCTTTTCACTGCAACAACACTCCCATCTCTCAATGCTCCCTGACCATTTAATAGTTGTTTACTTCAATTCTACCAGCACAATTAATGGAATTAATAACATTGTGCCTCATGGGATTACCTTGAATACTGGACCATATCTGCCTTGCCCAAGCTTCAGCGACTCATTGAAACTATTTGTAGCAGCTAGTATGCTATTGAAACTAAAGAGTGGTAACTCAGATTCATTTTCAGATTTCAATTGTTCTCTGAATGCAATAAATTTTCCTGTATTGGAGATTGCACGCAAAAAGAGCTGAGATTTCCATTACATCAAAACAAAGAAACTGATAAAGATGAATCTCGTATGACAATCATCACTTTCGAACTCGAGTTGAGAAGTACACATATGACTGGGAATCATGGAAGGTATAATGATACCTAACCCATGAGAGAGACAGAACTGGATGTATGTGAGGTAAAATCAACTGCATTCAGCATTATTGTTATAGGCTAATCTTCCTCCACAATGTAAGAAAGATTTTCATTCAAGGCTTAGTAATTAATTTTTCTCTTTGAAAATTGTGTCATGGCCCTACTACTGAGGCCTGCCTAGGGAAGGTATATGAACATTTTGGAAAGTTTTCGTGAAGCAAACTAACATTTTTGAGTTTCGCATGTATCTGCTGATCATGATCAATATTGTGGTTTTTAACTTGCAATTTCCTGCATTTTCTCACAAATGAAGATGAATGCTTTCATATATAAGAAATTTGGCCTTACTCTTATGTTTTGCTTTTCGCTTGTGTATACCATATGCAACAACTCCGAATATGATGACAATGAGAGTGGTTGTAAGACTAAAGATGAGTTTTCTTCCTTGGTTTGATCCCCCTAAAGAAAAAAGAAAAAAAGAAGCAGAACTATTGAAAAAAATTAAAAAAAAAAAAATCTTTAACAACGTGTAACACCATGGTAAATAAACTAAGCAGCACAAATTGCAATCACTTACCTGAATCTTTGTTGATGTTGTTGGTAGGACCTGGATCTGTACCTGCCATGCGAATAAATAGGTCTTCACCTGATATGTTGAATTTTTGAGCGTCCAAAAGGCGGTCTGTCCAAATCATGCATCCTATACTGCGTACATAAGAATATGCCTGGCAGGAGCAATTATCTAAGCACCAACTCTCACATTCCTGGTTTTCCATTATGTATGGTATATAGTTCGCAAAATCTGGGAGCTTCATGTTGTTCATTTTCAAGAATGTATTGCTTGAGGATGATATATTTGTGCTTCGCTGACAATTTAAAGTTGTTTCCCTGATGCATCCCCCAGTCCAGTTTTCTTTATTCCATTCTTCCTAAAACTTAAGTATAAAGCCTGTCAAACAGTTACAAATAGGCGAACTAGATGCATTGTGTCACGGTCCGAGGCTTTCGTTAGCACACAAATAGACCGTGCAGCGCTTACTATCCTGCTTCTGCAGTAGTAAGCAAGCCTAACTCGCACGCAACGCTAGCCAACCAGGCTTAAACCTGTAAGCAACACAACCAAGGAAGAAAGCCAACAAATTATAAGGGACACAATCTTGAATGGAAAAAGGAATAGTACACTTTTATTAATTCCGATAGTATTACAAGGCTACAATGTGTGTGCACAGGGGTACAGTGTATGTAACAGGTGCCGCCGATCGTGATCAACCAACGTGGTGAGTAAGAGCTTCAATCTAGAAGAGTACTCACACCCCCGTAAAGAGCTTTACGGACATTATTGGGCCTGGTAAGAGTAGACATTAAAACTGGTGAAATGGCACCACTTTCTAAAAGTAGAAATTTCTAATAATAGTAAGGCCCTATCTTACACAATAATAAAGTCCCTCTCCTTATGTTACAATATGTACAAAAGAATGGCCCCTTGTCATAAAAAGTATCTTACAAAAAGGGACCCTGACATCCTCCCCCATTTAATTCTATTGACGTCCTCGGCAATATGTACTAGAGCTTGGATCTGGTGGCGGAAGTCTTCTGGCTGGCAAGGCTGACTTTCTCTCGGATAAGGGCTTCAGATCTTCTTCGGTCTCCCAGCTTATATCTTCTTCTCCTCTATCTCTCTACTTAACCAAATATTCTTTATGATCTTCTCCAATAGAGGGATCTCTGACTCTTCGTTCTGCAATGATGTCTTCCACGGCTTGACTTAGGTTGAACTTGATCTTGACGTGTAACCGCTTAGACACATTGCGAGATGGGTCTTCTATGTCTGGATAATATGGCTTCAAGACACTGACATGAAAAACTGGATGGACCTTTAACCACGCAGGAAGCTCGACCTTGTAAGCTACTCTTCCAATCTTCGATATGATAGGAACTAAACCAATGTACCTTTGGATCAATCTTCTATCCTTGTTCCTCAATGATCTGACCTGTTCTGGAAGAAGCTTTATGAGGACCTGATCTCCAACATTGAATTCTCTGGGTCGGCGATTCTGATCTGCCCATTTCTTCATTCTCTTGGAAGCCTTTTCAAGGTACGATTTTGCTACTTCTGAACTCTGCTTCCAATCCCTGGTGAACTGATAGGCTCTTGAGCATCTCCCGGTATATGGTGCTGCCACTGTGTGGGGTAACAATGGTTGCTGACCCGTAATGATCTCTATAGGGCTCTTGTTGGAGGAAGAGCTTCGCTAGATGTTGAAACAGAACTGGGCGATATCCAGCAAGTCAACCCAATTCTTCTGGTTGGCACTGACAAAGTGCCGAAGGTATTCCTCTAGCAACCCATTGAATCTCTCTGTCTGTCCGTCACTCTGCGGATGATAACTGGAGGTCATGCTCAGCTCCGAGCCCAGGAGTTGGAACAACTCTGTCCAAAACTTCCCTGTAAACCTGGCGTCCCTATCAGTTACAATATTTTGGGGTACACCCTAGAATTTTACCACATGCTTGAAGAAAAGCTGGGTTGTCTCTTTTGCGCTTAAACTCTTCGTGGTAGGAATGAAGGTGGCATACTTAGAGAACCTGTTAACAACAAAAAAACAGATAAATGCTCCCCTACTTTTGGTAGGGAAGTGATAAAGTCCATGGAGATGCTCTCTCATGGGCGAGAGGGCATAGGAAGTGGCTCCAAGAGGCCTGCCACTTTTTGCCTCTCAACTTTGTCCTGTTGGCAGGTTAAGCAATTCTTCGTATAAGTCATCGCATCCTCCTTCATATCCAGCCAGTAATAGCCCTGCTTCAACAAGTTCCATGTCCTTTGCCAGCCTGGATGTCCAGCCCACAAAGTATCATGGCACTCTCTCATAAGTGCCCTTCTCAAGTTGCCCGCCTTCGAGACATACAATCGGCGCCCCTTTGTGTAAATGAGGTTGCCTTCTACCCAAAATCTACGCGTCTTCCCTTCTTCAACCAACTGCTTAAGATTTTTGGCTAACAGGTCTTGACCTATGTATTGCTTGATCTGCTCTTGAATTGAAGTCGAGATTTGACTCGCCGACTGGTGTGCAATCTGTGCTAAGGATGCTAAATCAGCTCGCCTACTTAATGCATCTGCTACCTGATTAGTCCGTCCACTGCAGTACTCAATCTCCATATCAAACTCTGCAAGAAACTCTTGCCATCTGGCTTGTTTAGCTGAAAGCTTCGGTTGAGTCAATATATGGCTGGCAGTAGAATTATCTGTCTTTACTAGAAACTTAGATCCTAGTAAATAGTGTTTCCAGGTCTTTAGACAGTGAACAATTGCAAGTAACTCCTTCTCTTGGGCTAAGTACCTGCGCTCTGTTTGATTCAGCTTCCTACTCTCATATGCCACTGGATGACCCTCTTGCAACAACACTCCACCCAATGCAATGTCTGAGGCATCCGTGTGGACTTCAAAAGGCTTAGAAATGTCAGGAAGTGCGAGGACTGGCTCCTCGGTCACTATACGCTTCAACTCCTTGAAGGTACTCTGACATATCCCATCCCATAACCATGCTTGGTCCTTCTTCAATAGATCTGTGAGGGGTGTAACTCGACGGGAATATCCCTCAACGAACTTTCTATAGTAATTTGCGAGTCCAAGGAAGGACCACAACTCCGTTACACTCTTAGGCACTGGCCATTGCTTGATTGCTTCCACCTTTGCCATATTCATTCGGATCTACCCTTCTTCAACAACATGACCCAGGAAGTTGATGCACTTCTAGGCAAAGGCACATTTCTCACGCTTTACGTACAAATGATTCTCCTGCAGCTTCTTGAAAACCATTCGTAAGTGCTTCACATGGTCCTGTAATGTCCTGCTATACACAACAATGTCGTCTAGATAGACAACTACAAATTTGTCGAGAAATTCACGAAATACATTATTCATTAAGGTACAAAATGTTGCAGGAGCATTAGTAAGACCGAAGGGTATCACCAAGAACTCATAAGCGCCATACCGGGTTACACACGTCGTTTTGGGCTCATCCCCCTCAGCAATGCAAACCTGATGATAACCTGAGCGAAGATCCAGTTTTGTAAAATATTTAGCCCCACTCAGTTGATCAAATAGATCAGTAATTAGGGGAATTGGGTAATGGTTCTTCACCATCAGCTTATTTAGAGCCCGGTAGTCAATACATAATCTCAAACTCCCATCCTGCTTCTTTTGAAATAGAACAGGAGCCCCGTATGGTGCTTTTGAGGGTCGAATGAAGCCTACCTCTAACAACTCATCCAATTGCTTCTTCAATTCGACAAGTTCGGGAGGTGACATTCTATAAGGAGCTCTGGCTGGTGGTTTGGCACCAGGAATCAATTCAATCTCGTGATCCACCGACCTTCTGGGAGGTAATTCCTTAGGGAGCTTATTAGACATCACATAATCGTACTCCTTTAGGACCCTCTCTATTTCCTCTGGTATCTCCGTCTTTCTTGCTTCCTCTTTCTCTGTAAGGAAAGCCAAGAAAGTTGGCTCTTGATGTTTGAGGCCTCTCTTGAATTAGAGCGCTGATAACATCATTGCCCCAATATTCTTCCCTTCCTTACCATTGTTGTTTGCCCTATTCCTCTGAACTGTCACACAGCAAGGCTTTTCACCCATGAATAATAAGCAATCTGCTGCGAGCATGGGAGCAACTCTGGCTTGTCTCAAGAAATCTATTCCAAGGACTATGCTGAAGTCATCCAATGGAACAGCTGTAAAGTTGAGATTTCCACTCCAATCTCCAACCCTCACTTTCACTCCTCTTGCAACTCCTTGGACAAGGTGGGCCTTAGAGTTAATAGCTTTAATCTGGCTAGTGTCCTCAGCAAACATTAACCCCAACCTTTCCGCCTCAGGCACATCAATGAAGTTATGTGTAGCACCGAAGTCTATCATTGCACTGGTACTCTTGCCATTGATGTTCAATTGGACATACATCAACTCATTGTTGTTCTTAGGCTTACGTCGCATTGAGGAACTCTTTCCAACGGCCGACAACATGTGCAATGCGCCCATTCGGGGTTGATCCTCTCCATCACTCCCTGACTCATCATCTTGGCAGGCATTCTCTACTTTTTGTGCCATAGCATTGAGTGCTGCCCTATGTGGACACTCAACTACTTTGTGTAGGCCATTACACAAGAAACATGAGAATGAGGGCCTCTTGCCTCCATTGGTTGCCCTACTCTTTTCGGACTGGTGAGAGTTATAGGGTTTCCTTTGACTCCCTCCAGTATTGCTACTGCTGCTACTTGAACTTGGGGCTCCCCCACTCTTGGGTTTGCCCAACTTAACCGACTTTCCACCCTCGTGTCCTGTCGACACATTCTTCCCTTTATTGTCATGAGGGTAGTTAATCAAGCGCTCAGCTGCTGCTTATGCTGTAGCCAAGTTAGTAACTCGTTGCCTCTGCAACTCATTCCTAGCATAAGGCTTCAGTCCTTCCAGGAAATAGAATAGCTTATCATCTTCAGCCATGCTCTTGATGTCCAACATCAGTGTCGAGAACTCATGAATATACTTTCTAATGTCATCACCCTGTCGAAGTTCCCTCAACTTCTTTCGGGCATTGTACTCAACATTCTCAGGGAAAAACTGAGTCCGCAACTCAGCCTTCAACTCAACCTACGTATCTACATGAGCGTTGCTATTTTGGATATCTTCATATTTGGTGCGCTACCACAGTTTGGCATCACCAATTAAGTACATTGTAGCCATAGTGACCTTTGATCTCTCATCATTTGTCCCCACAGCAGCGAAGTACTGCTCCATATCAAATAGAAAGTTCTCCAACAACTTAGCATCCCTCACGCCAGTAAATGCCTTGGGCTCAGGCATCTTTAGATGTCTTGCATGAGCAGAAACATGAACGAAGGCAGGGATAGGAGTATTTCCCACAGCCCAAGTTAAAATAGCTACCTGTGCCCGTAGCTCTTCAAGAGTCTCGATTGAGGCACGAGTAGCAACTTGTCTTCTCACGTCTTTTACATGAGTCTCCAAGTGTTGTCTTGCCTCATCGGTTGTTATGTGCATTTCCTCTCTGAGGGTTTGCACGGTAACACCAAAATTCTCAGCCACCTCAGTCATCTTAGCATTCATCTCCTGATGATTGGTCTCAACTTTAGCCACTTTTACTGACAATGCGACTAAATCATCAATCCGCTTAGATACTTTCTTGAGGATTTCCTCAAAGCTATCAAGCCTCTTGCTCACTTCCTTTTGTTGTGTCATGGTCGTTCCCGCTGGAATAACCTAGGCTCTGATACCAACTGTCACGGTCTGAAGCTTTCGTTAACACACAAATAGACCGTCCGGCGCTTACTATCCTGCCTCTACAATAGTAAGCAAGCCTAATTCGCACGCAACGCTAGCCAATTAGGCCTAAACCTATAAGCAACACAACCAAGGAAAAAAGCCAACAGATTATAAGGGACACAATCTCGAATGGAAAAAGGAATAGCACACTTTTATTAATTCCGATAGTATTATAAGGCTACAATGTGTGTGCACGGGGGTACAGTGTATGTAACAGGTGCCGCCGATCATAATCAACCAACGTGGTGAGTAAGAACTTCAATCCAGAAGAGTACTCATACCCTCATAAAGAGTTTTACGGACATTATTGGGCCTGACAGGAGTAGACATTAAAACTAGTGAAATGACACCACTTTCTAAAAGTGAAAATTTCTAATAATAGTAAGGCCCTATCTTACACAATAATAAAGTCCCTCCCCTTATGTTACAATATGTACAAAAGAATGGCCCATTGTCATAAAAAGTATCTTACAAAAAGGGACCCTGACACATTGCATATCCCAAAAGGACTACATGTGTCATATGATTCACAAAGATTTGATGGTCCTTTCCATTTTGTCTCCCACTCTTTCAAGGAACTATGCCAAATGTCAAATTTCAACATCCCATTCGAAGAAATGAACACCATTGGAAAAGATTCTGGACCTTCTGTCAACAAGAGATATGTTCCCTGCTTAGAGTCTTGTTGGACACTGAACATGCTTGTATATGATTCATCCATGTCATCTATTCCAATAAATTTTGCTTTATTCCAGTATCCACCTCTCCAATAAGGATGTGACCCTGCCCAACCAATAGCTTGAGGTGGTATCTCTGGTGTGATACCAAGTATAAAATTTCCAGGTGAGGGATCAGTTTCACTTTTCCAGGATACCAGGTATTGTTTTTCTCCTGTTCTAACATTTATCCCTAGTTTCATTCCTGGTAGAAAAGTATCACAGGGTTGATGAAAACTTTCCCACATAATTATGCCAGAGTTTGTATCCTTTAGGACTAAGTTGCCATCATCCAAAAGCTCAACATAAGATTTGTTGGAATTGACAATAATATTTGTTGACCAGATTATGTTTTGTTGCCCATCAACAAGCTTTAAGTTTCCATCAGTCCCTATTCTTAAGCTTGCTAACTCTTCAGTAGACATAACTGGCTTCTCCCTATTGGCCACCCATACAATTTTCATGGGAGAAACGCTCTTATACCATATTCCCACATGTTGATCTGTAGTAGCTGCACCGCGTGTAAAGAAGCCTAATTCAAATGTTTTATTGGAAGAAATAAGAGTCTGATTTGCAAACAGTGGAGTTGAAGAAGTGATGTTGTAAACTTCAAGGCAATGAAAGGTCTGAAACAAAGAGAAGAAAACGAAGAACAAACAAGATGGAACCTTGACAGACATGGTGAGAAGCTAAAATTATGCTTAAAATGGATTTTGCATTAATTCTCTTAGAAACACTTGAAATGAATTTGGGATTTTGATGCTCAAGTACTAGACATGACTTGATTATCAATCAAAATCAAATTCTTTTTCCTTCTCCTTATCTGAACTTTTGCAGATGCTTCATGTGTAAAATAAATGGTTTCAAAGGGCTAAAGTCTCTGCACCTTATTAAAATTAATCATGGGATGATGATCACTTCTTTATTAAATTTCATGTTTGACTTTGTGAATCCAATCAGCATGAAACAACCGTCCATGCTTAAGTGTGCATGAATATTTGATTTAATTTTGAACTGTAAATAGGATTCGTTTTAATCAGCTGTACCCCATAATCTCGTTCCTACATGAAATTAACAAATAAGGTCGACTCACATAAACTAAATGTATGCTAGCCTTTTTAAAATCAGCAGGTAATATGCAACTTTGCAGCAGAATAAGTCGAAGCCTTCATGAGATGAATAGAGGAGTGGTTAATAAATGGATATAATTAATAATAGCATCATGAGGATTGTGTTGGTAACCAAGTTCACAGTCCATCTCATGTCTTTCTTGCAATGGACTGTCACTAGCAGGGTTGCAAAAAATCTAATCTAACTCTCAAGTCTCAGTGAATCCTCATTCAATATAATGGCATGGTACATCCACATCAGGACCTGATTTGCACACATTTCTCTGATAATTAAGTGAACCAGGAAATATCCAGCAAGTTTCATTCTCTGCTTCTGTTTGTAGTTGCCATACCTGTAGAGAAACTTTCACTTTTATCGTTACATATTTTATGGAACCATTGATTAGGTTAGCACAGCACCTTTATCAAGATTTACATAATTCCTCAAGGGTGGATGTACTGACTACATTTCTGAACCACATCATGCCTTCACGCCTCTGATTGTTCAAGAAATTTTCAAGGCCAATGGGCTGCTTTGTTCAGGGAAGATCTGATCCCGGCTTAGCATCAGAAATATAGATGACATGTTAGGCCAATTTATAGGTCAGTCGTGAACAAAGAGAAGCCCAGTGTGGATGGTATCTCAATATTTACTTCTTATGGATAACTCAAATCGACCATCGCTTCATTCAACAAGTCCAATGTTCTTTCTTCACTCCATATCTTACATGCCTTAAATAATCCATCAACTTCCGCAGTTCCTATGACAGGATTTTCTAGTATCAAAACTTCAAAACCATTCATCTCAGACTTTTCATAAAATATCACACCAATGGCATATTTCGGGAGTTTACAACCACTGAAAGAAGGTTGCATATGGACTGGTAGAAAGAAAGAAACTGATGAAGTTATAACCAAAACCAAGTCTTCTTTTTATTTACTGAAAAACTATCTACAATTCTTTATGTTCCATGTCCTATTCACCCATAATTATCCCTTTGCTATGTAGATGCTGAAACTGATAAGAGAACTTGAAAAGCCAGAGTGACTAGCATACCAACAGCTCTTCAAGTATTAACTAAAACCCGAATGCCTTATAACATACGAGACAGCCTCATCAGAAATCATTTCATTTATTTGATAACTCAACTCCACAACCATCTAAAAGCTCAAACTTGTAAATATGGGATCTTTTTGTTTTAGATTTATTACTTAACACCCCTCTATTTTAAAGTATGACTTTGATTGAAGCCAATCCAGTTAATGATTCAATCGATTGGGGATGATGTGTTGATTTAACTCCATAACCATCTGATTTGAAGCTGAAGCTTGTAGATATGCCCGTTTTCTTTTTCTTTTCCTCTTTGGTGATTCAAGAGAAAATTACTGCCCATATAGCCTTGTTGATTGATTATTAAGGAAGAACTAAAATGGAGATAGAGAGGTCCCTAAACGATCCTATTGATATCAGCATCACTCGGCTATTCTCCCGATTCAACTCCCTATGGTATGCTGGGAAAAAGGGCTGCCAGAGTGAGGGCTTTGTCTCTTTCTGCGTTTGTGCCAGGTGGCCTTGACTGAATGTTCTGACTCCCGGTAATCAAATGGGCGGTAGTTGGGTTGACGAAACTACTTGTCCATGAGCTGTTTTGACTGCTTTCTTCCTGGACGTGGATTCGGATACGAAGAAGCCTGAGTTTGATGGGGTTCACTCATTGCCTCAGAGCTTCAAGGTGCAGAACCACCATACCTGATTGCTTTGATCGAATTGAAGCTTAAAGAGGGCCTGTGGGTGCAATCCTAGCTAAAGCCCATCAAGTAGCAACTTGAATAAGTGAGGTGATGCAGATAACAGTGGAAATCGAATGTAGGGATCTCCTATATCAAATGATCCAAGGACTTGGATTGGATTCATGCATAGCAAGTAGAGAAAGAAACAGGTGAATCAGAGTCACCAACTTCTTGTGAGGCTTTGACTCGGTCATGTTGATCAGGGACAGCCACCATTGAATTTGATCCCCTGTTAGACCAAATTCACGGAAGTGTCTCCATTTTTATCATCAACATGACAAAAACCCGATTGCTTTAAAACTACTTCCAAGCATGAAATTTGGAATGCAAGGCATATTCATGCTCTCCGCTAGAGCATGTACAACGGCATCTCTTCACACTAGGTGTCGTGTCCATTTTCGTGGATCAGGTCCAAATTGCCAGCCTTAGAAGAGATTTGCACTTTTTGGTATTTCATGAACGAGGGAAAAAGTTTAATGGTACACATAATGTATAATTAATGATAATTTTCAAACATGTGGTAACATATAACAATGCAGATTTACAAGTAAAATAAATATAAACATAGAAAATGGATGGTTTTCTTTTTTTCCTTGTAGTTTTAAATACATTCAAATTTTTATACCGGTGATTTTAAAGATATAATGAATAATAGTTTAATATTTGTAAGTTATTTAATAAATTACAACAAATTTGATTTTATGAATATAGATATAGATCGCTATACATACATATATATATATATATATATATATATATTATGAATAAATTCTCGGAGGAGATTTCGAGTGGGACAACATAAATTGTTGACCGAAATGGGCAGCAACCTTTTTATATATTTCTCGAATTTTCGCGGTGTAAGGTGTGCATGTCATGTGTAAAGGATTCTTCTAATCTGCCGCCGCCGAGCAACCGGCCTATGGAATCTTTCATTTAACTCTCGATAAGCGAGGCCCGATTTCGGCCCAACGTGCACTTTGGGCGGAAATTAAGCCCAAGCATGACCGTTTTCTTTTTCTTATTTATTTATTTATTTTGGCCATAAGGCATGACCATTTTCAGAATTTCCATTTTGTACTGTGAGTCAAAATTCAGTAGGTATTTGTAAAAATATTTCTTTCTTTTTTTGAAAATAATAAATGATGTCCAATTTAATTGATTTTTAAGTTTACGTTGGTTTCCGAACGACTTATAAAAAGTTGATTTTCCCATAACACAAGCACTTAGAGACCAATGGAAGAAGCAAAAATTTGCTTAGATTAAGTTTTTTTTAATGCTTTTAAGAGCAAAAGAACTGAACTGAATGCAGAAAATTTAATTTTATGGAAAAATATGACGTTTTTATCAAATTTTAAAAATCTAATAAATTGCATATACATATTTTGACTGTAAAAAAAAAATAAAAAACAATTTTAACCTGAAAAAATTATTTTTCAAACTAATGATGATTTATCAACCTCAAAAACATATTTTCCCATTTTCTTATTTTTGTTTTCTGATTTTCCTTTTCTTTTTTTTTATTTTCTTTTTCTTATCTTTTCACTTATTTTTTGGGGAATTCTCACTTAAAAAAAAAAAACACTACCTTAAAACAAAAATTACAGTGGGAAAAAAAACTGATATGAATACAGTTGTTGATCTCTTGACATAAAAAAATTTAGACGAAGAAAGATTTTACTATATCAAATTTAATAACCTATTAGTATACAAAGGAATTATCTCCCTTCAACAACTGAATTTGTGATGGCATTCATGGTTGGTGTGCTTCATTCATGAGACTGGACATCGTGATCTGACCAGTTTTGATAGTTAAGCTGCTTCGGTGGAGGAAGATCTGATTCACCACTTAGCATTAGAACCACGTTTGACATGTTCGGTCTATCCGAGGCATTGTCCTGCACACGAAGTAGCCCCACATTGGATGCATTTTATGACTTCTGACGAGGAAGAATCCTCAAATAATGTTTCATCCAATAATTCCAGTGCTCTTCCTTGACTCCATAATTGCCATGCCTGGAATTGATAAATCTTTCATGTTTAGCATGTTTAAGAGAAGTAAAGATAAGATCGTTGCGTATTAGGATACTCGTAATGCAGAGAAGTTGGTTCTTACATGGAAACAAAGATTGAAATCTTGTCCACAGCTATGGAATCGTGAATTTTTCTTGCCCCACTAACAATCTCTACTAGTGTTACTCCGAAGCTGTACACATCTAATTTCTCAGAAAATAGCCCACCCATTGCATACTCGGGAGACATATACCTGCTGCAATTTGCTCAAACAACATGACAGTAAGTATCTGGATTTTCTTAAGCACAAAAAGATTGTGTTGCATCAAAATATATCCAAGTATGTATAATAGGCCAAAATGGAAACCACTAATTACTTTCAGTTGCAAACCAAGAAAGATGAAAATCTGTGAAGTAAGATGATAGTAAAAAAGTAATTTGAAGAAGTTAATGATGTGAACAATAGCAAATTAGCCTGACATATAATCAAAATGCTTTACCTGTAAGTTCTCTAGATTTTCATCTTGAAAATCAGCAGGACCATAATATTTTATATAAAAATCCACTCATTTCAAAACTTTGATCCTTTTATGCTCGTAATGGTTAGAGCAAGAGAGTAAGGCTAGGAGCTTACAGAGTGCCGACAACCTTGTAAGTATTGATCAAGACCTGAGTGCCTTGGAACATTCGTGCTAGTCCGAAGTTGGAAAATTTTTGGATTCATCTTCTCATCTAAAAGGATGTTGCTCACCTTTAGATCTCGATGGATGACCCTCAAGCAATAATCATGATGGAGGTAAAGGAGCCCTCTAGCTATCCCCTGGATGATGTTGAATCGCTTGTTCCAATCAAGTTCCTCTTTCTTCTTTGGATCTGTAAAATGCATCGTAAAAAAATGTGTGCAAGCTTTTATTATTGTTTAGAAGCTATTTCATCAGCAGGACCTACCAAAGAGAAATCTATCCAAGCTTTTGTTAGGTAAGTATTCATATACTAAAATCTTTTCTTCTTTTTCAATACAACAACCCACAAGCTTGACAAGATTATGATGTTGGGGCTTGGATATCAGTAGGATTTCATTCTTAAATTCATCCATGCCTTGTCCGGAGCTGCTGGAAAGTCTTTTGACAGCAACAACGCTCCCATCTCTCAACATTCCCTAACCAATTCAACAGCTGTTTCACTTAAATCTTATTGGCACAATTAATGGAAGGAAGCACAGTGCCTCAAGAGATTAACTTAAAAACTGGACCATATCCACCTTGTCCGAGCTTCTGTGACTCATTGAAATTATCTGTAGCAGCTAATATGCAATTGAAACTGAGGAGGGGTAGCTCAGACTTATTTTCAGATTCCAACTGTTCCCTGAATGTAATAAAAGTTCCTGTATTGGAGATTGCATGCAAAAAGAGCTGAGATTGTCAATACATCAAAAGAAAAGTAACAGATATAGATGAATGCCGCAAAATAATCACTAGTTTCAAATCAAGTTGAAAAGTACACATAACTGGGGATTCTAAGAGGTAGACCATAGCTGACCAAGTGATGGGCAGAGCTGGATGTGTGAAGGTCAGAGCAAGTGCATTCAGTTTTGTTGTTATAGCCTCATCTTCTTCTATAATGTAAGAAGGGTTCTCATCTGCTGCTTAGTAATTATTTTTTTCTCTGAAAAGTGCATCTTGCCCATACGACTGTCGCTAGTTTGCAGTAGACTAAAGGAGGTAGGTGAACTTTTTGAAAAGTTTCAGGAAGCGAAATCACATTCTTTATGCCTTGCAATATGTTACGAATAGCACCATAACCAGTTAATCTAAAAGCTTTAGTATGATATAATGTGTGCTATAATATTCTTACTTAACACTCTCCTTTACCTATGACCTGGACTTTAACTAAGGCCGATCAAGTAGAAGACTGAATTACATGGGAGTGAAATGATACAACACAGCAGCTAAATGACAGTGTAGGGATTTGGACCCAAGATCTCCTGCTTTAATACTATGTTACAAATAGCACCATAGCCAGCTGATCTAAAAACTTAAAGATATGGTATGTGCTATAATATTTATTACTTAACACAATACATCTGCTCATGATCAATATTTGTAGCTGTTAACTTGCAATTTGCTATATTTTATAGGAATTAAGAAAAAAGTTTTATATAGGAAACTTGGCCATACTCTTATGATTTGCTTTCCTTTTGTGTATACTGTACGCTGTAACTCCCAGTAGGATGATGATAAAAATGGTTGCAAGACTTAAGACGAGTTTCCTTTTTTGATCTAATCCCCCTAGAACAGGAGAAAAAGAAGCAAAACTAAATAAAAGAAGTTAACAAGGTGTAGTACTATAGTAGCTGTACTGGAAGGTGCGGCTGGATCACCTAGGCTTCACAAGAACAGTTATACATGCACCAACTCTCACGTTCTTAGGCATCCATGTCTTGTAAATACTCTGCAAAATCTGGGAGCTTTACATTGCCAATGTTTTGGAACACATCTTTTGGAGCTAATAATTTTGTGCTTCTTTGACAATTTAAACTGTGTTGCCTGATGCACCCTCCAGTCCCGTTTCTTCTATTCCACTCTTCAGATGATTTAGGTACAAATCCTGGTAAACAGCTACAAATGGGTGAACCTGACACTTTGCAAACCCCAAAAGAACCACATGGTCCATAAAAATCACAAAGATTCAGTGGTACTGCCCATTCACTCGTCCACATTTTTGTTATATTGTCCCAGAAAATAAGTATGAATGTGCCCTTTGATGAAAGTAAAAATGCTGAAAAAGGTCTATTAGGATCATCTGCAAAGTAAAGATATGTTCCCCGCTTAGCATCTTGCCGGAGACTAATCAAGCTAGAATATGATGGATCCATGTCTTCTATACCATTAAATTGGACCTTGTCCCAGTATCCACCTCTCCAATAACGATGTTTCTCAACCCAGCTGATAGCTTGAGGTGGTGTCTCCAGTGTGATGCTTATTATGAAATTTCTAAGTGAGGGATCAGTTTCACTTTTCCAAGACACCAGGTATCTTTCTTCTCCTGTTCCAAAATTTATTCCTATTTTCATTCCTGGTAAAAAAAGTATCAGATGAATGATGAAAACTTTCCCACACAATAATGCCAAAGTTTATATCCTTTAGGACTAAGTTACCATCATTCAAAAGCTCAGCATAAGAATTGTTGGAACTGACAGAAATATTTGTTGACCAGATTGTGTTTTGCTGCCCATCCACTAGCTTTAAGTTTCCATCAGTCCCTATCCTTAAGTTTGCTAGCTCGTTAGTAGACATAACTGGCCTATCCCTATTGGCCACCCATAAAATTTTCGGGAGAGAAATTCTCTTATACTGTATCCCCACATATGGATTTCCTGTAGTTTCATTAAGTGTAAAGAAGCCTAATTCAAATGTTTTATTGGAAGATACAAAGAATCTGATTTACAAAGAGTGGAGTTGAAGAAGTGATTATGTAAACTTCAAGGCAATGAAAGGTCTGAAACAGAAAGAAGGAAAGAAAGAAGAACCAGCACAGAACTGTAACAGACATGATGGAAAGACTTGAAATGCTTCAAAGGTTTTGAAAATGAAGTACTAGGTATCACTTGTTTATCAATCAAAGTCTAATCTATTTCCTCCTCCTTATCTGATTCGCATAGATATTTCAAGTGAAAAATAAAATCATTTAAAAGAGACTCAAGTCTGCTTATCTGGCTAAATTACTTCATAGATATATGAAACCTGCATACATAATTATGAGGGTAAAAGAAAACTTGGTATGATGATCCACCTCTTTGTTATGCGTGCTTTATTATTTGTGCAACATTACAAATGATGTCAGTATGCTCGTTAGTCATTACATAGATTTATATTGTACTTAAAGAGTAAGTACAAGAGTACACATACTAACTAAAGAAAGCATGATGCAGTTGAAACAGTCATCTCAAAAGTTCTTTCCTTCTAATTCAAGTCAAAAGGATCAATTCACCTTTCTGCAGAGTTTTTCCTTACCTTGGGCGCCCCATATCCAATATATACATGTGCATATATATATATATATATATATATATATATATAGATTTCATTATTACATGAGAAATTGCATCAATAATAGATTAGTTTTCACTACTTGAAGTTGATAAGCCAGCACAGTCTTCATCCTTGAGTTTTCCGTCTTGATAAATTTAATGTTTGACTTTGTGAATCCAGTTAGCATGAAACAATGGTCCATGACATTCTCCTCAGATGTGCAAGAATATTTTATTGTGGTCTGAACATGTATATAGGATATCTTTATCCAGTGTAAAGTGCCAAGATACAGTTGCTTGGTCAGCCACCATTCTTTTTATATTATTATGTGAGAGGTTTCATTTTCTGGTCTGTCTTGTATATGTATTAATTAAATTATGTCCGCAAATTCAGATCACAATCTTGTGACAGGGTTTATCTTCACTATCAGAATGTTGTAAGAATATTCTTTTTAGTTTGAACTAACATAGGATTTCTTTATCAACTACAGCCCATGATCTTATTCAAATATGAATTTAAATGAATAAGGTTTATTGACATACGCTAAAATTGGTGTTTTTCTCTACTCGTTTTAAATATAATCATCAACTAAAAGCTAGCAATCATGCCACCTTTACTGTAGTCATTGATGGCATACTGCACTAGTCTAAATCCAGCAACCGGGGGTGGTGGTGGAGGGGGAAGGGGAGAGAGAGAGAGATTACCTTTCTAAATTGTACGATCATGACTCTTATAATTTTTCTTGTATATCCAGAATTTTATAGACCTGCTGATGTCTTGGTAATAATGTACCAGCACTAGTATTTTCAAAATCTAATAATGAATGTCCAACTTTGCAGAGTATTATCTTGGGGCCTTCATATGACAAATGGAGGAGCGCCTTATGAATGGATATAACTAATCCCAGCACCATAAAGGTTGTTTTAGTAACTAAGTTTGCAGACCAATCTTTCTTACAATGGACATGTCTTAGTGAGTCCTCCTTAACATATTCTAGAGTCAAATTTTTCCAAAGGAATAGTTTATGTTTACTACGTCTGATTTATAATTTGTTTGGTAATTGAAAAAAATATATCAGATGGAGGCTTGTAAGAATGAAAATGATATATCAAATTGATCTTTGTTCAGATACTCCCATATCAATGACCCATGGACATGTATTGGATCATACATAAGAAATTTGATATAAAGAAATGAAAATACACCTGCTAGACCATTAAAAGAAACAAGTGAATTGGACATAATAAATCATTGAGAGGCTTTAAATCAATTGCATTGATCAAAGACAATGACCTGAGTACCATGTGACAGTAGGATCATTAACCTGCTCCAATCCTGATGATGAGGATTTATAGAAGCTAGAGGATCCATTTCTCTATTTGCATACCCAAATCATTTTTTGCATGGATAGTGCTAACATGCTGGAAACTCGGAATCTGAGACATATGTATGCTGGACTAAGTGCCCTGTCTAACTGTATTTACTGGACCAAATACAACAAATTGAATTAACTAATGTTTGTAGCAACCGAAACTATATGTACATCAGTATCATCATTTTCACTTCCCTCGTGTGAGATTGGCAACTGCAGATCCTATCAATGTGTTGCGTCCATTTCACTCACCCAAAGCACCAACAGTTCGACTGATCTTTTGTTCTCTGATGAACTTTGGTTCCATGTCGCAATATTCTGCTTTCCTCCTTTGTATTGCAAAGCTCTTCACTTAATATAACTACAGGCTCAGAAAGTGCGAATTTCTGCCTTTTTTCCTTAACAACCTTGTTCTTATAATACCATTTTAGCTATTGCCAAAGCTCGTTCACATCACTCTCTCTAGCAATTTTGGTGATATTTTGATGTCATTTTCAGATTCCTCCATTATGTCAGCTACTTCTGCAGCTTCTACTAGTATAGTTTTACCATCTCTCTTAGGGCTCATGCTAATCGCGAATAAGAAGTTAAATGGAAGAATTATGCTTCAGAGTCAGCAACCATCAAACTTGGTTCATGGTTCAAGGTCAATTGGATATCTCACCGAGAAGGTGGAAAAGATTATTGAATTCGATGGGACCACTTGACAAAGGATTGATACGCAGCTTCTGACACTTCTCCAGCAGGAATTGGACCCTCGTATATAAGTATTTTCTGATATGACTTTCTCTTGCTATGAGATATAGACACAACCCAGTGATATTTGTACTGGCAACATATTTCGAGCTTATGATGTCATCGGGAATCTTCTCCCACCTTGTCAGTCTGACGGTGATATAACCACTCGTATCATTTATCAGTTGGTTTCAAGCATTGGAACATATTTCAAAGAAATTCTTCAGATTATCCTAATGTTCCTATATTGCAGGATTGCATTGACAAACCTTTAACCATTATGTTTCTTCATATTATGTGGCCTGAGCTTGAATCTGTTAAGTCTCAACATTATCATCCTCATGTTCATATACTCTTCAGCTCCCCTTTTTGCTCCAACACAGGGCCCTTGTGTCACCGCTATCTAAGCACCCTGGACATATGCTGCTCATTTAAGTACATCAAAATTGTCCTCACTGATACCGATAACTCTTGTAGCTGCTGCAACAATTATATTGTCCTTTCAGCATCGTCCAGACAACTCACATTTGGGTCATTCACACTTTCAATGGAAATAATGGCAACGATTCAATAATTTGGATGACAATCAACCAAAGCACAATGGTGCACGATTCTCCAATTGAAATCACAAACCACAATTTCCCCTAAATTCAACCAACACCCTGATACCTTTAATTGCACTTGTCAAACAAATCAATTTTTTTTATTGCTAAACATTCCTCTAGTCAGATGCTGAATATGATGCATTCGAAATGTTTGATTCAATTATTGGGTTAATGAATTGAAGATATGAACAAGACACACTAACAAAGGATTGAACTTGATTATGTCTGATCTAATATTAAATGTGAAATGAGGACAATTTGGTGTTCACTACAACAGTTGACAACAGTAAGAATTTAGAGGATAAACACTAGTATGGATATCCATTTTGAGATATTGCCTTCATAATACAAGAGAAAGGGTATAAATTTAAATAAAAGGAATATAAAAAATAAACTCATCGAATAGTCTTAACATGCATGTTCGGACAAACTCAGACAGTCAGCTTCCATCTTGTTTTCTCACCCACTTCTTTCAAATGCCTTCAGGTTGCATTCAAATGAAATGACAAAGTAGCCAACTCCTTTCCTTTGCAGTCACCTGTTTAAATACCCCGAGAGTTTGTTCAAACAATGAGGGACTGTAGCAAACTTTTCTTCTCATGCTTTACTTCATTCCAATGCCACTACAGGTTCTTCCAAATGATGAGTCCCTGATGTTTCCAATCCAAATTTAGTATCACCTAAACAACCTTGGCAATGCATATACATCCTGGTGAACTAAAATATGATGAATAGTTCCCCAAGTAGACATGCTTCCTCAGATAAATCCTCTAATATACTCCGAGGGTTAACTACAAAGTCCCTAGGCTCTAATTCCATTAGTCAATCCTAATATTACTAGACTCCTATCAAGAGGTACTTCTATAACTTGAATGGCTGAAAGCTTGCAACACACAAAGTTCTCAAGTTCAAGGGATCATGTTTTGGTTACATGGACTGCATCAGAACCTGACCTGTTACGATTTCCTTCAAACACCATGACCTTAAGATGATGCAATTAATAAACAAGTTGTATTTCTATTGGATTGCATCAGAAATTGCTATTGATTCCTAAAGAGTGCTACTATATACTAAGTAAGGAAATGTGGTTGCAATCATTGGGAATGTTCCTCTGTTGAATGTTTGATGGATCTCCTTGGTCTGAAAATGAATTGAGTAAAGAGGATCCTCTTCATTAAATTATAAACTATTATATAATAAGTACAATAGCCTGCATCATATCTATAACCATAAACTTCTAAAAGGACAGTTGAGATACTACTCATAACATGGCATTAGGGTAGAAAACCATAGGTTCAAACCCTTCATTTTTAGTGAAATCCACTTCTAATTAAGTCTTCCACTTATTGGGCCTCAATCAAAGTTCGACCTATAGTAATGAGAAGTATTATATAGTAAATATAATAGCCCATACTGTATTAAAAAGCTTAAACTTTTTCATAAAACGGCTGTGGCACTACTTGTAACATAAACTCCCTTTTCAACTTGAAGTTATTCATTTAGCTGAATTTAATATCATGTTGTAAATATGCTTAGCTGCCATTTGATATCTCGCAATGTGAGATTCTTCATGATAATCAAATAAACTTTTTGGTGCCACCATTTTTCATATTTTCTGGTCTTGTTTTGGTATTGGTTTCAAATTATAATAAGATATCAAAAAGATCAAAAGAGTAAGTACATATGTATGTCCTTTTTACAAATTAAATGTCTAACATATCCATTAAGACTTATTCACTCTTTCTTTATTTAGCTTTTAAAAACAATGAGTCTGAAGTCAAGACAAAAATGCATAGATTAAACCTTTCAAAATGCAGGATTTCAAATAGATACAAATTATGTATAGAAAGATATAAATAACATGATGATAAAATGACGACAAAATAGACAATTCAAAAAGGCCTATACATTACCAACAATTAAGATGGACAATAGATCAACGCCCTTCAATTACTGATTTGGTTATGGTGTTTGATGACCATGTGCTTTCTTCATGCAAGAGGATTTCATTGTCACTCCAGCTATGGCTGGTGAATGTTGGCTGCTTTGGTTGTGGAAGGCTGGATTCTCCACTAAGCATTAGAACCACAGTTGACATGTTGGGTCTGTCAGTTGCATGGTCTTGTACACATAAAAGCCCAATATGTATGCATTTCATAACTTCTGACACAGAAGATTTGCCAACCAATTTTTCATCCATCAATTTCAAACTTTCCCCTTGGCTCCAGAGTTGCCAGGCCTAGGATAACCTTTTCTCTTTAGCAGGTTGAAAATGACTAGAGAACATATATTGGTATGAAACTTCTAAAATGAAAGGTAGTGCTTACATTGAAAATAAGATTCAGATTTTCTCCTCGGCTGTGAACTAGTGAATTCTTCTTTCCAGCAACTATTTCTAGTATCAATACTCCAAAGCTATAGACATCTGACTTCTCTGAAAAGATTCCACCCATTGCATACTCAGGAGACATATATCCACTGCACTAAGATCGTGACATGTTAGTAATTAATTCTCCTAGCATTACAAGTTCTATCTACCAAATCATACCATTGATTATAGGAGGAATTGACTAAAAGTAAGCTGAAAATTCAATAAGGTGAGGAACCAAGAAGGACAATGGTTAAAAACCTAAGATTAGCAAATATGTCATTGGAGTTTGAACAAATTAACCTAATATAATCTCAGCAGGGTTCATCCTTTCGTTTGTCCATTAGTAACCTTCATCTTTGGCTATTTCACTTATCTTCTAAAATGCCTAAAAATTGACTGGATTTTGTAGCCATATTATATTTTTCCATATGCTTATGCTTGTTCAAATATTAGAGATTACTTATAGTGTACCAACAACTCTACGAGTATTCACAAGAACTTGTGTGCCTTGAAACATCCGAGCAAGCCCAAAATCTGAGATTTTTGGGTTCATTTTCTGATCCAAGAGGATATTGCTGGCCTTTAAATCTCGATGAATCACCCGTAAGCAAGAATCGCTATGGAGGTACATGAGCCCTCTAGCTATCCCTTGGACAATTTTGAAACGTTTTTCCCAGTTGACCTCTGTTTTTCTTGTTGCATCTAGATAATGCACCATGCAGTAAGTAAGCTTAGCATGAATTTTTGTGTAAAAAATAGATAGATTCTTACTGAAAGACAAGTAGTTCTTAGAGCAACAGTTACCAAAAAGAAAAGTATCCAAGCTTTTGTTTGGCAAGTACTCATATACCAAAATCTTCTCATCTCCTTCAATGCAGCAACCCACTAGCTTGACAAGATTTCGATGTTGAAGCTTGGATATTAATATGATTTCATTCTTGAATTCTTCTATACCTTGTACGGAGCTACTGGAGAGTCTTTTGACTGCCACATCCCGTCCATCTTCTAACTTTCCCTGAATGAATAAAATTAGTTTTTACTTGAGTGTCTTTGAGCAATTATTGAAACACGTTGCTTCAGGGTAGTTACCCTATAGACAGGGCCAAATCCTCCTTGTCCAAGCTTCTGTGTGACACTAAAATTCTCAGTAGCAGCTAATATGCTATCAAGATTGAAGAGAGGTAGTTCAGACTTATTCTCATATTTCAATTGCTCCCTCAAAATCTTCTCTTGCTGCAATACCCCTTTCTTCTCAATCATGTTGCCTGAGACAAAAAAGGCCTGTGAATGGATCCATTTTTCCATTTATTTGACAAAATGAGCTGATCTTGTTATTCATATTGCCAAATGAAACAAATAAAGATGCAGCACAGAACATCCTCCATTTTCAAAAGTCAAATATTTAAAGAAAAATGACAAAAAGGATCTTGGAATGTAGTAATTGCTAAACTTTCTTATCAGAAAGATACAGAACAAGATTAATGAAGATAAGAATAAGATGAGTGCATGGAGTTTTTATAATTGTAGTTTATCTTCTGCTGTATTATAGGGTTTTTCTTCCTTTCTTCCTTTTTTTTTTCCTTTTTTAATGGTTGAGGCTCCAATTTAATTTTTCACTGAGAAAAATTGTAATAAGCAGCTATGGCCATACTTTTTTGTTTTGCTCTCCCTTTGCACAGACAGTATATGACGACTCCCAGTATGAAGATGACTATTAGAGCAGCTGTAAGACTGAAAATAAGTGTTGTTGCTGGATTTGCTCCTCCTAAAGCGGGAAAGAAAAAACATTGAAATTATCAGCAGTAGAAAGATCTAGATCTTATCCCAATATTAAAAAATTAGAGCATATAAATATATGAACAGTTGACCTGAATCTATATGTGCAAGGCGGATAAAGAGATCTTTGCCTGATGAATTAAATTTCTCCATATCCATGAGGGGTTCCGTCCAAATCATACATCCTATACTGTCTACATAAGAATAAGCTTGGCAAGAACAATTATCCAAGCACCAATTCCAACATTGTTGATCTTCCATTATGTATGGTAAATATTTTGCGAAATCTGGTAGCTTCATGTTGCTCATTTTCCAGAATTTATCTGTTGGAGATGATGTGTTTGTGTCTCTCTGACAATTCAAGATTGTTTGCCTAATGCACCCTCCAGTCCAGTTTCCTGTATTCCATTCTTCATATGACTTAGGTACAAACCCTGTCAAACAGCTACAGATAGGTGAACTAGATGCATTGCAAATCCCGAAAGGACCACATGCACCATATAACTCACAAAGATTTAATGGTGCTTCCCAAATCGTCCCCCACTGTTTCATGGCACTGTCCCAGAAATTAAGTTTGAACGCCCCATTCGAAGAAACGGACATTGATGGAAAAGGTGTTTCTTGACGTTCTGTAATCAAGAGATATGTTCCCTGCTTAGGATCTTGCTCAAGACTAAACATACTTGTATATGTTTCATCCATGTCATCTATTCCGACGAATTTTGCTTTGTTCCACTGTCCACCTCTCCAATAAGGACGTGACCCTTCCCAACCAATAGATTGAGGTGGTATCTCTGGTGTAATACCGTATTCGAAATTTCCAGGTGAGGGATCTATTTCACTTTTCCAGGACATCAGGTATTGTTTTTCTCCTGTTCTGGTGTTTATTCCTATTTTCATTCCTGGTAGAAAAGTATCACAAGGATGATGAAAACTCTCCCACATAATGATGCCAGATTTTGTATCCTTTAGGACTAAGTTACCTTCATCCAAAAGTTCTGCATAAGAATCATTGGAGCTGAGAGTAATATTAGTTGACCAGATTGTGTTTTGCTGCCCATCAACAAGCTTTAAGTTTCCATCAGTCCCTATTCTTAAGCTTGCAAGATCTTCAGTAGCTGCAACTGGCTTCTCCCCGTTGGCAACCCATACAGTTTTTATGGGAGAAATGCTCTTGTACCATATTCCCACGTATTGATTTCCAGTAGTTGAATTGGGAGTAAAGAAGCCTAATTCGAATGTTTTACTGGAAGAAACAAGAGTCTGATTTGTAAAGAGTGGAGTTGAAGAAGTGATGTTGTAAACTTCAAGGCAATGAAAGGTCTGAAACAAAAAGAAGAAAACAAGGAAGAAATGACATAGAACTTTGACAAACATGGTGAGAAGATAAATCTGTGTTTGAAATGGATTTGGGATTAATTTTCTTGGCTAGGCTTGAAGTGCTTTTAGGATTTAGATGCAGAGTACTAGATATAACTTAGTTTATCAATCAAAGTCAAATTTTATTTCCTTCTTCCTATCTGAACTTTTGCGGGCGTTTCATGTGAAAAAGAAATCATTTAAAAATAGTTGGTCTCTGGATCAAGTTGGATTACTTAATACGGATGTAAAAACTGTATAACTAATTATGGTGGTAAAGGTGGGATGATGATCGACCTCTTTGTGATGTTTGTTTTTATTATTTGTGCAACATTATTAAATGATGTCAGGATGCTTTCAGTCGTTGACATATATTAAAGGAAGCACAAGAGTGCACATATTTGTTATGAGAAAGCATGATGTATTTGAAAGAGCCATCCTGAAACAAGTTCTTTCCCGGTAACAGAACCTAGAAAGGCAGAACCGTGTTCATACTTGCAGTTTCTTTCTTGTCAATTTAATGTTTGACTTTGTGAATCCAGTTAGCATCAAACAATGGTCCATAATATTCTGCTTATGAGTGCAACAATATTTAATTCTAGTTTGAACTGTGGACAGGACTTTTTTTATCATCTCCACCACTATGGTCTTATTTAAGTATGAAATTCACGAGTAAGATCCACTGACAGAAACTAAAAGCACACTAGCCTTTCCTTTCCTATGCATTTTAAATACAATCACCAACCAAAATGTTACCGATCATGCAGCCTTTGCTGTTGTCATTTGTGAACATACTACACTAGCCTGTATTTTATGATCATGAACCTGATAATTTATATACAATATCCAGAATTTCATAGATCTGTGAAAATTAAAATTAAAAATATTAAAAAGACTGAAATGGAAAAAATTATCAAACAATAAATACATATATGATTTCGATGCATTTACTTTTTTATTATAGGTTTATCATCTACTGATATACAATAATGTTAGCCATTTTGATTGTACAATGAATATATTTCCAACTTTATACCTAGAACTATTACACCAGTGCGGCTCTTCGCTAACGAGCTCCAAATGTATGGTTTTGCCAACTAAAGCTCAAAAGATTTGGCTCTTCACTAGCAAGTTTTGGGATTACTATAAGGAAAAATAGCCACATTTTGGGATTTGAGGCGATGAAGAACTGCACATGTATCATTCTTAAGTTTATGTAGCATTAGACTATGGATTATATCAAAGCATAAATGGAAACCAAGACAAACCACAAATCAATGCCCTTGAACTATCAAATATGCTATGATATTTGTGGTCCAAATGCTATCTTCACACCATTTCATTTCACTAGCAGTCAAGCTTTGGCATGTAAAAGTTGGTTGCTTCAGTTGCAGAAGGTCGAATTCTCCACTTAGCATTAGGACTACAGTTGGCATGTTAGGTCTATCATTGGTGTGGTCTTGTTCACATCAAAAGTCCCATATGAATACATTTCATAACTTCATACTTGGGGATTTCGGCAATAATGTTTCATTCATTAATTCCCACCCATTTGCCATTGCTCCATAATCACCATGCCTGCAATGACCTTTGTTGTTTAGCTTGTTGCAGAGGAATAGAAAAGACAAATGAGTGTGCGACTTTCAAGTGAAGTGAAATACTTGGTGCCTCCATAGGAGAGAAGATTGAGATAATTTTCCTTCACTGTAAAATGCCGAATTCTTCTTGCCAGTGACAATTTTTATACTCCAGAGTTGTAAATATCTGATTTCTCCGAAAATATGCCACCCAATGCCATACTTAGGAGACATATATCAACTGCAATATGATCCATGTTATACTTTTCTATATGTTTATTCTAGCTAAACTATTTGCACTAGGTTGACTACTTACAGTGTACCAGCAACCTTGCGAGAGCTCACAAATACTTGTGTAACTTGAAACACATGGGCTAGCCCAAATTTTGAAATTTTGGGATTCATCTTCTCATCCAAGAGGATATTGCCCACCTTCAACTCTCAATGTATTACTTGTAACAAGAAATGAGGTGGATCCTGAAAAAATGAAGGATATATTGGAAATGCTGCCTCCAAGTACCCCTAAGCATGTTTGGGGCATATTGAGTCATTTAAACTACATAGCCAGATTCATCTCTTAGCTTACTGACAAGTGATGCTCATTGTTCAAACTACATAGAAAGAATGCGGCAATTGAATGAATGCAGAATGCAAGAAATCTTTCACCTAGATAAAGACTGACTTAATGAATCCTCCAATCCCGGTAACATCCACACAGCATGACGCTCAAATTTTTACCGAATGGTTCTCTTAAACTATGTGTTGCACCCTGGGACAAAGAGATGAATCATGACAAAACGAGCATACCCTCTATTTCCCAAGTAAGAAATTTGTGTAAGTGGAGCAGAAGTATATCGAAGTAGAAAGGACATGCTGTGCTTGAGTTTGGATCAATGGTTCCGGCAATACACAACGTACTATTTGATAGAGCTTTTGACTAAACATGATCCTTTAAGGTATCTTGCCGAAAAGCCAGCTTTAATGGGTAGAATAGCAAGATGGCAAATGTTACTATCAGAATTTGGCATCACTTATGTGAACTAAAGCTCAATAAAAGCTTAAGCACTAGACAATCAGCTTGTAGAACATCCTACAAAAGACAATTCTCAAATATAAGAAGCTTAGTTCCCAGATGAGGATGTGATGGTAGCTGAGAATGAACAGAAGGAAGAAATGGGAGAAAATACAACCCAAAAGTGGAATATGTACTTTGACTATGCAACTAATGTGTTCAAATGAGGAATAGAAGTAGTACTAGTAGTACCTCAGAGCAATGCAGCCAAACTCACTTGCCTATACACTAGTATCATTGCAAAATATGAGACATGTATTGTGGAACTTAAAAGAGATTTGGACATGGAGGTTGTTGACCTAAAGGTTTGCAAGTATTCCTCATTGATCATTCTCCAAACTCTTGGTGAATATAAAACAAAAAATCACAAAAGAAAGGCACCTTTAGTGTATTTTATTACAACTGAAGTTATAATAAAATACACACAAAATAAATAAGTGAAAGAACCCTTTGCACGCATAAAATAAAGTAAAAACAGGAATGACAATATTACTAAAACCCTGAAATTCTAAATCTAAGTCATCTCTCAGCATCTCGAGACATAGCATTAGCATGTGATGGCATTCATTACTCGATATCCAATTCACTTCACGAAGGCTCAAATCATTCACTATTACAATAATATAGAAAGCGAAACATAAGGCGTATAGCTTATTAAAACTATTACGAATAAGTTAGATTGATATTAAATTCTATATAAACATAAATGTCATGAAGTATAATTTGTAAGAAATACAATCTAATCATCTCCTAGTCCTTGTGAACACTCAAGACACAATATTCTCACTGCATCCCTTCTCTTTAAGAATAGGAGGAGCCTAAGACTCCTGGGTCTCTAGCAATTGATAAGGTAGGTTTAATAGTCACTTGGGAAGAACTTTCGCCTCAGGAATTGATGGACCTCCTAGCTCTCTTAACTAATGCTGGCAGTGTGAAAGGGGGTTCATCCTAAATGCCTGAAGCTGGGGTCTTGGACATACTCTCCTGATGCATACCCTCAAATGACCCCTCTAAAAGGGGTAGAGTTATATTGTCATTGCCACGATGGCTCTATCCTTGAGTATGCCTAACTCCTCTCAACCATGTTTGTCCTCTTTGCCAAAGGGGGTCTGGAGGGTCAAACTCCACCTGTATATCCTCCTTAGGTTTGCCTGAACCTGAGTCATATAGGGAGAGTAGAGAGTAATTTGGAGCTGGTCGCGTAACAATTGAGTCCCATGCTTGACTGATGATTGGGCTGCTTGGTAGTCGGCTCCATTAAGAGAGATCTTAATATGCTAGAACTCTTTAGCCTACAAAAGATAAGATGTTTAAGACATTGCATAAAAATGAAAGTAGGAAAAAAATAGTCATAATTGAAAGTGGTTTTACCAACTGTCCAAGTAATGCTCCGATCTAGCTAATGTACTGTTGAGTGATCTTCTTATACTACTGCACTTAGCATATAATTGATGCCAAGCCGTTCAATGGGACCATATGTTTTATCTTAATTTCTTAACGATAAAACCTTCTAATGGACATTTCATTGAACACATAGCGTGTATATTTCATAACAATAAAACTATAATTCTATAACACGGAATCTATACACTTATATACAAATCCTTTATATATATTGCTAAAATACAATATAGAATACATACTGATATGAAAACATAACAATTACACATGTTAGATCAGTAAAATAAATACATATTTAAAACTAGGATTTCACATAAGAAATTATCAAAAACAAGTATAAATGATTTGAGAAATTCGTTAAATCTATATAGATTAAGTGTTTAGGATGTTTACTTTGTTTGTTGGAGAAATAAAAAAAAAAAAGGTGTGATTTGAGTGAACGGATTTGGAGAGGAGTCGTTTTTTTTTTTTTTTTTTGAGAGAGAGAGAGAAGTGAGGAAGAGTGAGGAAAATCGCTTGATATAATGATTCTGATTATGCATCTTTTGTTTATATGTTAGATATAATTTTGCTACAATTGAAAGTATATTCAGTTATAATAAAATGTACGGAAGATACTGTTCAAAAAGATATAATGTGCCTTCATGTTCCCATATATATAATATTTATTCTGTGAACCCTTTGTTTTTATTTAATTTTTGGGTGCATTCCTCTCTATATACTTGTCGGTGAGATGAAGAAGAGGGCACCCGTGACTTCAAATTTCGATGAGTATTAGACCACAGTAGCTCTCTTTCCTTTTTCTTTTTTTAAGCGGGAAAAAAAAAAAGAAAAAAGAAGCAGTAGGATTAGGTTTTAATGATTATTGTGCTTTTCTCTAGTAACCTATCATTTGAAGAAAAAGTGATGGCCTCCCCACCAATATATAATTACTAGCCTCTCCCATTGCACAAAATTTAAGAATTATATTTGAAATTCTTATATAACAAATAGCAAATATAAATTATCGTAAATAATTTCTCTTTATCTTTCTATATAACAAAATCATTTTTTTTTTTTATAAAAAACTCTAACTATTTTTGAGTTTATTCTTTTAGTTGTCCATTTATGACATAATAAGTAATGTGGGAAGGCGAGGAAATGGGTTAAAATGATCATTAGAAATTCACTATAATAATTAACTTTTATGATATTAACAAATATATCCTTATTAAATTAATTAGTAGTTAATATAAAATTTATTTTGTTGTTATTTATTATTAGATTAAGGATTAAATAGTAATTTTAAAATATGGTAGTTACTTAAGGGTTTTCCAACTTTAATAATACAAATATATTATTTAGTATTTTTCAAAAAAATCTACATGTTTATGTTGAAAATTGATAAATATTACGTAAATGCATATAATATAAAAAATATTACCAATATTCAATATAGCTATTTATATATGTCATATTTTATAAATGTGATTTAGTCTTATATCTTTATTTTAGCTTGTGATTTTTGTGAAACAAGTAAGTTGCATTTTATAAATACAATTTAGGAATGATAAAGCTTTCATTAAATTGTATCCTCCAAATGTGTATATATATATATATATATATATATAATTAATGCTACTACATCTCAAAGATGTGACTAAGTCTTGATGTTTACATTATTTCATTTAATTCATATTTTTGTAATATTTTTCAAAGATAGACACATGTTATACTCGAATTTTTCACATATTATACATGCGTCCCTATGCTACTTACATTTGTATCTCTATATTTAGCATACCCTAAAGCTTATAGTGATTAGAAGAGCACAAGTGATATTATGCTTTATATGGTTGACCATGCATAGCATATGTGTAACAATTTGTTTGATATTGTCAACATAATTAGTATTGAGAGAAATTCTCATCTCACTAAGGCTCATGGTTTCACCCTTTATAGATTTATTCATGTAAGAGGATTCGTATAATAGCATAACTAATGTCACATTTGGTAGTAGAGAATGAACCTAGAGTGAAAGTGCGATTTCAGGTTATGTTCCTTTTTTAATGTGTGGAAATGATTTTAGAAAGTGGAATTGCAATTCTTTGAAATTTATTATTTCAACTTCAAGAGAAAAATTATGCCTCATTAATTATTATTAGTTAAAATCATATATTTAACGCTAAGGGTGATTCCACAAATACTACAATATATACATTCCATTCCATTCAATAAGTATTTTCAAATACAAAAATGAATTTATCAGTTTGGTCATAATTCCATTCTAGATTGTTTAGTTAGATTGTTTAGTGTGGCATAAGAGAAATCCCTCAATGAGTTCTTCCCTTCGTCTCTAATGCTGGACTTAGGATGGTGTAAAATCCAGAAAAATATAATATATATTTTAAGAAAAAAATATCTTTAATTTATTGAAACTATGATAAAGAATTTACTTCCTAATAAACTGATAAGTCACTTGTAATTATGCTATAATAAGATTTATAAACATATGTGTCCATAATAATAGATAATTAAATAATGGAAACAATAAGTATAAGTATATGACAGTAACAACCATGTTTGGCTAATTAATTATATATTAAACAATTCCTAGACGTTTAAAATGTGTGTATCGCTGCTCAATACAATCCTAGTATATACAATAAAATGGTACTAAAATTAAAAATAAAATTTTCAACAGCTAAACATAATGGTTACAATTAACCGGCTGGATAAATTTAATGTTTGCCTTTGTGAATCCAATTAGCATGAAACAATGGTCCATGACATTTTTGCTTATGTGTGCAAGAGTCTTTAATTTAATTCTAGTTTGAACAGTAGATTGGATTTTTCTATGAACGGCGCCCCCATGGTGGTGTTCAAAAATGAAATGCATCGTTAGCCTTACATCAAACCGGAGAACTATTAATTATCAAAATCATAATAATTTAATAGTATAAATACTGATTTTTTATCTAGAATTTTATAGATCTGCAAATGTCTTGATGATAATGTATTAACATTATCAAAACTGTTATAATCTAATGATATGAATACTGATCTTTTAGCGCAACGAATTAAATTCGAATTTTCCTCACTTAAACTGTAATACAGTTTGGAAAAAAAAAAAAAAAGTATATAAAGCAACATCAAATGCTTCTTGCTATTTACAATCCCTATTATCAGAACCTCAAAACCATTCATCTCGGACTTTTCATAAAATAGCGCACCAATGGCATATCTTAGGACTTAGCAAAGGCTGTATATAAACTGGTAAAAAACATAGAAACTGATGAACTTATACCCAAGTCTTCTTCTTATGTAAGGTGTCTTCTGATGTTTCTGAAGCTCATTAGTTGTATAGAGTAATATATGTTGTAACTGCAAAAATATCTAGAATTCCTTATGTTCCATGTCCTATTACTTACAATTTTCTCTTTCCTATGAAGATGCCATACTGATACTAGAAATTGAAAGCTGGAGTGAGTAGTATACCAACAACTTTTCAAGTATTAGAGTGCCTTGAAACATATGAGATAATCTCATCTGAAATCATCTAAAATCTTGAAATTAAAAGTTAAAAAAAGCTTATCCAATTTGAATTGCACAAGATTGAAACTTTGCTTTTTGGTAGCAAGTGAAGTGAAATGAAATTGATATATACCTGCCATATTGGAGAAAGAAAGAGGTGAATCAGACTCAACAAATTCTTGAAAGGCTTTGACTTGGTCACATTGATCAAGGACAACCACCGTTGGATTTGATCCCATCTTAGAAAAAATTCATGAGAGAAGTATCTCCCCTTTTATCACCAACATAACATAAGCCTCATTGGCTTCAAAACTACCTCCTGCCTCTGTATTGTCATTCTTAAAGAATATGAATTGAAGTCGAGTTCCCATAAATAGGTAACATTTGTGACTTAAATGCAATCTTCATCTCTTTTCTCTTTTAGATTTCCAGGAACAGCTAATCCTAACACCTGACTTTCAAGGTGTTGAATTGTGGACTTATTTGGGCGAGTTAAATTAGAGAATTGTATACTCAGCATTCGGAGAAGTCAATATAAGTAGCCATGTGACAATAAGAGGATCTAAATAAACTGGAGAACCAATTTAACAATTCACAAATTCGATTTAATATGGCATAGACAATGCAAGCATGAAAGTTGGAATCCGAGGAATATACATGCTGAGCCAAGTGCTCTGTTACTCATAACTGTCTAACTGTATTTGCTATATAAAATTGGCAATTACCGTCCCTCTCTAGTGAATTCGCACAAAGAAAGATCTGTTAATACTAAACATATAAAAAAACACTGATATTGAAAAAATTATCAAACAATAACTACATGTATGGTTCCAATGCATTTACATTTTTGCACTTAATATCATAGGTACATCGTCTACTGATATACAACAATTTTTAGCCATTCCAATACTAAGATGACGATATTTGCAACTTCATACCGAGGACCATCGCGCCAGTATTGCTTCACTTTTAAGTTCCAAATGACCGTGTTTTAGGAGTTGAGACTCTGGAGTACTTCACACATATCATTCTTAAGGTTATGTTGCATAAAGGAAACTTGGACAAACCACAACTCAACGCCCATGAACTATCGAATTTGTTAAAGTGTTTGTGGTCCAGATGCTATCTTTACGCCATTTTGTTTCACTAGTAGTCAAGCTTTGGCATGTAAAAGTTGGCTGCTTCGGTTGTGGAAGGTCGAATTCTCCACTTAGCATTAGGACTGTAGTTGGCATGTTAGGTCTATCATCAGTGTGGTCTTGTACACATAAAAGCCCAATATGAATACATTTCATAACTTCCGACTTGGGGGATTTGGCAAATAATGTTTCATCCATTAATTCCAACCCTTTGCCTTGGCTCCAAAGTTGCCATGCCTGCAATAACCTTTGCTGTTCAGTTTGTTGCAAAGCATTAAAAAGTACAAATGACCGTGCAACTTTTAAATGAAATGAAACACTTAGTTCTCACATAGGACAGAAGATTGAGATTTTCTCCTTCGCTGTAAAATGCTGAGTTCTTCTTACCACTGACAATTTCTAGGAGCAATACACCAAAGCTATAGACATCTGATTTCTCCGAAAACATCCCACCCAGTGCATACTCAGGAGACATGTATCCACTGCATTAGAATCCATGTTATGCTTTTCTATATGCTTATGCTAACTAAAAAATTTGCACTAGGTTGAGACTACTTACAGTGTACCAACAACCTTCCGAGTGCTCAACAATACTTGTGTACCTTGAAACATTCGGGCTAGACCAAAATCTGAAATTTTTGGATTCATCTTCTCATCTAAGAGGATATTGCTGGCCTTCAAATCTCGATGTATTACCCGTAAACATGAATCGCTGTGGAGGTATAGGAGTCCTCTAGCTATCCCTTGGATGATATTGAAGCGTTTGTCCCAATTAAGTTCTGTTTTTCTTTTTAAATCTAGACAATTCACCACAGATGAAATAACTTTAGCATGAATTTGCAGGAAAAATATATCAACTAAATACACCTGAAGCCAAAACACTTGAGGATCTGATTCAAGTAGATCATTCACACATCTGGACACGACTTTAAAAATTGGTGCCCGAAATTATGCAAGTCTCACATATGAATTTATATTGAAAGTTACTACATGTGAGACTTACCAAAGAGATATTTATCCAAGCTTTTGTTTGGCAAATATTCATATACTAAAATCTTTTCTTCTCCGTGTATACAGCAGCCCACCAGCTTGACAAGATTGCGATGCTGAAGCTTGGATATTAGCACTATCTCATTCTTGAACTCTTGCATGCCTTGTTCGGAGCTGCTAGAAAGTCTTTTAACTGCTACATCCCTCCCATCATCCAACTTCCCCTGAAAAAGTTACATTTCTTTTTACATTACTGTAGCCAAGCAATTAGACGACTCAACACACAATGCTTCAGAGTACTCACCCTATAAACAGGACCAAATCCTCCTTGTCCAAGCTTTTGTGTGACACTAAAATTATTTGTTGCTGCTAATATGGTTGCAAGTCTGAAGAGAGGTAGTTCAGATTTATCGTCATATTCCAATTGCCGCCTCCACATTTTCCCGAACAGCAATTCCCCTTTCTTGTCAGCAGTGTTTTCTTGGGAAAAGAAGCTCTGTAATGCACTCTGCTTTCCTGCATTACAGGTCTTATACAAGATGAGTTCCGCTTCTGATTGTATCACATTAAATGAAACCAAAAAAAAAAAAACTATGTTTCTTATCTATCACCATTTTTCTTCTTCTTAATAGCTGAAAGTACAACGGACAGATGGCTTTTTCAAAGATAGTGTTAGCTATATGTTATTAGCTCCAAGAGACAGAACAAGATAAATGAAGGTAAGCACATTTAACTTTTATCATTGTAACATCATCTTCTTCTGAAATTTAGGGTGCGTTTGTTTCTCATTTTAGGGATCTTTTATCTTTACACCATTTTTATGTATTAAATTGCAGTGATCTCAAGATGTATAAACTAGTAACTCTCAACAAGAAGTTTTAGTGGAAGACAGCGATAGCAGCTAGCCTTCAATGATGGTGGTTTACGACTAAGAAAATAGCAATGGACAATGAGGAAAAGAAAATCCGTTCTTTACAAGTGAATACTCTTTTGTTCCATATTTCACTAGACATTTTTCCGAATTTGTTAATCACTACGATCAACCATCTACTGCTGCTTCACTTTTTGTCATCAAATACAGCTAAAGGTCACTGATAATTATAACCTTTTAAGATTCTATAATGAGTTTTCACCATTTTAAAGCTTTGTTTTCAATACATGTCTATAAAATTTAGAAAAAAAAAATTCCATAAAATGAACACACTCATTATTGAAGATTCTATTTGCTGCTTAAGAAAGATATACATTTTTCTTTCCAAATGAGTGAAGGCTAATGCAAGTAATATTGGACATACTTTTTTGTTTTGCTCTTCTCTTGCATAGACCAAATGCAACAAGTCCCAGCATGATGACAATTGCAACTGGTATAAGACTCATGATAAGTTTTCTTGTTTGCTTTCCTCCCCCTAAACCAGAAAACAAGCAACAACAAAGTTATGGACAAAGGGAAGGTCTAGTAGATCTTTAATGAAAAATCAAGATCATACATTGCAAATGTTTACCTGAATCTATATATGCAAGGCGAATAAACAGATCTCTGCCTGATGAATTAAATTTCTCCATGTCCATGAGTGGTTCTGTCCAAATCATACACCCTACACTATCTATGAAGGAATAAGATTGGCAAGAACAGTTGCTCAAGCACCACTTCTGACATTGTTGTGCATCCACTGGATCTGGTATATATGTGGCAGAATCTGGTAGTTTTATGATACTCATTTTCTGGAACACGTCTTCTGAAGTTGCATTCATCATGCTTCTCTCGCAGTTCAAAGTTGTTTCCCTTATGCATCCTCTTGTCCAGTTTCCTCTATTCCATTCTTCAAATGACTTTGGCACAAACCCTGTCAAGCAGCTACAGATAGGTGAAGTAGAAGGACTGCAAATCCCAAAAGGGCCACACGCTCCATATAATTCGCAAGGATCAATTGGTGCTACCCAATTCCACTCTATATTTCTGGTGTAATCCCAGTAAAGAAGCTTCAAGAGTCCCTCTGATGAAAGGAACATTAACCAAGTAGATGTTTCAGAGTTTTCCTTCATCGTGATATACGTTCCTTGAGAATCCTGCTGGACAGTAAACAGGCCTTTATATGTTTCCATCATCTCTTCTACTCCAACAAATTTCACTTTATCCCATTGCCCACCTCTCCAATAAGGAAGCGTCCCATTCCAAGTGATAGCCTGAGGTGGTGTCTCCGATGTAATGCCAAAGACAAAACTTCCAGGAGATGGATTGCTATCATTCTTCCAGGAAACAAGGTATCTTTTTTCTCCTGTCATGACATCTATTCCTATTTTCATTCCTGGAAGAAGAGTATCACAAGGATAATCGAAACTTTCCCACAAAACGATAGCTGAGTTTATATCCTTGAGGACTAAATTACCATTGTCCAAGAGTTCTACTAGAGAATTGCTGGAACTGATCTTAATATTGGTTGACCAGATTTCATTTTGTTGCCCATCAACAATTTTCAAGTTTCCATCTACATCTATTCTTAAGCTAGCTTGTTCTCTATTATAAGACATAACTGGCTTCTCCCTATTGGCCACCCAGACAATTTTAGGTGGAGAAAGGTTCTTAACCCGTATGCCCACGTATTGATTTCCAATAGCTTCATTTGGTGCAAAGAAGCCGAATTCAAACGCTTGACTCGAAGAAACTAGTGTTTGATTTGCAAGAAGTGGTGTTGAAGAAGTGATGTTATAAACTACAAGGCAATCGAAGTTCCGAAACAGGAGGAAGAAACAACATAGAATAACTAAAAGAGACATGATGACAGGATTAAAACTGTGTAGAATTGATTGATATAGTTTTTTCCAGAAGACTTGAATGGCTTACAGGATATTAATGACAAAAAATATTTCATAAGTGTATCATTTAGGACCTGTGATCCTCCAAGAAATTTCATGACAAGGAATATTTTATATGGGGTTTTTGTCAAAGAATTGACTTTCTTTTTTATTTTTATTTTTTTGCCAATATTGACTTTCTTTCATTTGTGAGAATTTTGAAAAGAAGATTGGGTTTGTTGGGTTGGTTACTGTTTACTGGGTGTGCAACGTTGGAAACTACTGCGGTCCATTCTCCATCTTCATAAGATCCATTCAACCCTCTATTCCATCAACCATTATTATTATTATTAATCGATGCATTCAAGATGTCTATATAGAAAATAAAAATATTTGTATATTTATGGATTTACTATTAATATAGAAATATATATATAAATTACATGACCTTTGAAAGTGAAGAAATGAATAAAAGTGTTATTAGGAAAGTAGGGAAATTGATCGTAATTTTAGTTGTATTAATATTTTATCATATTATCCCTCTAGGAAAACTTTATATTCTAAAGATAACAGCTATATAGTAAAGCAAGGAGTAAAATAATATTACCAAATATCAAACACGCCAGTGACGACGATTTGTATATTATTAGTATAGATATAGATGTAAGTACAAGTAGATAATGTGAAAGAGAAATAAAAGGTGAATCTGTATCTTATCATCAAATATTATTTAAATAATAAAAATAATGAAGATATGAAATATCTCGTTTGTTTAATAGTATATATAATAGGAAGGAAAATTGAAAGTAAATGTATATTTTATTACCAAAAATAATTATTTAAATAGTAAAAAACACTAAAAACGCTTAATATACGTCATGTCAATGACTTTAATAACATTGATGATAGGAAAAGAAATAAACGGTGAATGTGTATTTTATTATCAAATATTATTTGAAAAATAAAAATTATTAAAGACACCAAACATGTGTCATTGGCTTAAATAAATATATTAAAAAGTGAATATGTATTTTATTACTAAGTATTAGTTCAATAATAATAAAAAAGCACTAAAGATACCAAACATGTGTCATTAATTTAATAATATAGATATAGAAGAAAAAGAAAATAGGATCAGAAATAAATGATGAATATATTTCTTATTACCAAATATTATTTGAATTGTTACCACACATTATATGAATTATATAAAACACTAAAGTCAACAAACACGTCTCGTATTCACATCGATAATATAAAAGATAAGAGTATGAAAGAGAAATGAAGGATGAATATTGTGCTCCTACTAAAAATTATTATTTCATAATATAAAAGATAGTAATATGTAAGGCGCTATGCATCCTGCAATAGGGTAATGCACTCAAGATAGATATTGGCCATGTTACGGTGTGAATAATGAACATAAATATATATTATATATTTTATATATGTGTGTTTGAATGGGTATGTCGTATGTATGCATACGACTTTCAGAATAGATAGTACTACTATATGAGTTCCACCCCCCCCCCCCCCCCCCCCCCCCCCCCTCTCTCTTTCCTTCTTTTTTTTTTTTTTCTTCTTCTTCTTATGTATGCATATTTATGTGTTTGCCATTTAATTATTAATAGTGTCATTTAACATTTATGTTAAAGTTAATGTTTGAAAAGCAATTTTTTTTCTTTTTNTTTACTTAAAAAGAAAAATATTAGTAAATTCTGATTTTTATTATTATATTAACCCCCCAAACCACTTTTCTTTTCTTTTCTTTTTTTAATCTTTTTTCTTATGTATTTCTTGTATTATCGTGAAAATAAAGTTCAAGAAAAGCCAAAATTAATCCAGGAATTTGTATTTAAATCTCCATATCTTTAAGTGGTATTGTTTCCCAATTCTTGAATTTTACATAGTTGGCAAGCTTCATTATTACTTGGAAGCACAATAAATAAAAGCTAAGAGGGGCACACGGAAGTGAAACATAAAATAAATGCTTTAATCATAAATGAAAACATGCAGAGAAAGTGTCTAGCAAAAAGGCTATCTCATGGTATTGAAAAAATTTGGTAAAAATACAAAAAAATCCTTAATATTTATCTCATTTTCTTTTTCAATTCTCAAAGTCTCAAAATATTCATTTAAGTTTTGAATGTTTACAAAATTTTGCAAATAAGTCCTTTTAACTGACGGTATCAAATTTTAAATTGAAAAAGTATAAAAAAATTCTCAACATTTGTTTCCTTTTCTATTCCAATTTTTAACTTTTTAAAATTTTTATTTGATTCTTCAATGTTTGAAAAAATTTGCATATTATTCTTTTTTACTAATGGCATTAAATTATTATAGGAAGAGTACAAAAAAGTCTTCAATATTTACTTTATTTTTTATTTCAATCCTCAACATTTCAAAATTTTTATTTAAATCCTTAACATTTATAAAAGTTTGTAAATAGTTCTTTTTAACTGATTGAGATAAATTTTCAATTGAAAAAGTACAAAAAAAAGTCTTTAAAGTTTTTTTTTTCTATTTTAATCCTTAATGTTTTAAAATTTTTATTTGAGTCTCTAATGTTTAGAAAATTTCCAAATTAGTCCTTTTTTATTATTAGCATTGAATTATCATTTAAATATTGACACGTGCTAACATTCTATTAATCCACATATTTCTATTATATAAATAATATAATAAAATTTTGAAAATTAACTAAGGTATTGATAATTATAGAAAAATACATAAAAAATGAAAATTTATACAAAGAGTTAGAAAATGAAAAAAAAAAAAAGAAGAAAAAATCTACAAAATTGAGAAAAAAAATACTAAGATAATATATTTAGCAGTATATATATACATATATTATGATTAATCTTATATACATATATATTAATACTAAATATTTTTCTATATATTTAGTAATATATATACTTATATACATTATATATCAATATTAATCTTATATACATATAGAAATTAATNAAGATTGTATAGTACAAATATAAGAAATATAAGACAATATATTATACCATATTTGGTTTGTATAGTATTGAATAAAATTTTTTATGATGTTTCTTATTTGATATATACAAATATTAAACTTAATATTGTTTTTTTTTTCATTTATACTATCAATATTATATAATATTTATTTAATAATAGTTTTATATCATTTAAAAAGTATAAGTTTTAAATATTATTTAATATTTATATAATTATATTTATATACTCAATATTTATATTTTTATCTAGTAAAGTCAATTTTTATATCATATTTTAGATAGGATAAATTTTGAATATTTTGTCATAACCTTCAAACTTTTTTTGTCATGTAATCAAATTCAAATTGTAAATTAAATATTGGACATAATATTTTATTTATTTTAGTCTCGTAGATTTTACAAAATTAAATAATTTCATTTATCATTTCAATAATTAAAGATATATCTACAATTATCCCCGAAATTATATTTGTGGTCAAAATTCTTTCAAAACCTAAAACCTCGAGTCTGGCTAATGTCCTTGCCATTAGTCAAACCTGCGTGCTTAAGTATGTATGACCGAACAAATGAACTGACGGTATTATTTTATTAGAGTACACCAAATAATTGTGGAAGATCATGTATGGTTGACTAACTCTGAAATAATTTCATATTAAGAGTCCAGAGGCATCACACGTTGCGATCATATGAATAAGAAAATAAGGGTTATCGAAAGTGATGTGTTTCTTGTAACCAGTAGCCTCCCACGGTGCTTCCTTAATCCTATCCCTTTATGGAAAAATTGTGGTAGCAGCTATATATATATTGAAAAACGCCTTCTGAATTTCCCATTTAAATTTAAAATCACTAGATTTTATATTCCATTAAACTTTTGTTTGTTCAATTTATTGTTCACCTCTAATTGGTAACACTTATTTTTTTTTTTTTTCAATTATCATTTACCATGGAAGAATTTCTGAAGATGACGGTATTATGACAAGATATCAAAGATCGACAAGACTAGCAAAATTCAGAGATTTTGTAATGGAAAGACAATAAAGCATAGATTTTACAATTAGTAACAGGAAGAGATCGTAACAAAATAAAATAGCTAATATAACTAGATTAACAAATCTACCAATTAGAATAACAAATATGTATGAACATATATATAAAGTGGAAAAATAAAGAAAGAGAAACAAGTTACAATCTAAAAATTATAGAGTTTTACTACTTGCAAAATAGCCAAGAACAAGTTAGCATATGCTCTTGTTCAATATTTGAAATAGTAGATATGAGAGAAGAGAGTTAAGGTTTCAAACTCATATTTAGAAGTGCATGGATGAAGAGAGAGAAAGAGAATATTTGAAATATCAGATATTTCCTAAGAATTAGTTTACTTATGGTTTTCCCATCAATGTGTGGGTTGGGGCTTTAAGTTAAGGCCTAACATTTGGTGCTCTCGTGTTGATTTGCATTATTATTGCCATGACTATCTCCATTAGAGTTGCTGTATTGGTTGAAAAGATTGAATCCCTACAAACTAGTCGATAAAAACTACGGAAAGATGAGAATGATAAGTTTGAATTATTAGAAACTTTCTAAGTTATAGACTATGATGGTTGAAAAGTAATCGAATCAAAGTACCATAAGGGGTGCTACTAGTACTTCATCACTTTCCTTTACTCTAGCATTTGAAAATATGCTTAAAGGTATTAAGCTTGAAATACCAAAGTTCAATAGCAATGATCTTGATAGTTGGATCATTAAGACCAACCAATTTTTTTAGTTTCATATGATACTTGATGAGTAATGCATTATTGTTGCCTCTTTTGCCATGGAGGATAAGGCGTCATATTGGTATCAATGGATGCATCACAACAACTAATTTAGTTTTGACAAGGACAATATTGCAAAGAGCTGGGATGCAGATACTACCTTTATAAGAAAATCATCCAATTGTGCATGAGAAGGTATATAAGTAGTACAAAGAAAACCAGCAACCACTTGCTCACGAGTAAAATGTGCATCAATGGAAATATGTTTTGTGCAACCATGCATAAAAGGATGAGTAGCAACCATGCTAAGATCTTGAACAAGATAGGAAACCCATAAAAGTTCTTTGGTTGCAAAAGCCATAGACTTATACTCCGCTTCAGTAAAAGATGTAGACATTGTATTTTGTTTCTTGGTTTTCCAAGAAACCAAAGAAGAACCAAGAAATACACAATAACTAGAAATTGATTTTCTATCAAGCACATACATACCCTAATCAGAATCAAAATAGCCTTGTAGATCAAAAGAAGAAGAAACAGAATAAAACAGCCCTAAATCAATAGTTCCCTTTAGATATTTAAGCAAGTGAAAAGTGGCTTTCAAGTGACCAACATAAGGCTATCCAAGAAATTGGGTGAGTATGTAAACAATAAAGGAGATTTCTCTCTACATAGAAGTAAGATATAAGAGACAACCAATGATACGTTGATAAGTTATAAGATCATTAAGTAAAGCTCCTGTACTGTGATAAAGATCAAAACCAAAAGGCAAAAGTTTTACACCCCGATATAGCACGAAATGCACCATCATACAGGAATATCCGTTAAAAACTTAACTCAACCTGCTCATTCATCAAAAGATAACATTATTTACATAATAAAAGGGTTTCTACATCGGAGTACAACTAGCTTCCCTATTACAACTTATGTGTACAACATAATATTTACAGCAAAACATGAACCCACTTTTTCCTTTATTGTCTTCATGGTAATAGGATCTTTGACCTAGTATAAGTTCCATACAAAAGTCACTGACTCCAACTCACGCTCTTAATATATATATCCTCCCTTAGCATTGGGCCCTTCATGATACAGTTAACCTGAAGATAAAACATTTTATCCCCTCAACTACTGAAGTTAAATGAGAGTGGATAACATGCAACACAATACAGATAATATGATAGACAATATTATATATCACAACTGAAATATTTCAATCATAACCCGCAAGTTCAACTTCATATATGCATTTGCTTAACCAAGCATTTACTGCTAACAATGCAGTATGTTATGCTCATGCATGTGGCATGCATTGATACCGATATTCTATGCCCTCCAAACTTCATTCGGTTAGTCGACATATTCGAACAGTTGAATACAATGTCCAAAAACCTAAGGCAACAAAGAGCTGCTTGGGAGTAGGACCCCTACTAAATTAGACTATACATTGCAGTCTACCATTATCAAAAAAGGGCAACAAGAAGTTGCTTAGGAGTAGGGCCTTTAACTTTACAAAATTATATTACATACTGTAGTTCACCAAATCAAAATAGCAACACTACCAAATTAGACCATACACTGTAGTCTACCAAATTGGACTATCAAAATAATCACAATGTTCGAGCAATGAAATTTATATGTTTCCAAAAATTGAGTTCATAAAGCCATGCTTTTTGTATGATCATTTAGAAGCCTCATTCTGAAAGTTCTAACCTGTAGGTCTCTGTTTGTGCCATATCATGCTATGATATGCAATAACAACTTAAGAATATCAATCAGCACAATCACTCTTCCAGTTTTATTCAACCCAGTAAGCTGATTCTAGTTTTTCAAATTCTCCCTAGCGAAATTCTAGTATCTCACTTAAGGTTCACTTAGGTGAACACCTAGAAAATTGAGTTAGCAATCACTCAACTTCCCTGATTAACACAATCATTCGTAAGCATAAATCATGGCCTAACATAGAAACATAACAATTTAACTAGAATACAGTTGCTATCATTCAAAATCAACACATTAGCATCCACTATAGTAGCATATCAATTTACCCAAGATATGCCTATATTCAATCAATACAGTATTAAACAGCATATAGTATTATAAGTAGCAGTATATCTACTTTAAGCATGGGTTAGAACCACTTACTTAGGCTTACTAATAGCACAAAATCTTAAACTTTGCCATATGGTCCTTCTTTATTATCACACCTATGAAAATAAAAACATAATCTTCAAATCAAGTATAGGTCAAACCGAAACTATTTTCATTTCTATATTTTTAAACTTTATTTGATTGTACCTTACTTATTTCCTATCCGATTTTAGTAAAATTTATATCGTCACAATCGTTATTTTGAGTACTATTAATAGAAAATAAGAATAAAAAATAATCAATATAGTTAAAAACCCAAAAATACTCTTTTCTCATTACGGCTCAATCGTACATTACTCTAACTTCGTAATTGACCTGATTAAGTTTTAGAACTAGACTAAAAACCCTAAAAATTATACTTTTCAAACTTGTCTAGCAACCCTTGTTATACCCTAAAATGTTCATTTGACACAGATTTAATAAACATTCTAATAGTATTAGTTACTATATTACATATTAAGCTAATATATAGGTTTATACTAGGAAAATACATAATAAATAGTATATAAGCCCAATTAATTTCATGAAAAATCCTATAGACTCATAAAAATATGTAGTTTAGTTATTGATCACCAATTACACTAAATTAGCTATTATGTATTTTTACGAAAATAGCATACTTAACTCTAGATTATGATAAATTAAGGAAAATAAATATATTTATGAGTGAGATAAAAATTAAATATTTCAAATATCAACATAAACATCCAGAAGTCTAAACATGTAGGGCTCAATCATTAATTTCATTAAAAACTAATTATTTCAATAATTCGTTAAAATTGGTAATTTTATTCAAAATAATTATAAAAAATACTAAACATGATTAATTTCCAAAAATTATTGTTACTACAATTAAATATATATATATATTAGGTATATTACATACAAAAATTGAGTGTGAAACAACATAATCTCATATTTATAAAAATTAGATCTATTTTCGCCCAAACAGTGCATTTTCTTAAGGAACCCATATTTCACTAATTATTTAATTAAAATAAAATTACTAAATTAATCTACATCTAAAATAACCTTAGAAAACCAAATTTCATATTTAATAGATAACATTTTATATTTTTAGCAAATTAAACAAAATATGGGTGGAAAATTAGTTCACTTAAACCAACCACCACCTAGCCGCCACTCCTTGTTGGAATACCTTCTCTAGCCACCCTCTATTAGACCTCCAAGCTACTCCAAATCAGGTTGTGATTTGGTACACGAACTGTCTTTACTTAATTCTGACCCTATTTCTTGTTCTATTTTTATTTTATTTTTTTCTAATTTATTCCAATTTTCTAAAATTATGTTCTTGTGTTTTTAGGTTGGTAAAATATTGCAAATGATGTTTGGAGCCTATTTATAGGTTTTAGGATTTCTTGGATGTAAAAAAAGTAAAATTACATATGTCAATTTCACATTTTCCTAAGTGCCATGTGTCATTCTCTCATTAACCAAGTGTTGACTCATTATTTGCAATTAATCCTAGCTTAACACATCATTTGGTGACTCACCCATTCAATTCTTTTTATTAATTTTCCATTATTTTACCTAATTTTAATAATTTATTATTATTATATGTATATATTTAATACATATAATGCATATCACATGTAAATACATATATATTATGTATAATTCAACTTCATTTATTATTTTTAAAAGTTAATTAACTTGTATCTAATATCTCGCTAAATCTAAAAGTTTAAATTTTATGATTATCAGCTTTATCGATAAATTGACGTTTTTCTTAAATTAATATTTTTATATAGCTTATTTTGAAAAATTGACTTTATTTGAATTACTTCATCTAACTTTATTGTGAAGTTTAAAATAAAATTGATAACTTAGTCCGATGCCCTAAATTTAGGAGCTCGAATCTTAAGGTTATTGAATTAGCTGGAAAACCCCGGGGTATTACAAAAGGAATAGGCGTTGGTTTGTAGGCTGTTAAACCAGTATCCTTCAAAATGTCTAAGATAATGTTGCATTGAAAAAGATGAATGCCCACATCTATTCTACACAATTCAAAACCCAAGAAATACCGCACAACATTAAGATCTTTTATCGTAAAGGCACCATGAAGTTGTTCTTTAAGATTAGCAATATGAGAGATATTATTGCCTGTAATTAACATATCATTGACGTAAAGTAAAATAACAATATAATCGGAACCATCAAGCCTTGTGAGGAGAGAATGATCATGAGAGGAATATCAAAAGCCATGTGAAACTAAAAATTGTGTAATTTCTAAGTTCCACTAGTGAGAAGCATGTTTTAGATCACAAAGACTCTTTTCAAGTTTACAAACTTATCCTGGTTTAGCTTTAAAATATCCTGATGGTGGCTCCATATAGATTTCTTCATCTAAAGATTCGTAAAGAAAAGCATTATTGACGTCTACTTGAAACAAAGGCCATTGTCAAATAGCAACAATAGCCAACAAAAGTCTAATAGTCCCTAAATTAGTTATTGGAGAAAATGTACTACGGTAATCGTCTCCCTCAACCTAAGTATACCCTTTAGCAACCAAACATGCCTTATATCGATTGACATTACCATTAGCATTATATTTGATTTTATATACCCAACAACAACCAATAGCTTTTTTATCCTTGGGCAAATCAATAAGTATCCACGTATGATTAAATTTCAAGCGCACGAAGTTCTACATTTATAGCCTTAATCTATTGCTTATCTTTAGAAGCTTGAGTATATGAATTAGGCTCTTTAATGATAAACACATTAGCCATAAAATGAACAAAGTCAGATGAATAGGAAGAAAAAGAAGTGGAGGTAAACAAAGGGTATTGCACATTAGAAGCAAAGGAAACAAAGGAACTATTAATGAAATGAACATAATCTACAACTGAACATCAAGACTATTAGGAAGGGAAACAATATTACACTTAGATTTAGAATCATTACATGAAAAATATGGCCGAATATTACAAGCTTCAAGAACAATAGCAGTATCTGGTACATAAAGACCATGAAGCACTCGAGCTTGTGTTATAACACGTTTAAACTTCTGATCTTGAAAATAGCACATAGAGCTAGTGAAAGTCACAACAAGAGGGATTTGCTTGACTCTTTGAGAAACTGACAAAAGATTATGTCTAAAGCTTAGAACGAAAAGGACATTATGAATCACTAACTGTCAATAAAGTGATATAGTTCCTACTTGAGTGACCTATTTTACCAAACCATTTGGTAAATGAACAAGAATAAGCTTGGAAAGCACATGTTCATTATCAACAAATGAGAAAAGGGAGACATATGATCACTTGCACTAGTGTCTATGACCAAGATCTATATTCATTACTCAAATCAACAAAATAAACAGTTAAAGACATAATAGCATAACCGACCACTCTTGAAGTTTGAGCTGACTCATCACCTACACAAGTCTATTTCCTACACATCATCTTCATTACTTCATTAGCCACTGATTGAACAAGTTGCTGAGTGTATGCAACACCTACACCTTTATTACCATTAGCATAATCAAATGAAGTGCTATATTGACCTGTTTCCATTTACTGTTTATCATTAAGACTTGTTGCAGCCATATTTAGCTTTGAATCAACACGTTTGTTTCCTCCCTTGTACCACTCAAGATAACCTACAACCTAAAAACATGATTCAACTAAATGTTCTTCTCTCTTACAATTTTTACAAAACAACCTGCTCTTATTTATATCTCTCCGCCCTACATTAGTTCCAGGACTCATAAAAGAACCTCTGTTTACAACAAAGACAGTTTATTGAATTTGAATCATGAACCATGAGATTGGTAACTTGATGTTGTTTTTCTACTTGCAAGACAATATAAAACACATAATTGACAATAGGTAACGGCTCATTCAACAAAATCTAACTTCATACTGGTTCATAGACCTCAAATAAACCAATCAAAAACTGCATTAACTTCATTTGAGCACCATATTCAACCAATCTACCTTTAAGATCATAAGTACAGTAATTAAGCTAACCACAAACACATGTAGGATAGGGATGTAAAGTATGTATCTCCTCTTAATACATTTTCAATTTATTGTAATATACAGTCACCAAATCATTATTCTGTTTAGTATTCAACAATTCATGATGCAATTGAAAAATAAGTGGTGCATTTGTTTAACCAAACTACTCCGTAACTTATTGCCATAACTCTGATGATGACTAAGCATAAAAAAAACTTTGAGAAATGTTAGGTATCATAGAATTAAGCAGCCAACATCTTATCATGTAATCACATCACGTCCACTTAACAAATTCATTAGTATTCTCCTCTGGTTTAGGAATTGTTCCATCGACAAAACTTAGCTTAATTTTTGCTCCTAATGCCATTCGGATAGATTAATTCCAAGCAAGAAAGTTATTACCATTGAAAATGATTGTTCCTAAATTCATACCATGATTATCTTATCCTGAAATGTATAAAGGATTTGTATAAGTCTAATCTCCTATGATACTGTCACACAAAGATTATTCGTAATGTTGAAAACGAAGTTCTTAACAAAAAGAAAAATCGGGAACATTACCACGCTTTGATACCATGACAAATTTGACATTAGTTTGTGTGCATAACTCTTCACCAGAAACATTCGCCCTTGATATCTACAAAAGACTTCACAAAGCTATGAGAAGAGGCTTATCAACTGTATGTTTTAATTTATGCAATAAAAGTCTATGAAAAATATAGCTGAACAACTATTTATAGTTGCTCTACTCATACAAGCTATCAAAACTAATTTAACAAACTATTCCAAAACTAACTACCAGAAATTATCTAGAACTAATTTTAAACAACTATGCTATACACGTGTAAATAATTAAACACAATTGAACATATATAGAATATCTAATAGGTTCTTAGAGTCAATTTACCAAAGCCCTGTAATCAAGATTTAGATTATCAAAGTTTGAGGATGTGCAAGACTTATTGGCAAAAGTAACTCCAAAAGGTACTATAGCTGATGTGAGACCTTGCAAAATTTGCAATTAGGATATAGCACTTAAATGTGGCATAATCAGGGGAGCTATTGAGTCAAGTTTATTATGGCTTATTAGCACTTAATAAGGTGTTTTACATAATTACGAATATATATTTATGTGTAAAAAAATTTGTGCATGCAATGTATAAACATATTTTCAATGTGTCATTTCAAGTCGTTTAATAATCTTATTACATGTATAATTTATCTCTATAAATTCACTCTTTAGTAGGTCCATAAAATTCTCTTTAGTGGGTCCATTAATCTAACGCACTCCCTTACAGTTAAAAGGTCATGACTTCTGGTAGTTTAATTCTTCATCTTATAAAAGCCTCAGATTATTCCTCCTCTTTACATTTCATCACACTCTCCTTATTCTCCTCTCGTGATTTTCTTTCATTCAAACTCCATGGCACCCAGAAAATCTACTTGAATTTCTGCAAAAGGGATTAAATCAAAAATTCAAAATGATCCTAAAAATCCCATTATTGTTGATGAATAAGAAACAAACACCATTCCTATAAACTCTTAACTTAATCCACCCTTTGAAACACACCAAGATTCATCTAAAAAAACCATAACCCTAAAACTTCGTGATGAACCATAAGAAGAAACTGCTTAAGAAGTGAATAAAAAAAATGACTCTAAGGTACATTTTGAACAAGTTCAGGAAGTTAATTAGGAGGCTGATTAGGACATTCAAGAATCCAGCCCATCTAAAGAAGTTGCTGGATCTGAAGGTTCTAATCCCTTAAGCAAACCATCTGAAGAAACTTCTAAAAGAAATCCTTTAGAACAAACCCCTATTTCAAAACCAAAGAAGACTCCATGAAAATCTAAGGTTGCTGCTCCAGTAAAGAAGATGTCAAAAGCTTCTAAGAACATGTAAAAGTCTTTGGAAGTAAAGACTCAAATTCCCTCCTTCAAATCAAAAGACAAACCCAAAAAGAGATATACAATAAAAGATAGAAATCTTTCCATCAAAGATTCCTTTTATTTAGACTTAGAATTATGGAGAATTAGTAGATGAGTTCTATAGCAAGCTTGATAGCACAAAACAGGAAGAGCTATGCTAGGACAAAAGATAGAAATCACAAAGAAGGACATTTTGAAATGCTTTGGCATTAAAGAAGTACATAAGGATGAGAGCTTTGTATTGATGACAAAGGAGAGTTTATTCATAGAATTGAATGATGGAGTTGGGTTGGGAACAAGAAGAGATATCTTCGGTATGGAATTTGAGTTGCTAGTTAGAATTTTACACAAATTTGTCAACTCATTTGTATTGTCTAGGAAGGATAGTACAATCTCTGTAACAAGAGAGGATGCATTGGTTATTTTGGTAATGTTAAGGAAGAGAAAGGTAGATGTTATGAAATTAATGATGCAAGACATATGGTAGCATTTAAATGTTCGGCCATATGGAAATTTGTGGATGGCTCTTTTTAGTTTCAAGTAGTTGAAAATTCCTGGAGAAGCAAGTCATCCTTTTTTCCCTATTAAACTAGGTGAAAGAATCTTTAAACAAATGGGGATTTTTGTGAATGATAAGCTTTGGTATTCACATAATGGAGGAATTTTTGTTCATCCCTCAAATCTTAGACAAAGGGTAATTATAATCGAAGAAAAGAATAATGAAAAGAAAAGGAAATGAGGAAAGGAGCTAATTGAAAAGGAACCAAAAAGGAAAGGGAAATTGGTTAAAAGATCAAGCGGAATAGAATTTAGAGAAGCAACTAGGTGACCTTTAGATAATGATTCAGAAAGTTTAGAGCTACAGCTGGTTCACTATAAACAAGGGGAAAGCTTAGCCTTTGTTGAATAACTTTCTAAAGGAATCAAGGAAGACATAGGAAAGCTAGTTAAGGATCAGATTACTAGAATGAAAGACTTACTCAAAGTTTAGGTTAAGGAAACTGTTATTGAATCAAATCTTAATGATTAAGCTCATCCTGCTGTTTTTTCTAATCACCTTACACAAACTCAATTAGCTGAACCATCCGTTCCTATCTTTGATCTTCAGTTTACACCTATTGAACCATCTATTCCTATTTCAAATGCTCCCCTCACACCACCTAAACCTAATCTCCCTAATGTTTCTACTCAACCAATCGATTAGATTACTTCCATCCCTATTCTAGCTTTGGACAAGACTCCTATCATCTCCTCACAACCTCCTGACAAATCACCTCAAATTTCTACGCCTATTCTCAACCCTGAAGAACACATACCTCCAAAAGGAAACATAGAAACTCTCTCTATGCCTTTTACCAAAGAAGACTCTCCACCTACTCCCGTCTAGACCACATTAACCTCTAACAAAAGCAAAGAACCAATTTCCTCAATAGCAACATCTTCTGAAGCTAATCTGTCTCCTAGCAAAGCTCTTCCAACTTATTTTAGTAGATTTAAATTATATGCTAGGAAGAAAACTAAGAGATCAAAAAATGATTGTTTTTGTGATTGTCTTTCTCTTATCCAGTATTTTAGTTTTACTTAAACTATGTGTTAAGCTATTTTGTTTAAGTCCTCTTATGGACTTGTTTCTTGTCATTTTTGTTATTTCTAGACTTACTTATGATATTTCTTTTAGTTAATGCAATTTAATCTTTTCTTTCTATTGATCTTTCAGTATATTAATCAAGGATGATAATAAAAAAGGAGGAGAGAAAAACCAAAAATAATTGTGGTTTGCACCTTGCACAACATGATGTTTATGTGATTGTGAATTTTTTTTTTTTTATTCTTACATTTGTTTTTATAATAATGTTTTTGTTATCATTAAAAAGGGAGAGAATGTTAGATATCTCTCATGAATTAATGATAACATAAAAGGATAAATGCTAATAAATCATTAATAATGCAAGTATTCAAAAGGATTCTCAAAAAGATAAAAATCCCAAACTAAGTTGTCTTCAGAAACTTATTCAAAAGCTCTGACTTGATTAAAAAAGAGAATAATCTGAAAATCTTTAAAAAGTATTTCAGAAGCTTTATAAGTAGAAGGGGTATAGTACTTCAGAAGCTTGTTCAGAAACTTTAAAGAAAAGAAGAATTAATGCTCTTCAAAAGGTCATTCAAAAATTTGATCTTCAAATATATGACGTTGAAATTTAATCAAATTTGACTTCAGTAAGGCCTAGCTCCACTGGATTGGGTGTATTAGAAAAATACACTTAATCCTGTTTCACTTAAGATGAAATCATGATCCTTGGGGATTATTTTTGAGCAAATATATTTTTGATAAATCAAGATATGCACAAATACAGATAAGGATAAGGTTGATTCGAATTTTGTGGAATTTTGAATTTTGAATATGAGGCTTATCTTGAAGTTGCTAATAAAGCATATCTCTTCATCAAATTTAAATCAAAAGCTTATGTAGTAGTTATGAATTGAAATATATGTTATCGAAACAAGATAAGGAGAGTTGTTTTTAAATTTCAGATGATCGAGATCTTCTCAAAATATTCAAGGATTATCCTTAATAACTAATGGTTAGATAAACACGAAAAAGATAATTTTCAACAAATTAACCATTAGAAGATTTCTGTATAAAAAGAGAAAGGATTCAAACGTCATTATACAACTTTGAAAAAAAAATTTCAATGTACAAAATTCGTAATCAAATTCTACCTTCTGAAAAGTCATAGAAAGTCTTTTAGATCCTTTTTCAAAAAGTTACACTAAAGCAAATTATATAACAATCGTTATTTCTCTTTAGAGCAAAATTAATTGAGAATTATATTTTTATTCTCTCTAATAATTTGTAGATCTTATTTGTTGTTTGAGTGTTGAGAGAAGATAGATTATACTCTATAGATATGTATTAGCTTAGATTATGAAAAGTCTAGATAGGCATAATGAAGTATTGTGTAAGCGTATGTATAACAATTACTTGTAATCTTCTCATGATTTTGTTATAGTAGATTAAGTAGAATAGTATCGATAAAGTAGGTTAGGTCCCTAACAGTAGAGTTGGAAGAGAGTAGTAGGTAGAAGATCGAAGCTCTATAAATCTTTATCTTGATATTCTTCTTCTTTAGTCTTTTAATTTGCTTTATTAGTTGTTGTATATTGAATTATTAAAATATCACTATTCACTATTATAAGTTGTTAAGAGGAGTAATTTTATTTTATTGAAAAAGTTTTCAAAAATTTTAAAGCACCCCTTCCTCTCTTGATATCTTATATAGGACTAACACGCTAATTATCGAAGCTTGTTCCATACAATTATGTTAATTATTAAATAATATAGTAAAAATCTACTATTTTAGCTATATTTTTATTATTTTATTATATTTTTGAGATTTGAGCTCATGATTAATGCGAGAACCTATAATTTGAAGTATGAAGTGACCATATAATTCCTTTGTTAAGGTGAGACTTTAGAAATAAAGTCATAAAAACTAGATGAAGTAACCTTCATGAATTTAGGTTTTGAAAATAAAACAATAATACGAGTAAAAGCTAACTACAACAATATTACTCACTATATAGTGGAAATGTGAGAAACGAGTTATGGTAACTAACAAGCTCTTAGAGATAACTTGATTAAATAGTGAAGATAATAAAATGATATGAAATGTGGTAGCTAAATTTTTCTACACACCTAATATAGTACAATCAATATAAGCTTCTTAAATATTAAAAATATAAAGATAATTATAAAAGTAAATTTGGTATTATGAATGAATGCAAGATGAGAGAATAAAGAAACTAAAATTTGATATTGATTGACACTTAGCGAAACTAAAGTAACATGGAAATATGTCATACTAGGAATCAACACTTAGCTTACCTTTGCAAGTGGAGATTTAAAGCTTCAACACCTAGACATTCATTTTGATTGTCTCCGCCACTTATATTAGCTACAAGGACTTTTGAAGGTTTATTTCATGAGTTTAGCCACAAAAAATTCAATAGAAAAACAATAAAAAAAATAGATTTAATATATAGTACAATATTCTATTATTTTTTAAATACGTTAGGGAACTTTTAAGAATAATAAAACTAGAAAAAAATAAAATCGAAGTCCTACAAAATCAAAGTAATTATCCAACTTTTGGCTAGACAAAGATGAATCCACCAGTCAATATTTATCCCCTTCATTAATTTAATGTTATAATAATATATAAATATAATGTAGTCCTTATCCTTATCCATGGAGGATATTCATCGCCATCCACTTTTATATAAAGGAAAAGTAGCCACCCAATTAGATGTTTACGTACTGTTTTAATTAAGAACTACCTAAATGTAAGTGAACTAATAAACCTCTCTTCTAGTTGTCACAACAAATTCATGTGAACAAATTAAGCTAATAACATTATAATATATATAGCTGCAATGAAAATAAGAGATTATCGTCGTCGAAGAGAAATATGAAAATTGTATCAATAAGGTGAACTTGAAGTGGGAATATCAATTCTTTTATTCAAAGTTAGTTGCTAAAAGTTTCTAGTAAGTATTATTATATCATTGGTTTAACTTAGTGTTTTTGTATTTTTAAATTTGCTATGAATTTTAATAGTCTATTCATGAAGTATCTTAGGGAGTATAGAAATCTAAATAATGTTCTTTTAGATTAAATAACTACTAGGAATTAATTTGTAATATTGTTATTAGTTAGCCTTAGAAAATTTAAATATATATATTGATATGAGTGGATGGAGTATTTATGTAACCATTGGAACATTGTGAATTTTAAATACAAAATAATGAAAGTAACTTGTGCTTAACTAGAAGCAGCGACACCTATCAATAAAAAATAATAATAATAATAATAATATGCTATAAAGACTTACATAACTAATATAGTAGAAGCATGTATAGTGCATAAAAATTCTCTTAAAAAGAAAAGTTAGGTGCTTACTATATATTCACATACACAATGTCATAATTATTAAATATAGGTAAAACATACTCTTAAATTATTGCATTCATCAAATTAAAATGAACTAAGTTATCCTTTGGATATACTACTTACATCCAACTCAATTTCTATTGATGGAAATGAGGATTATAAGACATTCATATTACTTAAGCCTTATTGAATTAATTTTAAAAGTGCCACATAGATAATTTGTTTTCTCTTTATTCAATTGGACTTATCAAAACTGTTGCTATCAATTAGAAACTATACATGGGCAGAACTGCATATGAGTACACCAAGTGTTTGTCTAAAATCATGAATATATGATAAGTTAAAGACATATATTCTTATAACATTCCTTCCTAGTATCCTTATGCATGAAGATAATCAATTTGGTTATTATGGTTAGACTTAATTATTGATTTCTGACAACATTCTCCATAGGGACCTCTTATCTCTTCCTTCTCTAAGCTTGAGTTATGGAAGAAGGAGAAGAAGGAATCGAGAAGAAGGTATTAGCAACAACGAGTTTTATTGCAGAACAGCTCATGATGTTTATATTGATCTATTATGTGCCTTTGCATATAGCATTGGGTAAACCTCATAAATAACTGTCCTAGCTCTATTGTATCTTTTGTTTCATTTCTTCTAAAACAATCACAAACACTTTTTTTATTATAGATCGACTACCAAAAATTCAATGCATAATCTTGGCATTCAATGTGTATTCCTGAATAATCTCATTTTTCAATTATTTAACCATTTCCTTTTATCAAGTTCAATGTTAGCCAGATTAGTCAACATTTATATGTTTTGATGTAATAATAAGATGTTATTTGTAGTAAGTAGTTTTGTTTGTTGGTTAATTGGTCACATTTTATTTATGAAATGAGTTAGATTGGTATTAGTTTAGATACAGCAAAATAATTCTATTAGATCTAATGTACTCATTTAATCTAATAAGTACCTTGTGTCAAAATTGAGAAATTCTATGAATCAAATCTTTAGTATTCTTTTATTTATTACCTATGTTTACTATTAAGGCATAATACCACCCCCATTCTTACTAAAAAAAATTGAAATAAACCTCATGAACAAAAGAAAAGGCGGAAAGTGGGAAGGAAAGATATGTAAAAATAGAAACAACTTTTGAAAGGAAGGGGATGAAACGGGAATAAAAGGGATTCACTGAAGAAAATCCTTATCCTTCCCTTTTTAGACATTGATCAGTCTTATACATTTGAAGGAAGGTAATCAAAAAAGAAAGAAAATGAATTTTTCTTTCTTTTTATCACTTAGGAGTCGTATGAGATGAAAGTCTCATGCATAGTTTTGAATGAGAGAAAGAAGTGAGGAATCCTCTTTTCGACTTTGACTCTCTACTCTAGTCAATATTGCTAGTCAAAACTTTAAGGATCCTACCATGTATCATGATAATATAAACATTTATTACATAATCGTGCTCATAGGTTTAATTCTAACTTATAATTATATTAAATAAATGAATGTCATTGTTCATGATTCAACAAACTTAATATATAAAAGAAATATTTTAAAATCATGGTTTGTAATGATTATATGAGTGTAAAATAAAGATTTTTGTTATGTAAGAGCTTTGAGCTATGAAGATTTCATTACCTCGAAAATGGGCCATAGAGTCGTATCAGGTAAGTAGGATTAGTGCGTCAACACACTTCGAAGAATTTTTTCAAAATACTTAAAGACTTTGGTATGTACATGCTTATGATTATAGCTAGTTGTTTGTGCATATACGATGCATGTGTTTGAGATTTGATTTGTTGTGGTGTGAGTTGAGCTCCATATTATGTTTACTCTATGAATATTGTTTTTCTTGAATTATTTAAACTTGGTTAATCACTCTAAAAATAAACTAACTTAAACTCAACCTAACTTCTAACCTAATATGCATTACAACCCATTAAGAGAAACAATTAGGATTATTAAGCCAAACACAAACTCCTTCGATGAAAATAGCTAAAATGGTCATTTCTCTACCCTTATTCAAACTAAGTAATAGGAGAGGAGGTTACAGTAAAGTTAGGGGTCATGATTCGAAGGTAGTTTCAAGAGAAAGGTGTTCTCCACTATATAAGCCTTGGTTTGGTTCCAATTTACAAGTGTGCGGCATCAAACTTCTCAACTTAGATTAGAGTGAATACCATTTCTCTAATCTTACGACAAATCAATTAACGTCGTATGATGGTATTTGCTTGAATATGCGTTGCATCTAACTAAAACTACTCAAAAACCCTAGTTACTTTATGTTAAATACATATTTCTATCTTCGTCCCACTTACTAAGCATATTGTCGCTCATTCCCTTATAAATTATTCTATAGGTTCAATGTCATAAACCAATTCCCATCCACTTCTCCAGTTAGTAGTTGACGGGGTTAAGGAGTGAGGATAAAGAAAATATTATTAGACTTTTACTTTTCTTTTGTCATCTCTTATTCCTTGTTTTGGAAAACTATGGGGTTTCCATAGGTAGCCTAGTAATTTTTTACTCTTAGACTGTAAAGTATACAACTTAAACTTATGACTTAGAAGTCTCTTTGAAAATGTAGCTTTTTATGTAAATGAAATCTTAGAACTTTGATTTTAAACTCAGGTTTTGTACTATAAGTTTTACTACGAAAGTAGTATTGAAAAAAAAATATATCACAAGGTTATAACAAACAAGTATTGAGCTAGGCACTTCAAAGTGGTTGAGTCCAATACACCTTATGTGGACCAAATCTATGATAGTGGCTAAGAAGCTAGCTTTTATCATAAGATGATTCACATGATGAGGTTGTTAGGACTCCACCTATTTAAGGCGTGATAGCTAATTATTAAACTCAATTTGAAGAACTTCTGAATAAAGTGCATGGTTTATTTGATATCTTTTGCATAAGTTGCTTTGTTTCGAGTCTTAAACCCTATATTCAAAAAGATATTTAGATTGCTTGCCTAACATCTATTTAGAGGCTATTTAGCTTGCTAAAATGCATGAGGCTAAGCATTTTGATTCACAACTTCCATCTAAGTCATCATTATCATTTTCAAGCTCAAAATCATCTTCTTATGTTCAATTTATCAAAACTTTCCTTCATAATGCTACTAAACCTTTCGAATAACCTATTGAAGGTAGTTTGAAATCCACATTGCCAATCAAAGGAATGACATAATAAGAAATGAATTCAAGGCATGAGAAGGGATTGTGTTACAACTGTGATGAGAAATATCATTGAGGAAACAAATGCAAGGAAAAATTTTTGTTTTTACAAAATGAGGAAGAGGATCCCTTTGAGAGATACGAGGATTAGGGGATTTTAGAGGAACCTACAAAAATTCTTGACGACTTAGTTGCTATTAGCTACCATACATTATCAAGTGAGTTTAAACCTCACACTCTTCATCTTAAAGGAAGCATTAAAGGACATGATGTTACAATTTTAGTTAATATTAGAAGCACATACAATTTTATGTAAAGTAGATCGGCCAACCATTTAGGTATTGCTATCTTTCTATCCCCAAAGTTTAATGTCATGATGGGGAGTAGCTATAAATTTTGTTTTGAAGGCAAATGTTCATATTTGCAAGTGGGGATTCAAGGGATCACTTTTATTAATACTTTTTATGTGCTGCTTATACAAGGGGTTGGTGTTGTTTTGGGTGTTCAATGGTTGCAAGACCTTAGTCCTATTATGATTGATTATGGCCAATTAACAATGACATTTCAGAAAAATAATAAATAGGTGACTTTACATCGGTTAAGGGTAGCTAATTCACAAATTACTTATCCTTACTTATGGAAGGTAATAGCTTAGGATGCCATTGTATAATTTTTTTCAACTTAAGGCTTAGATAGTTGATTCTAACTCAGAGAAGACTACCAACTAATAGGAATCAGCCCCCTTGACCAATTACTCACAGCTGAGCTAGAGGATTCCAAGGACTTACTCAGAGGATACTAGCTTAAAGCTATATTCGAGACAGAGATTCTTATTCCAAACTAATCCCTTATCAACCTGACTATCAAATCTTCACATGTACTAAACCTGCTCCTACCTAGCAACTGTGTTATGATCAGACATCTAAAGAGGCAGCTTTAAGACTATCCTAGCTAAACTCCCAAGCTGATCATAAGCGCCCAACCCCAACTCAAGCTGACTACTCTATAGCAAGACTGATTGGGATTTGACCTGATCTAGATCAGGTTATGATAGGAATCAACCCCTCAAACTAATCATGTGCAGCCGAACTAGAGGACTCCAAGGACTCGCTCGGAGGATTCCAACTCTAGGCCATAGCCGAGACTAAGATTCCTACCCCGAGCTAATCTCTAACCGACCTGACTATTAGATCCTCACATACGTCAAATCCGCCCCTATTCAACAACAACATTTTACTCTAAGAGACAACTTAAGAATAGCTGTGGCGAGCTCCCGATCCGACCACAAGCATTCAACCTCGAAGTAAGCTAACTTCATTTAAGAACAAATTGGTCCCCGACCTAAACCAGATTATGTTGGCCTCTGACTGCAACGCCCTCTTAATTTTGCTTACTTTGTAACAAATTCCTAACTACTAGCTACCAAGCGACACCTATCTTTTGATGCAATATTTCAAAATGATTCTTTCTTTTCGTACTAAATGTTCTTTGTCTCTTTTACCACTTTTAGTATGTTTCATGTATATAAGCTCCCACTTCCTTGTACACAAGCATCCAACTTTCAATGCAGAATTATTTAGTTGGGTAACCTTAGTGTTCTCGTTATCTCTTAACTCTTATCTATTCTCTATAGTAAAGAGTAGTGGTGAGTGATCCTTCAATTCGGATCGGTGTGTCATATTCGACAAATTGTAAGCCAAGTAGAATTGAGTGGTGCATCATATCCATTTGGTAGCTAACCAGACTTTGCTAACCTTTGTCCTTGTTTATTTTGGTTTGTTTCATTGTCGTGTCTCTCCATATGTTCAACCCTAGAGATGTATCGGCTTTACTGGTATCAAAGTACAATTCTGCGAAGGAATGTGTGAAGTGGTAGTGAAGTTTTGGTTCGCTTTACTGTTAGTGGCTATTGTGTACCTTCCATAGTTACTACAGTGTATTTGTGTGATAGCAAGTATGGTTTCGTTGTTACTCAATTTCTACTTTGTTTCCCATTGCGAAAATAGAGCAAGTTTGTTTTTATTCAATTTGAGTGGCCATCAAGTATTACAATTGTTAGTAAGTTGTTAATTTATTTGAGAAGTATTGTACCATGTCTAATTCAAGTGTTCAAGGAGTTAATGGTGACCAGGGCAATAGTGCTTAACTTGGTTGTGGTCATAATGGTAATAACACTCCAGTATTAGTTGATGACAAACTTGATAGACTCACAAACCTTGTTGAGAGTCTACTCATCGCAGTACAAGTTAATAGACAGTAACCCTAAGGTGTACAATAACAAAACCTACAGGAAGATGTCCTTAAGAGACACTATGGCTAAGGCAATCGAACTAATCGCCCAATTTGACCGCCACGAGTTAGAGGAGTAGCAAATCAAGCTACCAGACGAAGATTGGAGTAAGGGAGATTGGGGAAGATGATGAGGAGCTAAATGTTGAAGAGTTTGGTGAAGAAGAGGTAGACTATTACTAGGTGTAGGGATGAGGATGTTGGGTTCCTCCAGGGCTTAGATAGCGTTAAGGTGCAAATCCCGCCTATTAGTGGTTGTGGAGACGCAAATGAATACTTGGAGTGGGAAAAGAAGGTTGAGAAATTATTTGAATGTTATGGGTATGAGGATGTAGTTAAAGTCCAACTTGCTGCATTGGAGTTTACTGGGTATACTATTATGTAGTGGAAGAATCTGAATGCAACCAGAACAAAAGATGGAAGACGAGGCATTAGAACTTGGGATGAGATCAGAAGATTGTTAAGAGATAGATTTGTGCCCAAGATTTACCTACAAGATACATTCGCAAAATTACAGGAGCTTCGCCAAGAAAGCTGATCTATTGATGACTATGTTAGGGAGTTCTAAATGCTAATTATCCGAGCCGACGTAGAAGAACCAAAGGCCATATAGTATCAAGGTTTGTTTTTGGGCTCAAGTATGAGATTTGTAATATCGTAGAAATACAAAGGTTTTATACACTAGAAGAGGCCATCAAGATAGCATAGAGGGTCAAAAGGCAGAAGAGAAGTATTCTGAGCTAACCTTGGCTGACATTATCACGGGTACCAGTATCGTGTTGATCTATTTAAGCTGAGCCAAGGAGACCATACAGGACCGAGGATAGGAATGACCGACTTGAAGACAACCAAGGAAACTAGTAGGGCTGAGCTGAGAGTAGGCCGACCTCGAAGACATATGAGAAAGGGCAAACTTCCAGATGGAAGACCAGTGAGGTAAAGTGCTTTAAATGCTTGGGCTTTGAACATATAGCTGCTAAGTGTTCGAACTGATATGTTATAGTGCTCCGAGAAGGAAGAAGATGTTAGAAAACCCAAAGTTGAAGAGGAAGAGGAGACTTGTGTCTATGCCGACCAAGGAAAAGTAATGACCTTAGTAATGAGACAAGTCATAAGTTCCTTGTCGAACTCTATGGAAGATCAAAGAGAGAATTTGTTCCATACCAAGTGTACCATCAAAGGCCAATGATGCACAATCATAGTGGACGGAGGAAGTTGTACAAATGTGGTTGCACAATCCTTTATGCAAAGGTTAGGTTTGCAGACCTCAAAGCATCCTTGACATTATAAGCTGTATTGACTTCATGATAAAGGTGTTTTGCACATGACTGAACAAGTGACTGTACCGTTCAGTTTCGGAAATATATACAAAGACGAAGTGCTGTACAATGTCATCCTTATAGGAGCTTTGCATCTATTGCTTAGACAACCTTAGTTATTCAACTGACGTATTACTCACAATGGGTATAAAACCACCTATGTCTTTATCAAGGATGGAAAGAAGATTGTATTGCAACCTTTAACCCCATCCTAAGTAACCGAAGCCCATAATCAGCTCACTTGAGCTAGTAAGAAGAAAGCCCTAGTAATGAGCCGAAGAGAGCTCCGATCTACTGAGAAGGTTGATGAACCCATGTTCCTGTTGGTTAGGAGATTGTTGGAGATGAAAGAATTACAAGATGTTGCAAAAGAGATCCGAAGCTTGCTAAATGAGTTTTCCAACCTATTTCCAGACGAACTACCTTTAGTCCGAGACATAGAGCACTATATTGACCTGCAGCCAGGCACTACCTTCTCAAATCGACTCGCATATAGGATGAACCCTGAGTAGGCTGCCAAGCTGAAGAGGCAGGTGGACAAGCTTGTAAAATGAAGGTATGTAAGGGAAAGCATGAGCCTTTGCGCTGTACTAACTTTGCTTATTCCAAAAAAGGATGGTTCATGGCTCATGTGCCTTAATAGCTAGGCTATCAATAGAATTACTATGAAGTACAGATACCCGATACTGAGGCTCAATGATTTGTTAGATGAGCTTTACGGCACCAAAATATTTTCGAAGATTGATCTACAAAGTGGCTACCACCAAATTCGCATGAGACTGAGCAATGAATGGAAGACTGCCTTCAAGACTAGGCATGGACTGTACGAATGGTTAGTTATGCCATTTGGGCTTACTAACGTACTAAGCACATTCATAAGGTTGATAAACCATGTAATGCACCCTCTAATTAAGAGATGTGTGGTCATGTACTTTGATGATATATTGGTATATAGTACCGACCTAAACAACCATGTTCAACATCTTCGTAAAGTATTTGATATTTTACGAATCGAGAAGTTGTATGAGAATGTAAAGAAATGCATGTTTTGCTAGAGAGAAGTGAGATTCTTAGGGTTTATAGTATCAAGAGAAAGAATCCAAGTAGATGAGGAGAAAATTTGAGCTGTTCTAAAATGGCCAACACCGAAGAATGTCACTGAGGTTCGAAGTTTCCATGGCCTAGCTTCTTTCTATAAATGATTTATTAAGGACTTCAGTATAATAGCCACCCCATTGACTGAGTTGACTAAGAAGAGTGAAGGATTTAGGTAGAATGATCGAGTTGAATAGAGCTTTAGAGAGATCAAAGAAAAACTTACCTTAGCACCTGTCCTATCACTGCCAGATTTTAATAAACCCTTCAAACTAGAATGTGATGCATCGAGAGTTAGAATTAATGTTGTCCTAATGCAAAAGCAACGGCCTATCACCTTCTATAGTGAGAAACTTAGTGGTCTTGCATTGAACTATTTTGTATACGTAAAGGAGTTATACTCCCTTTTTTGAGCCTTCGCTGTTAGGCAACACTACTTGCTACCATAGGAGCTTGTTGTTTACATTAACCACGAATCATTGAAGCGTCTTAAGATTAAAAAAAAACTCTCGAAGAAATAGGCCAAGTAGTTAGAGTTTATGGAGGGGTTCTCATACATCATTTAGCACAAGAAGAGAAGCGCAAATGTGATCGTCGATGCTTTATCATGATAGCAAACTTTGCTCACTACCTTATAAAAAAAATTATTGAGATTCTCACTAACTACCAAGCATTATGCTCATGATTCTCATTTAGCCCCATCATAGAACAATGTAAGGATGGAATTGCTGTCAAGGGATATTATCTCAATGATGGCTATTTACTCAAGGATCGAAAGCTGTACATACCAAACTGTTCTACGCATAAGCTATTGGTTAGACAAGCTTATAGCGGAGGATTATCTAATCATTTCAGGGAGACCAAGACAACCAATATGTTGAAAGAAAACTTTTATTGGCCTGGTTTGACCAAAGATGTCCATAAGGTAGTTAATAATTGTAAAGTGTGCAAGCATGCTAAGGGGAAGAGAGAACCCCATGGAGAATACATGCCCTTACCAACACCTACTTTACCTTGGGTTGATCTCAACATAAACTTTGTCTTAGGGTTTCCTTAGACATCCAGAGGGAAGGACTCTATTTTTGTTATAGTGGATTGCTTCATCAAGATAGTACACTTCATTCCGTACCATTAAACTAACGATGCCCTCTTTATCGCTGATATGTTTTTATAGGAGATTATCTGACTACGTGGAGTACTAAGGACTATTGTTTTAGATTGGAACACAAAATTTTTGAGTTATTTTTGGAAGACTCTTTAGAGAAGACTTGAAACTAAACTTATATTTAGCTTTAGTAGCCACCCTTAGACTAATGGTCAAACTAAAGTGGTAAACAGGATGCTAGGTAATCTACTCGGAGCTGTCGTGGGAAAGAACTTACAAGATTGAGATCTATGCCTACCAATCGTAAAGTTCACATATAACCAAACTGTCCATAACACTATTAGGAAGACCCCATTCGAGATCGTCTATGCCATTAACCTTGCTGTTCCGGTAGATATGATTGGTATCCCAACAACTACTAAAGAAAGTCAATCCAGAATGGACCAAGCCCAATAATTGCATAAGCTACATCGGTCTGTAAGGAGGAAGATCACCAAGTTCAATCAAAGACAAAGAGATTGGCAACCAAGATCGCCGAACTGTTTCTTTCCAGGTTGGAGATCTAGTATGGATTCACCACAATTGAAAGCAATTCCCACACTTGAGATAGAATAAACTATCTCTTCGTGCTGATGGTTCATTCAAGGTCCTAAGGAAAATCAACCGCAATGCTTATCAAATCAAGTTGCTTGATGACTATGGGGTTTCTTCTACCTTCAATGTGTCCGATTTGATCCCTGACCAACCAACAAAAGAAGACTCTGTAAGTACCCTAGAAGAAAGAGCAAAGATCACTCTAGATTTGAGGACTAATCCTTTGGACCCCCAAGTAGATGATAAGAATAAACCCTTCGGACCGATCACACACAGTCGAACTAGAGGACTCCAAGGACTCACTCAGAGAATTTTAACTCTAGGCCATAGCCGAGATTAGGATTCTTACCCTAAGCTGATCTCCAACCAACTTGACTATTAGATCCTCACATGCATCAAATCTGGCCCTGTTTAGTAGCAACATTTTATTCCAGGAGACAACTTAAGAATAACTAAGGCAAGCTCCCGATCTGACCATAGGCATTCGACTCCAAAGCAAGCTAACTTCTTTTCAGAATTAATTGGTCCTTGACCTGAACCAAATCAAGTTGCCCTTTGACTGCAATGCTCTCCTATTTCTGCCTACTTTGTAACAAATTCCTAACGACCAACCATCAAGCAACACGTGTTTTCTGACACAATATTCCATAATGATTATTTCTTTCTGTACTGAATATTCTTTTATCTCTTTTACCCCTTTTAGTATGTTTCATATAACCTAAGTGTAAAATACCCATTTTTATCCTTTCATATATGTAAAGTAACCCTAGTAGATAAGTATATAAGCCCCTACTTCCTTGTATACAAGTATCCAACTTTCAATACAGAATTACTCAGTTGAGCAATCTTAGTATTCTCGTTATCTCTTAACTCTTATCTATTCCCTTTAGTAAGGAGTAGTAGCGAGTGACCCTTCAGCTTGGATCGGGTGTCATATCTAGTGAATTGTAAACCGAGTAGAATCGGGTAGCGCGTCATATCCATTAGGTAGTTGCCTAGACTTTGCTAACCTTTTTTCATATTTGTTTTGTTGTGGTGTCTCTTTATATGTTCTAATCTAGAGACGCATCAGGTTAGCCCTTGATTGTGGCCTCTCTTTTCTCTTTTCGCCACCTTGTACCATATTTCTAACATCCAACTATCGAGTGACACATGTCTTTTAACACAACATTTTAGGAGGATTTGTTACTTTTCTATACTAAATATTCTTTGTTTTTTTTTTTACCCTTTTTAGTATGTATTATGTAACATAATTGTAAGAATACTCTTTTGTCATTTCATATATGTAAAGTAACCTTAGTAGACGAGTATATCAACCCCCATTTATTTGTACGTAGACAATGAATCATCAATAAAGAAATTATTCATGTTTTCTTTCAGTAACCTTAGTGTTCTTATTATCCTTTAACTCTTATTTATTCCCTTTAGTAAGGAATAGTGGCAAGTGACCTTTCAATTCAAACTAGTGAGTCACATCCGGTGGATTGTAAGCTGAATAGGATCAAGTGATGCATGATATTCATTAGGTAGCTACACGAACTTTGCTAACTTTTCTTTTGCTTCTTTCGATTTGCTTCTTTATGGTGTTTCACTGTGTGTTCAACCCCAGAGATGCATTACCAGCAATACTTTCCTAGAAGAAGTATTGAGCATATTTTTATGTTTATTTGAGGCACCATCATCATTGTCTCCACTTAGGGAAATCCAACATCGTATAAATGTTAATCCCTATAAGTATCCTCACTTTTAGAAATAGGAAATTGAAAAGTAAGTATAAGAAATGTTGCAACAAGGTATTATCCAACATAGTACAAGTCTTTTCTCTTCACCAATGTTATTGGTGAAGGAAAAAAAATGGTAGTTAGCGTTTTTGTATAGACTGTAGGGCTTTACATGAGGCTACAATGAACGATGAGTTTCCCATTCTCACCATTGACAAATTGTTAGATGAACTTAAAGGTGCCACTTTATTTTCTAAACTAGATCTTCAATCTGGTTATCACTAGATTAGAATGTTTCTCTCAGATGTTGAGAAGACGACATTTAGGACCCATGACAATCATACAAATTTTTTGTGATGCCTATTGGTCTTAATAATGCACTAATGACTTTCCAAGCTATCATAAATAGAATTTTCCATTTGTACTTAGGGAAATTTGTCATTTTTCTTTATGACATCCTCATTTATAGTACTACATTGGAGTTACATGTAGCACATTTGACTTGAGTATTGTAGATTTTAGTCGACAATGCTTTGTATCTTAAGCGAAGCAAAATTTGCTTTTGGAGTAACTATTATTGAGTATTTGGGTCACATTATTGGCCATGGGGGTTGTAAGACCAAAATCGGGTAAGGTGCAAGCTATACAAGAATGGCCTAAACCATAGAATGTTAAGCAATTACAAGCATTCTTAGGGCAATTTAGGTATTAATGACGTTTTGTTGAGGGCTATGCAATGCTTACGGCACCTTTAACTAACATGCTTCAACATGATAAGTTTGTTTAGATAGATGAAGCCTTTTAAGCTTTCAAGAGACTTAAGCATACTTCAATCACTACACCAATACTTGCTTTACCTGATTTTTCAAAGCAATTTATAGTTGAAACTAATGTATATGGGATTGGAGTGGGTGTTGTATTGTTACGGAAAGGAAACCTTATTTCTTACCTTAGTAAGAAGTTGGCTAAACACATGGTCAAAGCCCTAACTTATGTTAGGGAGTTGTATGCAATTGTAGAAACAATGAAGAAGTGGCGACAATATCTCTAGAGGTTACACTTTATTATCAAGATAGATCATAAGATCATCAAAGAGTTACTCACTCTAGTAATTTCAACACCTAATTAGTATAAATACTTAACTAAATTATTGGGTTATGACTATACTATTATGTAAAAGTCAAGATAAGATAATACAGTTATAGATTCTTTATCTAGGTAGCATGATGCCTCCCTTTTAGCTATTATTATGCCATGTTTGAACATTGTAGAACAGTTGAAGGTAGAATATGATCAAATTCCTACTTTAGAGAAAGTGATTCAGGACTTATCTAAGGGGAAAGAATTGAAATGGTCCATGAAGTGGCAAAATGGTCATCTCTATTACCATCATCATTTATTTTTGGTGCCCACATCACAATTGATCCCTCAATCGCTTACCGAGTACCATTGTACTCCTATATTTGGCCATTTTGGAGTTCTTAAGACATAATGGAGATTGATTGCAAATTTCTATTGGGAAAGAATGAAGCATGATGTAAAGGTTTTTGTAAATGGATCCTCATTTTGTCAACAAATCAAGCACACCCTTAAGCATCCAATTGGGCTTTTAAATCCATTACCTACACCAAATCAAGTATGGGAGGATATATCTATGAATTTTATCATGAGTTTGCCTGAATCTCAAGGCTATATTGTTATTTTGGTGGTGGTTGATAGGCTTTCTAAATATTGTTATTTAAGAGCATTGGAGACTCATTTTAATGCAATCAACGTAACACATTTGTTTTTGCTTACAGTTGTCAATGGTCATGGTTTCCTTAGATCAATAGTATCGAATAAAGACACTATTTTCCTTAATAGGTTTCGATGAGAGTTATTTTCTCTTAGTGGTACTAATTATCTATGAGTAGTGCATACTATCCTTAAAGTGATGGTCAAACAGAAGTATTGAATAGAGTTATCCAACATTATTTACGTGGCTTTGTAATAGATAAGCTAGGGGAATGGCTTAAGTATTTGCCATATGCAGAGCTATCATATAACACTTCTTTTCATCATGGGATAGGATTTACACCATTTGAGGTGGTATATGGTAGTAAACCTCCTACTTTGGTATAGTATCTTAAGGGTACCTCTTCTTTAGATGTTGTAGACATTGATTTATCTACTAGACAAGAAGTGTTAGAGGTGCTCAAGAAAAAATTAGAAAAGGCCCAGATTCATATGAAGCTCTATGCTGATGAATTTAGGACTAATGTTAAGTTTAAATTTGGGTATCTTGTTTTTGTCAAGTTGTAACCTTACAAACAGCTAACATTGGCACAAGATGGACATCATAAACTATCCAAAAGGTACTATAAGCCTTCTCCTATCGTTAGGCTAGTATCAAATTGTGCGGATGAACTAAAGTTACCTCCATACGCATGGATTCATAATGTTTTCCATGTCTTTGTACTTAAGTTGGCCAAGGATTCTCATATTCCTTCTCTAGAACTTCCTCCAGATGCTTTAAACAATCATCCTTTGGTTCAACCTATGTCTATACATAACAAATTATTAGACAGGGTCATTAGGTGCCTCAAATTTTGGTATGGTGGTAGGGTTTGCCACCAGAAGAAGCTACATAGGAGGATTTTAACACATTTAAGGATCTTTATTCTGATTATGACCTTGTGGACAAGGTGATTTTCAAGAGTCGAGGAAAGATGTTATGATCGAACATCAGATATCAACTAAGAGACTAGCAAAATATAGAGATTTTGTAATGGAATGATAATAAAGCATAGATTGTACAATCAAGGTGATAGCAAATATAAAGTACTAGTTTGTATTTAACAATTAGTAGTTATAATAGATTGTAACAAAATAGAACAACATATACAACTGGATTAATAGATTTACCAACTAAAATAACATATTTGTATGAACATGTATGTGAAGTGGAAAAATAAAAAAAGAGAAACAAGTTACAATCTAAAAATTATAGAGTGCCTCACTCTTGGAGACCTGGTCCGCTCGAAGTGACCATTTTTACCACCTACAAAATATCTAAGAACAAGTTAACATCTGCCCTTGCTTAATATCTAAAACTATAGAAACAAGAGAAGAGAGTTAGGGTTTCAAACTCATGTTTAAAAGGATCTGCACAAAGAGAGAGAAAGAGAGTATTCAAAATATCAAATATTTCCTAAGTATTAGTTTACTTAGGGTTTTCCCATCAACTTGTGCACTAGACCTTGAAGTTAAGGCCTAACAGACGAGTAGTAAATTTGACAAATTAAAAATTGATTAGATCTAATATTTAGAAAATTTAAATGTAAAACTAAAAAATTGTCCAAAGTTTAGGTAGTGTTTTTGACATTATTCCATACATTTTACTAGAGTAATATACATAAATATATACATATAAATATGTCAATATACTTGACTTGACGAAGCTAGTGTTTGATTATTAAGAAGTGGTGTTGAAGAAGTCATGTTGTCAATTACAAGGTAATTAATAGGCATTCACTGAGTACAATACTTCATTCTACTAAAATATCCTCGTACACTTTCTCTCTTAGCCACTCACATGGAAATGTATTCTCTCTCTCTATATTTCGTTTCTCTCTTGAATCTTCTTTGTTCATATAGAAACTAAACTAGGGTTTCAATTTCTGTAAAGCAACTCTTAGTATTTCTTAATGCTATACCATAACTAAAATCAATGTAATTAGATATATCACTTGGTCGAACTATGTTTATCTTTTGATGATTTGCAAGGTACTCAAAAGGAAGAAAGAACAATATTCACTGCATTTCAAGTACCAGTAACTCCTAAAAAGTAGGTTTTTTATTTTATTTTTTTTTACACTATTGGCAATAGAAAGGATATTCCCTCTATCTCTACTCTACCCATTTATATGTATATCCGAATTTTGTTACTTCTGTTATAAACCCTAACTATAATTTGCTCTATGTTTGTACCTACTGTACATTGCAACTCCTATTGTAGTATTGCTATTGTTTATAATATCTCGTACACATGTAACTTCATATCTATCAAAAATAGTCTTTAAATTTTCTAGGCCACTTGGACACATGTTTTGGCCTCTGATTTGTGATGTGTGTAACAGCAATGGAAATTCCGAAACAGAAGAAATAAACAACGTAGGATAGCTAGAAAGAACATGGTGACAAGATGAAGCTGTATTTGAAATAGATTGATAGAGTTTTCTCAAGAGATTTGAAAGGCTTACAGGATACTATTAATGGTAATGAGTTATCAGATAGGACACGTTTATCATCCACGACATATAGTCTTACTTTCTCCGATGAAATTTCATTATTCATGCAGTTGTTAACCTTGAGAAATGTGCATTCAAGGGCTTCTTGGACAATGAAACCATCACTACTGTCCCACTTGCATAAAGCAGGATCGAATTATGGTAATGTGTCTGATGGACAAATATATCGTAATCCTCTATAGACTCTTACTATGAGCTATCAGTTATGAGGTGGACAAAAATTCTTCAAATTTTGAAAAATATTTTTAGAGTATGCAAATAACTCATAAGTCGTTACCAATATCCAAAAGTACGGCTGACATTATCACAAATAGATATAATTTTTTAAGTTTTAGGGATGGTTTTGTATTGTATCTATATATTTTCAAAAGTTATAAATAAATAAAATATACTTTATAAGTTTAAAGTAAAGGGTGTAGATGAGACAAACCTAATTGTGAGCTACTCTATTTCAAATCGATGCTTTCTTGAATCCAATTTGGACATAGTAGAGCTAAGCCCGATCTCGAGCTTTATAATTTTCTATATAAGTGTTTGTGAGCTCAATTAAGCTCAAGTCAAGTTTACATTTTAGTTAAGTTTGAATCAAGATTAAATATTAATACCATCTTAATTGAACTAATAATATATATTTTTTTAAATTATTAGGTCGAAATAAGTTTAATTGAGCCAAACTTAAATTTATTGAGTATAACTCCAAGTTGATTCTGAATTTAAATATTGTCAAATCCGAGTTAACTTTGTACAATTGAATCTGGCTTGATATAATCCTTGCATAGAATTAGTTTGGTTCAACAATGGTCAAACTCCTAATTCAATTCAATTTATCCTTTTAACCCTTTCATATATTCAGATCAAATATTTAGGCAAGATTGGACAACATTATTAAAATTATGAAATTGCATTTGAGTGAACTTAATATTATATCCTCTTCACTTGATTTATTAATAACACTAATTTAAAAGGTATATTTACCGATCATATTTTCCAAATATTATCTTTTTGGTCAAACTTATTTCAAAACCTAAAACCTCAAGTCTGGCTAATGTCATCGTCATTAGTCAAACCTGCGTGTTTTGTGTATGACCGGGAAAATAAATTGGGATTGACCTCATAGTGTGAAAGTATACACCAAGTAATACTAGAAGCTCGCTAGTCGTTGACTAATTCTCGAATAAACTTCATACCAAGAGTTCACCTAATACAATTTTCAATCATAAGAATATAAGAATCAAATTTATTGAAAGTGATATTTCACTGGTCCTCATTTAGCTTCCTGCAGTACTTTCGGAGTAGATTAATATTATTCTTTATAAAAAAAAAAAAAAATTACGGATGCGACCGAAAATGTTATTACATGCCTGATGTATATACATCTCACGAGAAATTACATGGATCATTCTTAAAAATTCGAAAAATTATATGATTCCTTTCTTTTTAATTTTCCAAAATTAGAAAACGTAGATTTAGTGGTTTACATGTAAACTTCAGCTAATGTGACGCTTTAAATATTTTTTTATTGGCGTTAAAATTAAAAAAGAAAAAGGAAATTAAAACAAATGGAGGAAGTTAGCGGCCACCCAAGGATACAGGATGGCTGGTGACCACATTTACAGGGATTGTGCGATCCCACCGTAATTACGTCTTGCTTTTCGATGGGTAGCAACAACAATAAATGTATGGTTAATTGTGACTCGCCTGCGTAAACGGGTTGTACAACCCACTCATGATCATCGAAACCTAAAAATTGAAGCAAAAAATTTTCCTAAAGTCCAACAAGGTTGTAATTTAATCGTGCTACTCCCTAAGTACATCTATTAAAGTCCATATAGATTGTATCATATAAGAAAAATTCCTTAAACACGTATCTATGTATGAAAAAGGTTGTCGATGATAGCTAAAACTTGGATAGAGGTTATGAATATAAAATAAGAGAGAAAGAAATAGTTAAAAAAAAATTAAAATAAAATAAGGAAAGATAATGTAATATTCTAATAATTGATGACTTGTAATAACTTAATCGTATTTTTTCATTTTTGAACTCATTCAACTTAAATATATGAAATAGGTAAAATTAGTTAAAAACATAAATTTCTACCAAATTAATACATAAACTTGATTAAAAATATAAATTTCTATACGAAAACGATTTTATATACAAGTTAAGTTGAAAGATTCTCATGAAATTGTAAACTTATATAACAATATAAGTAGAATCATAATTTTAACAATTATAATCAGCGATATATTTTTTGCATTTCTTTTCATTTATATATATTATATATATACTTATATTACATATTTATCAGTACGTAACTATTATTGTGGCGAAATAAGAATGAATAACTATTAACAAGTGGTAATTTTAAATTATGTTAGTAGAGATTTAGGCTCGAGAAACCTCAAAGTGGGATTAGGTGACCCGAGAAACATCGATCAACCTGCAAAAAGAGTATATGGCTAGAATGGGTGCTAGAGTTTCCTTTAGCATGGTAACTTCAATGTCTAAGTTAGTCATAGGTGGAAAGCGGGAGTGAATTAAACGGAGTGTATATGTATTAAATTAACCAAACATACCATAATAAAGAGGGACCAAAGTATTTGTAGGTAAAGTACAGGATCCTAATTGTTGATAGCTTGTAAATTAAGATGTCTTGTCTTAGATTTTGAGACTCAAAATTGGTAAGATTTTCTGATAAAATTAAGTTAATGATTATTTCGGGTCTTACATCCATCCCTTTGCATTTACTAAATTGTGGGTGCCATATGGTTTAGGCGTGTGGCCTCCTACGTGTAGGCCTTGACTTCTTGTTCCAACACCCTGGGGGTCTGCTACAAGACGAGGAGGATAGGGCACCTATGCCTTGGGCAGCTCAGCTCACCCCTATTGGGCAGCTCGATTTGCACCATGTGCAGCCCAATTTGTCCTCGTTTAGTGATTGGGCTTTCGCTACATTGTGCCCTAAGGCCCAGGCTCGAAATGAACTACCACTAACAAGTAATTAAAAAATTGGAAATGATGATTTCACATGTGGATAAAATGTAGCAGCATTGCAGTCTCAATTATTGGCTCACCAAAGGACCTCATCGATGGACAAAGATATCACTAATCCACTCTCAGTTGCTTATTTTCAATTTTTTTTTTTCTTTGAAATATGTGGACAAAAATTGAAACATGGGACGGGTAGTATAGGGAACGGAAATTCTTTTCTTATGTAATAAAAAGGATATAGAAATTAAGGACAAATTTCAATAATAATAGCGTACTATAATTTTTTATATAAAATTCCAATTTTTTTTTTTTTTCATTAGATTGACCTAGTCTATTAGTTTGGAATCAAGCTCCATGTAGTTTATTCCATAGAATAGGGATTATGTAATTAGAATTAATTTAAGTTAGTAAAATGCAGAGGTGAAGATATGGATTATGCCCACTTAACTTCCTAGCTTTTTTTTTTTTTTTTTTTAAATCTGGTTTCGATTTGTAATTAATTTTAAGATTTTAAGTAATAGCAACTTATGAGTTCGTAATTTCTTTCATCATAACTCAACGCTCTTGTCATGCTTTCATCTAAACAATAAGTAGTAAATTGGACAATCCAATTTTATAACATAATCATTAATAAAAAAAAAAAAAAAGAAGACAAAAATAATAACGTTGTATATTTTTCCAAGTATGTGGCTTCTCTTTCTTTCTTTTTCTTTTTTTTTTTTCTATATATTTATTATAACTAAAGGAATCGAAATTGATGCATCATGTTAAGAGATTAATATTTATACCATTAAATTATAACGATATTATTTTTTTGTGTTTTTCTTCTATGTACTCCCTCAATTATCAATTGAGTGTCATAGGTTGAAAGTTTCAAACTTAGATGTCGACGATCTAATACTCATGTAGAGTTTATATAGAGTTTTTCATTATTTTTATTGCCACTTGTACTTTAGTCATTTTGCTTAAATATAGAGGTGGTTAGTTACTTCAGTTAGCAAAGTGAATTCTAGGTATATATAGCTAAACTAGCCTTGTAACTTATTTTTATCACTTTAAGAATATAATTAACATCACTTCTATAAAACCTGCATAGATTAGAATTAAATAATATTTCATAACGTAGGGTATTGAAAAGTAAATATAATATTAATAGGAAGGCATTTTTGTAATAGCTACAAGACTATATAAGGGTGAAGAAAACCTTAACAAGGTTTTACTCTACTAAAATTGACATCCCATTTCCTTCACTAGAATCTTGTAAAGTGAGCGAACCTTGGAAAAAAACTAGATAAAGGGAAGTAAATGCTCTAGCATCGATAAGTAATTATAGAATCCAAGATCTAATCTTGGTGTTTTCTTTGCAAGGTTTAAGAAATTGAGTGGAAGGGTTGGAATTGTAGAAAGATTGTTCTTTTCAAACCTTATGAATACCAAGGTAAAAGGTCTTCTCATGGAGAATTCAATATTTACAGTTGTTAATGTTGTTTTTAATTTGTAATCAAATGTTTCGTAGAAGAAAAGTTGATAAAAAATTATGTCAAGTGAAGTTTTAAGGTGATAAAATGATCTAGAATTAAATCAAAGAGGTTTTGGAAGAGGAAAATTGTAGGTTTTGATGTGTTTAACAAAAGGGAGAACCACGGGATAAGACCATGGCCTTGATCCTTACCTGTGCTCCTCTCGTAATTTTTTAAGATGCGAGTATAGAGTGGAAAAATTGAAGATGAGAGGAACACGCCTTAAGACTACAGTTGTAGTCCTTAAGCATGGTCTTGGTATCTTTTAGAAAAATGAAACATAACTAAGGAACACAATTGTGAACCTTGACCATATTCTTGTTCCTATCTTTGTTCCCCTCTTTTTTCCATTCTCTTGCTTCTAAATCCTATTCTAACTTCTTCTAAACACTTTTAAGACTTTAAATCAAGCCTTGAATTTTAGAATAAGTTATTATTAAAGCCTAAACTAAGTAGTATAAGAAAAGAATAGAAAAACCAATTACTTAGGTACTAAAAATATGTGTTTATTGTGCTTCAGGTATTAAAACAAGTTGTGAGTTAGAGAGTTTTATTGCTTAGGATCTAAGTAAATGTTTACCATACCTTGTAGGTATGCTTATTAGGATTAAAAATATATAAATGAATTTAACATATGACTGGCTTTTAATAACGTGCTATTGCTTATGTGTGTAGCTCGATCCAATGAGAGTCCCTTGGAGGGTACTCCTATGATCTTTGAGCGGTGTTATATTTGGTGGAGTTGCTCCTTAACATGATTAGGGGTAGATTTATGATTACAAGACCGAGGTAATGAACTTGTAACAACAATGTGGCTACAAGGATCATGGATGGTGAACCCTTATTGATAGACATAAGTGTTAGGAAGGTATAGGGACCATAGATGGTGAACCCCCGATGGTAAAGAGTGTGATGCTAAGGTAGTGTTAGGATCGATTAGTGAACATCGTATCTTGTAGTCTTGATGGAGCTAAGGTGGCACTCCCATTTAAATGTGGAGACCAAAATCATGAGTATTCCTCTATTATTTTGAACCAGAATATTTATATATACCTAAAATCAATAAGTGGTTGATTGTGATATATGTTACATCAATGCATGTGAATTGTATAATTGTGTAGCGTATGTATGTATTTGTAAGGCTTACATATTAGGCATTAGTTGATAGGGATCACAAATCAATCACATGCTGTTGAGCTCAAGGACTTGCTCATATGGTTTGTTAAGTTGTCCAAGGAGAGTTGAACTCAAAATAGCAGTGTATTCCCCAATTCGACCTACCGAGTTACTTTGCTCTCCACTTTATCCAAGAAGCTGTCGAGGTGATCAAACCATGTGTTGAGTCGACCTCTCCACAATACATCTGTTTGAGGCCAAGTATTGAATCAGTATACTATCGACTTGGTACATGTCGAAGCCAAGTTGACACTTGTTTGGAGCTTACCACTAAAGGCCAACTAGATAATGAGCTACCTTTTACAATAAACATTTCCTACCTATGAACATCCGAGCTGGCAAACTGCTTACCCCAACCTAATCTGTTCAAAACCTAATATGCTCGACTAACAGTATCATTAGGACTATAGAATGGATAGCTGACATGTACCCTGTCTTTTCTTGACATCCATACTATCCTTTTCTACCACTTGATATTCTTTTTGCTCGTTTACAATATTACGCTTGTAAATTATTCATTTTCCTTTACTAGTGGGAATCATTTTTGTAATTTATACTAACCTAAGACTTACCCTAATTAGGTCATATAAATACTTGTATATTGTAATAGCCACAATAGTCAATACAATTAACATTCAGACATTTTCCTCCTGTTTGAGATAAGTGTATCTTACTTACTCTTAACTACTTTTATCTAGCCTATTGAGCATTAGCTAATAGTGAGTGATCTCCGGCCACATTTGTACGTCATATCAAGTGTAACCTAAGCTCGTGTGAGATGTAAAGAACATTAGGCTAAACTTAAGAGAAGAGGAAGGGGGTGAATTGAGTTTTAAGGACAAATTGCAATTCTTTTTCAATATAAATAACTAAATGCAATAATAAGAGTAATCAAAGCAATAATAAAATAATAATAAGTGCAGAAATTAAAAGAGATAAGGATAAAGAAGATTAGGTTCGGATATAACATGGAGTTTGGACCGCCCCTTAGTCACTATTGACATACAATGCCTCCAACCGAAGACTTCACACTACTTTCTTGATTTCTCGATCTAAGCTACAAGAGCTACATAAACACAAACTTGATTATACAAGTTTTACACTCACAACTCTCAACACCAATCATAATCTCAACTCATAACACAACTCAATCTCAAGAATTATTGGTACAGTGCTTTTAACTCTCAATAGTTTGCAACTAATAACTTACAAGTACTACACTTTAAATCTCTCTAAATATTAGTAATTTATGGTACAAGAGACAATGAGAATACAAGAGAATGTTGAAATATTGTAGTGAAAGATCAATTCTCTATTGTCCTTGGTCGGGTTGTTAAGTATTTATATCATCCCATTCAATTCTTCCCGTTATAGTGTATTAAATACTCCAAAGATTAGTTATATCAGACTTAGCTTGAACTACCAGCATGTCGATACCTTGAACTACCAGCAAGTTGGTAATAAAATACTCTACCGGCATGATAACCGGCAAGCTGACTCCTTCAAGCTATTGAACTTTTCTTTGTGTTTTTCAAGGTTGTTCTTCCTTGAACCATTAACTCGATGGACCAAATATCACTTGAAAATTCTTTTAACATGCAAAAAACAAATACTCTTTATAATCTAACTTTAAGATAATTTGATTACCACTCAAAAGATTAAGATAATTAATATATTTAATTATTAAGCAAATTAATTTATCTTATTCAATTCCTCAATATAATCAAATAATACTTAGTTTAATTATTCACTTGTTTTGTTCTCTTAAAAAACAACATGTTTAGTTATATATTTTTTGTTTTGTTCTCATCAAAATTAATAAGTTTAATTATACACTTTTTGTTTTGTTCTCATTAAAATCAAATAATAAACCATAAGTTCAATAAGGTGTTGGTGCTTCATATCCATTGTCGATGTACGAGGACTCCTGCTTAACCTTTAACTATCATTTATTCTTCGAACCATCTCAAGGTTTAGACTCATCCCCTTTTTTTTATTTGTGCAATACTGGACATTATATGTTCATTCACGTCGGACCATATCATCTTAGTATTAAAGTTTAGCTACGTTTGAGCAAGCTTCTATTACTTTTGTTCTCTAAGTGATTTATTATTGCTTTCATGAGTTTCATGAGTTTTGTTGTTGTTGTGAGAGTTTGGAAGGGAAGTAGTGCTAAAGAATTTTGTACTCTGTTTTCCTCTATTTCTTGTATACAAAATAAAGTATGAGTGTTTATCTGTTTATCATGTATTGGCTATAGTAGTTGTTGGTGTATTTACAAGAAATAGAGTATGAGTGTTTATCTGTTTATCATGTATTGGCTGTAGTAGCTGTTGGTGTATTTAGTGTTATTTTGTCCTTAACTGTAGTAAGAAGTTTTGAATGGTGTTTCTACTATTAATCCCTTAAGAATAGACAACAATGTCTAATTTTAATGTACAAGAAGCTATTAGTAACCAAGAAAGTGGCTCTCAAAATAGCCAAGGTTAACAAGGAAATTTTACACCCTTACTTATTAACAATTGGCTGGATAGACTTACTAACCTAGTAGCTAGTCTAGTGATTACCATAAATGAAAACTGAAGAGCCAAAAATGATCCCTACCAAGGACAAACTAATGAACAGCTCGAGAGAGAAAATGGTTAAAATGCCCAAGCTAACGCTCAAACTTAACTGCATGGAGCTGAGAAAGTAGAAAGAGTTGCTGGACGTAAACTAGCATTGGATAAAATTAAAGAGGAGGATAAGGATGATGGAATATAAGAGTATTATGAGCTCGAGGAGAGAAATGTCCGAGCTCTTAGAGTAAAAGGGTTGAGGATGCATATCTTTAATTTTTCTGGAAGTGGTGATGTAATGGACTACCTGGATTGGATAAATAAAATCGAAAAACAATTCGAATGTCATGAGGTGCCTGAGAATGCAAAGGTTAGATTTATTGTGTTAGAGTTTACTAGTTATGCCACCCTATGGTGAAAAAATATACAACCTACTCGAAGAAAGAGAAGGAGAACATGAGGTTAGGAATTAGGGTGAGATGAAGATAGTCATGAGGAGAAGGTTTGTTTCAAGCTACTATATGCAGGATCCCTTCAAGAAGTTGTAAGAGTTGAGACAAGGAAGATTGAGTGTTGACGCATATGTAAAGGAACTTCAAATGCTAATAATTCGATGCAAAGTCATTGAACCCAATGACCAAGCTGTATCTCAATTCATTAGTGGGTTGAAGTACAAGATTGGAGATACTCTGGAAACCATAGACATTGGATCACTTAATGACATTATTTGAGCTGCTAGAGGATCGAGAGGCAATAAACAGGAAGATTTTGACCCCTTGTCAATCAACTTGGCAATAACTGATTTGTTCTAAGAAGACCTACACGATCAGAACCTAACAAGATTGTTGAGACCTGACTTACTCAAACTAGCCGAGTAAAGGAGAAGGACATCCTGAGGAAGTTTGAGAAAAGCTAGAGCTTAATAAGAAAGACAAGTGAGATCAAGTACTTTAAATGTTAAGAATTTAGACATATGGCCACTCAGTATCCAAATAAAAGAACCATGGTGATCCAAGGCAAAGGGCTAACCATTTAGATAGATAGTACTAATGAAGAAATGGAAGACTTGAAAGAGGCCGAACAAACCAAACTATTTGAAGAGGAGGAGGAAGTCATTTATAGTAAGGAAGGTAATTTTATGCTTGCCACCCTAGTGTTGAGAAGAACAATGAGTGTGAGTCTTATGCCTGAAGATGAAAAATGAGAGAACTTATTACACATTGGATGCCAGGTAATCAAGTTACTGTGTGCAATGATTATTGACAGTGGTAGTTGCACTAATGTAGCATCTACTTTTATGGTCCAACAGTTGAAGTTGTAAGCAAACTCCACCCTAAGCCTTATAAGTTACACTAGCTTAGTGAGAAAGGAGCCCTATAGGTGAAAAACCAAGTATCAATGCCAATCAGTATTGGGAACTACCGAGATGAAGTGCTCTGTGATGTGTTGCCCATAAGTGTATCCCATATTCTATTTAGATAACCATGGATGTTTGACCAAAGTATAATCTATGATGGAAGAAAGAACACATGTTCCTTAGAGCATAAGGGTAGGAAGGTGAAGCTGAGCCCTATAACTACTAAGCAAGTTAAAATCAAGCAAGCCCAATTAAACTAAGTCTTGAAAAAAGAGGCTTTGGTGATGACCCATGTTGAGTTGAAGAGAGAGATAGACCTTGAGGCGCCAATCTATCTACTAATCAAAAGGCTACTAGAGATGATGGGATCCAAGGTGGAATTGCTACTTGTTGAGGTGAAAACCTTGTTAGATGAATTTCCCGACCTGTTCCCAAGTAAGCTACCAGAAGGTCTACTTCCCATCCGAAGCGTTGAACATGTAATTGACTTATAACCAAGAGCTACACTGCTGAATAAACTTGCTTATAGGTTAAACCCTGAACAGGTTACTGAGCTATAGAGACAGGTAGATGAGTTGATGAAGAAAGGCTTTGTATGAGAATGCCTTAGCCCTTATGTCGTGCCAACCCTGTTAGTACCAAAGAAAGATAGGTCATGGAGGGTGTACATGGATAGTCAAGCAATCAATTGCATTACCATCAAGTACAGGTATACATACCAAGGCTTAATGATATGTTGGATGAGTTAAATGGAGCTAGATTATTCTCCAAGATTAACCTCACATCTAGATACTATTAGATCTGAATGAGAGAAGGTAATGAGTGAAAGACAGCATTTAAGACCTGCTATGGATTGTATGAATGGCTTATGATGCTGTTTGGACTATCAAATGTGCTGAGCACATTTACGTGACTAATGAATCATATGCTCTAAAAACTAATAGGGAAATTTGTGGTGGTTTACTTCAACGACATCTTAGTGTATAGTCTTGATTTAGAGACTCACCAAGAGCATCTCCAAGCTATCTTTACAAAACTTTGAGCTGAAAGTCTCTATGCTAATATGAAGAAGTATAACTTTTACCAACCTGAAGTAATCTTCTGGGGGTTTGTTATAAGTGATAGTGGAATACGAGTTGATGATGAAAAGATAAGGGTAATCATTAAATGTCCTATGTTGACCACTTTGGCTGACATGAGAAGCTTCCACAGCCTGGCATAATTCTATCGTAGATTTATAAGAAATTTCAATATGATCATGACCCCACTTACTGAACCATCAAAGAAGAATGTTAAGTTTAGATGGGGAGAGAAGAAGCAAAGGAGTTTTGAAGAGGTGAAGGAGAAGTTTACTACAACACCTATCTTAGCTTTACCAAGCTTTGGCAAAGTATTCGAAGTAAAGTATGATGTGTCTAGACTAAGCATAGGTATCATGCTGATACAAGAAGGCCGACCTATTACTTACTTTAGTGAGAAGCTTAGAGGAGCTATACTCAATTATTCTGTCTATGGTAAGGAGTTTTACTCCTTGATCTGAGCCTTAACTTATGGTAACACTATCTACTACCTAAAGAATTTGTGATCTATACAAATCATGAGTCTTTGAGATATCTAAAGAACTAACCTAAGTTGTCTTGAAGACAAGCTAAATGAGTTGAGTTTTTGGAGGGATTTTCTTATGTCGTAAAGTATAAGAACAGAAAGAACAATGTAGTGGCTAATGCCCTATCAAGATGACATTCCTTCCTAACTGAGCTACAAACTAAGCTACTTGGTTTTTCAATAATAAAGGATTTATATACTGAGGATCCATATTTTGGTCCAATCTATGCTAGGTGTAAGCAAAGCCGAACACTTAATGACTATTACAGGCAGGATGGATACTTGTTTAGGAAGAAGAGACTATGTATCCCGACATGTTCTATAAGAGAACTATTAGTGCGTGAGGCACATGGGGGATGATTATCTAAACACTTTGGCTAGCACCGAACTCATAAGATATTATCCTTAAGATTCTTTTGGCTAAAAATGAAGAGGGATGTCTAATCTTTGTTGGAAAGGTGTATTACCTACAGAATAGCAAAGAGTTAAGCCAAGCAAGGACATTATTTACCATTGCTCATCTCGATCGAACCATGGTCTAAGTTGAGTATGGACTTTATGTTAGGGTTTTTGAGGACATCTCGAAGGAAGGACGTTGTCATGGTGGTCATGGATCGATTTAGTAAGATGGAACACTTCACGCCCTACTCTAAAAGTAACGACACTTCAATTATCTCTTTTCTTTTCTTACAAAAGATCGTCAAACTTCATGGAGTACCTAAAACCATTGTTTTCGATTGAAACCCAAAGCTTGTGAGCTACTTTTAGAGAATACTATGGAGATAAATGAGAACCAAGCTATTGTATAGCACATCTTATCATCTACAAACGGACGAATAGACCGAAGCTATCAATAGTATAATGGGAACTTTACTCCGAGTTGTTGTTGGTAAGAACATGGTTGATTAGGATTTGTGCTTGCCAATCATAGAATTTGCCAACAATAGGACTACCTATAGTATCACAAATATTTTACCATTTAAGATTGCTTATGGGTTCAACCCTAAGCTCCTAATAGACTAAACACTCCTTCCAAGTCTAAACGATGACCAACTCACTATGGAGAGAGTCGAAGCCATTAGAGCCATACACCAAAAGGTCATAGAACAACTAAGGCAAATTGCTACCAAGCTCAAGAGACGAGGTCAAAGATGGAAGAACAAGGAATTTTAGATAGGCGATTTGGTTTAGATCTACCTCAATAAGGAACAGTTTCTACGCTTAAGGAAGAGTAAGTTATTTCCTAAGACTGACGAAACATTCAAAGTTGCTTGAAAAAATCAATCCTAATGCCTATAGGATTGAACTACCAGTAAAGTATGGGGCCTTGGACTCTTTAACATCGCTGACCTCAATTCACATACTCCTAAAGATGAGAAACATGAAGCTAAACCAAATTTAATCCCAAATCTCAAACAACCCAAAGAGGATGATAAGGATCGCAAACCAAGCACGCACTCTCGAGCTTAAGAACTTACTTATGTGATTCACCGAGCTATCTACGGAGTGTTGAACTTAAAAGAGTAATACATTCCCTAGTTTGATCTATCGATTTACTTTGCTCTCTACCTCATCTAAGAAGCTGCCGAGGTGAACGAACCATGTGCCAAGCTAACCTCTCCACAATACATTTGTCCAAGGCTAAGTATCAAATTAGTATATTACCGACTTGATACATGCTAAGTTGAGCTGATACTTGTCTAAAGCCAACCACTTGAGGCTAACTGACAATGAGCCACCTTTTGAAACAACCCTTTCCCAACCATGAGCATCCATGTTGTTAAGCTACCAAATTATTGACCCCAACTTGATCTGCTTAGCCATCAGTATCATTAGGACCACTGAATGGATAACTGACACGCACCTTATCTTTTCTTGACATTCGTACTTTCCTTTTCTACCACTTGATATTATTTTTGCTTGTTTACAATATTATCCTTGTAAATTATTCCTTTTTCTTTACTAATAGGAATCCTTTTTATAATTTATACTAACCTAGGACTTACCCTAATTGGATCATATAAATCCTTGTATATTGTAATAGCTGTAACAATCAATACAATTAACATTCAAACATTTTCCTCTCGTGTGAGCTAAATGTATCTCGTTTACTCTCAACTACTCTTATTTATCCCATTGAGTATGGACTAATAGCAAGTGACCTCCAACCACATTTGTGTATCATATCAAGTGTGACTTGAGCTCGTGTAAGGTGTTAATGTATCATATTTATTGTCGGTACACAAGGACCCTTACTCAACCTTCAACTCTCATTTATTCTTTAGATTGTCTTGAGGTTCAAACCCATCTCCCTTTTTTGGTTTGCACAATATTGGACGTCGTGTGTTCATCTACGTTGGATCGTATCATTAGTGCTTGTTCCTTTACAACTGCAAAGTTTTGTGAAGAACCAGTAGTTTACAAAGATCCTAACGAAGCATACTACTATCAAGATTCAAGGAGTAACGCTTACTATTACTTTTATGAGGATGATTAGTAGTTTTAGTGAAACTCATGGAATAAACCGTTAGTGAATTATGTTTGCTTTCCTTTAAACTTGGTAACCGTTGATGTTTCCATGTTACTAAAGATTTCACGGAGTGCTTTTAGCTTAACTCATTTATGGACATTTATGTTAATCATCATTAATGTTGTTTAAGTTTAATTAATCGAGTTTTATGAGACCATTAGTAGTTAATACTTGTATTTTTTTAGATATTGTATTATAGTTAGTGCTTGACATGTCTATAGATGGCTAAAGATATGTAGTAAGTTGTAATATCCTGAGCCTAAAACGTTACAACTTTTGATTCTCTGCTTTCTTCTCTTGCTCAAACCTACATAAAGGTACTATACTCTTCACATGGTACTAGAGCTCTATGGTAAGCTCTAGACTGTTTGAATCTTAATTCTTTGCTGCATCAATTTCATCATAAACTTGAAAAATAATCATTTGCATTATGTAAGAAAAATGGTTTTAGATCCTTTATATCTATCTCCATCGAATAGCCTTAGTATGATCATAGGTAATATCATCTTTAATGGATTGAATTACCTTACATAGAGTAGACCGATATGATTGGGATTAGGAGTGAAACTTAAGATTAGATTCATTGATAGATCTATTGCTAAACCTAACCCTAATTATTTTGATCTAATTTGATGAGAGAGAAGTGATTATATGGTTAGGTGTTGGTTGCTCGATTTAATATTAAGTGAGATTGCACGGAATTTTCTATATGTTGCATCTACTTTTGATATGTGCAATCAAATATAGGAACAATATGGTCAGAGTAATGCACCTCTTATTTTTCAACTTTAAAATGAAATCAGTAATATTAAACAGTTCAATTAATCAATTTGAGTGTATTATAATAAATTAAAGAAATGTTGGGATAAACTATAAGTTTTGCATGCCTATCTTATTTGTTCTTGCTAAGGATACAATTGGGGTAGGTTCAAGGAGAGTTTTGTGAAACCTAAACCTAAACCTATCCCTATAGTGTTAAACTACAAGTTTTGCATACCTATCCTATTTGTTCTTGCCAAGGATGCAATTGGGGTAGGTTCAAGGAGAGTTTTGTGAAACCTAAACCTATCCCTATAGTGTTCAGCGTTTCCTAAAACCTTATAAAAACATTATAAGGTTTTACTCCTTATTGTAAAAACCTGACTCCATAAGGTTTTTAACCCTATAAAGGTGAATTTTTATAGGATTCAAAAGACCTTATAGAGACAAGTCTTTATAGAGTTCAGATGGGATTAAGAAGAGAATAAAAGAGAAAGAAGTTAAGTAGGATTAGGATTACATTTACTCATTTACATAATAACAAAAATTAAGAATTCAATATGTTATATAATGTAAAACTTGTATAAGATATACGTGTTGCATAAGTTAAAAGTAAATATTTTTATTAATATATACTTTTTTTTTATTAGGTCGAGTTTCCCATCATTTTTCTTTTTTGTAATCCTAAAACCCAATACAAGGTTTTGAATCATATCTTAAAACCTGACCTTAAACCCTCGTATGGGGTTTTTATCATGTTTAGCAGATCGAATACCCTTTAGCAACCTACGTAGTTGCATCCTTAGTTCTTATGGTGCTTTAGATGATTGTAGATGTCAATTGAAGGAGATAGCACATGAATTTGAATCTGAAACCAAATTAATCTAGTTTCTTATGGGAATGAATGAAGGATATGAGAAAGTTAGGAATCAGATTCTAACTATGGATTCATTACTTACAATAAATAAGGCCTTTTAGTTAGTTTAGTAAGTAAAACAATAGAAGCATATTGCTTCAATATCGGGGTTTGAATTAGATGCCTCAATTTATTAGGCTAATTAAGTAGATAAAAGTTTTCAAACTTGAAATTTGAATGATAAGAAGAGGGGAAAGAAAGTTAGCTATAAATATTGCAAAATGGAGGACTTGCAGTTGAAAATTACTTCAAATAGTAAGCTATTCAAAATGGTATAAAGGAAACAAGGTTACAAACATTAAAGGAGCTAACAAGCTTATAATGAATTATATAACAAAAACTAATGGTGTATCCACTCCTTTGGATGAACCTGTTTTAGAATCTTTCGGCTTGAATGTTGTTTTAAATGTTAATCATGTAAGGACATTTGGTTCAAATGCACCTATCATAGATCTACAATTATTATAGTCCATGTGCCAAGAAATGTCTAAGCTGTTCTAAGCAAAACAAGTCCATGGTGCTTCTCTTAATTCGATGCATTTAACATTTAACACTCAATTTACTTTTTTATTTAGTGTAATTAATTATAAATCTAGTTCTTAGAGAATTAATTCATGGGTCACGGATCACATAACCTCATTTTCTTCCATCCTTTTTTTATGTTCAAACACTATCACAACTTATAAGAATCGGCCTACAATAATCTCTAAGCCCCAGCCAACCTATTCTAAGCTAAGGTCAACCTGCCCCACTTAAGGTTGAGCTAATACTAAAAGACTGAGAAAGGAAAGAAAGACAGCTCGGCCATAACTTTGTCAGCTGTCGATAAGACTAGGGACAAAACAATCGAGGTCCCAAATCTAAAGACCAGCTTGGCACTACATGAGGAATCTTGTGCTAAGTAATCCATAAATTCAACAACCGTAAGCCGACCTCACTAGGAGCTTGCCCAAGCTTAACAAGATTTTGAGGAATCCAACACCAGCTCGGATAGCTAGCTACCAACTTAATCTTGCTTGGATCTGACCTACCCCAGAACAACTCGAATACCCTACACGCTAACCTTCCTGTTAAACATACTATTTAGTATAGTTTTGTATACTAGTAAATATTTTTCTTAACTTTAGTTGTAAGCCTACTTTAAGGTTTAAAGCCTTGTATATTATTTACATTTTTGCCACTAGGGTTTTAGGATGTATCATAAATAATAACTTTTGTAAGTAGCAAAGCATGAATGGTAATCAATCATTAAGAGTATTTCTCAAAGAACTTCTCTCGTAAGCTTATTTCTGCTTGTCTCCTTTTTAGTGGTTTTTTAGTGTGTTCTTCTTCTTTAATCTACCAATGTTCTTATCAATCTTTTTCTTGAAATTATGGTAAACCTCTCATTTGAGTGAGTTAGTGAGTCGTATCTAACTCTCATTTGAAACCTAAGTACTAATTTAGTATTCATAAGTCGGATTGAATCCTATTTCAAGCTCAACTTCCTAATTGTGTTTATGTTTTGGTGCGTGATATCTATCTACATTCATGTTCAAAATCCCATTCCACTTACTATTCCTCATTTCCATTTGAACTTTGAACAACCATTCATGATTTGTGTTTGCTACATACTTTGATCCATATCAACAACCTCTTACTATTATACTTCCTCATGGCATCATTAAATCTGTACAACTAATCAGATCCATACACATAAATGCTTCACTTATACTCACTAAAGTCTTATATGTACCTGAGTTTTACCATAATCTTCTATCAGTTCACCAATTACTTAAAGACAACCACTTGATTGCAAGAGTTGACCCTTTCTCGTTTGTTTTCTAAGACCAAACAAATATTCATGTTGTTGATAGAGAAAAAGAATCACGTAGGCTTTATATTTTAGAGTCTAAAGCTTTAGGATGCTCTAGTAGATTTCTTAATTCTCTTCCAATTAAAAAGTCTTCTTTTGTTTCTCTTTCTTATAAAGGTGAAAAGTTCATTCAATTGTTTCATAAATGCCTTAAGTATATATCTATGTCCGAACTAGAACATATAGATCCTTGTAATTCCCTTCCTATGAAGGATTTCATTTGAGATGTTTGTTATTAAGCAAAGATAAATCGGTTACCATTTGCTAAGTTTGTCAATCACTCTACTTCTTTGTTTCATTTATTGCACATTGATGATTAGGGGCCTTATGCTACTTCTTTTATATTGAGTACAAGATATTTTTTACCATTCTTAATGATTTTAGTTGTTATACTTTGACTTATCTAATTAATAATAAGTTACAAGTAGTCAGTACTCTAGATAAGTTCTTTGAGATGGTCAAAAATTTGTTCAATATTGTTCTTAAACTTTTTTTACCTAACATTGGAGCTGAGTTCTTATCTTATAGTTGTAAAAAATGTTCTATGATCTTGGAATCATTCACAAAAAATCCACTCCTTATACTCTACAACAAAATGGTAGAGTAGAGAGGAACCATAGGCATATTGTTAAAACTGCAAGAGCTTTGAGGCTCCGAGCTTATTTACCTTAGTGTTTTTTTGGGAAACTGCATCTTAACAAAAACATATCTCATCAATATTTTGTCAGTGTCCAAATTAAGGTGGAAATCACCCCATTAAGTGCTATTTGATACCAAACTTTCCTATGATCACCTAAGGGTTATGCAATGTTTGTGCTTTACTCTCAAATTTCTTCCACATAAAGACAAATTCAATTGGGCTATGTGGTATTTGTGCTTTACTCCTAAATTTCTTCCACACAAAGAGAAATTTGAATCAAAAGCCTTAAATGCATTTTTCTAGGATATATACATAGCCAAAAAGCCTATAAGCTATATGATCTAAATACTAATGAGGTCTGTGAATAGGGATGTCATTTTTCATGAAGAAGTCTTTCCATTCCAATCATCCTTGCCTTCTTAAGTTTTATTTGATCACTCATCCTTATTGCAGTCTCCTCTATATTTTGGTCATCAACATCCATCTTTTTCCTCTGATTTTTCTCCCTTTCTTCCTTTTGATTAGCATCATATTAATGGTACTTTCTCTTCCTTGCTTGACCATAATTCTCATATTCCTTTTCCCAATCAGTCTTCAAATACATCTCAAGTTCCTTTGCATAAATCTACTTGAGCACATAAATCTTTTGTTTAGCTTTAGGACTAGATCCACAGCCTTTCAAATGTTGCAACAAATGATATTCCTATACCTTCTATTAACCCTTATCCCTTTTTTTTTTTTTTTAGCAACCAATTTTAAATACTATCCTCTTAATTAGGTTTGTCTTTAGCCTACGTAATTAGAACCTAAGAACTACTATATTATTCCTAAGCATCTAAGGATAAAGATTATGTTCTTGCTATGAATCAATAGCTCCAAGCTTTAGAAAAAAAATGACACATATGAACTTATTGAGTTACCTCAAGGGAAAAAGCCTATTAGATTGAAGCGGGTTTACAAAATCAAGTATAGGCCAAATGGATCCATAGAGAGATATAAGGCTAGGTTAGTGGCTAAAGGGTATACACAAGTTGAGGCCATTAACTATCATGACACTTTATAACCATTTGCTAAATTGGGTACAGTTAGGATTCTTTAGCGGTTGCTAGTGCTTATAAATGGCCTTTGCACCAAATTGATATAAATAATGCTTTTTTGATTTGTCTTGGAGGTCGTGCACATAGAGAAGCACCATAACGGATGAGAAAAAAAAGAAAATAAAAAAAGGGTTAGCAAATCCAGGTAGCTACCAATTGGATATGATATACTAATTGATCCTACTTGACTTAATCCAAGCACTTGATATGATTCACGAAATTCAAACTAAGTCACTTATTGTTACTCCTTACTAAAGGAAATAGATAAGGGTTAAGAGAAAGTGAGATGACTAAGGTTGCTCAAAAGGAAAACTTATGATAATCAATCGTGTAATTTGTTGTTTGCGTAGAAGGAAGGGAGGTGTTTATACAACCTCAATTAAGGTTATCCTAAATAAGGAAAAGATAGAATAGATAATGCTCAAAGGATTCCTAAAACATTCTTAAAAGGGTAAAAATGGCAAATAATATACTGTATTGAAAAGTAAAGAATCATTCTAGAATGTGGTGACAGAAGATATGTATCAAGAGCTAACTAGGGGATTATAGTATGGTTGGCTAAGTTGAAATGAATTTTGAGGTCACTTAGCAATTGCAAGATCCTGCTTAGAAGAGATCAAAAGAAAGTCAATAGTTAGAGCAAACCTAATCTGGTTCAAGTTAGAGCTTGAGTATAGAAGGATATTCTAGTCCTTTCCAGGTCGGGTATCTCGACAACCTAGCTTGGACAGAGATCTAACATTGGTCGGCTTGGGAGCTTCCTAAATCATGGTATGAGCTTGGTAATAGGTGTGATTACTTGATAAGTCAATACATATGCTCGGTAATTTGAAAACTAAATTGGTCCTTACGAGAGCTTAGCACTTAGTTCAATAGAAGTGTAAAAGATTAAGGTCAAGATAAGAATCATCATCCTATGTGGGGTTTCAAGCTAGTATTCTCTATGTAAATCCTTGCAACCCTCTAGTTTGGCTGCATATAACTAGTCCAAGGAGTTGATTCCTATCATCTACCTAGGGGTCAAAAGGATTTGTCCTTAAATCTAAAGGGGTTTCTTGCACTTGCCTTGTTTTAGCATTTACTGGGTCTTCTTCTGGTCAGTGGGGAATCAGGTTAGATGCATTGAATGTAGAGGAAATACTATAGTCCTCGAGTAATTCAATTTAGTAAGTGTTGCGGTTGATTTTCTTCAAGACTTTGAATGAACCCTCAACTCGTAGAGATAGCTTGCTTTGTCTCAAGTGCAAAAATCTTTCTCAATTGAGGTGAATCCATACTAAGTTACCTGGTTTGAAGGAAACAATTCGATGGCTACAACTGCCCATTTCTTGCTATCTTTGATTAAACTTGGCAATTTTCCTTACCATAGACTGGTGTAGTTTTTGTAATTCTTGGGCTCGATTGACTCTAGGTTGACTCTCTTTAACAACTATAAGGGTACCAATCAAGTCTACGAGGATAGTGGGCTTCAGGTCATAAACAACTTCAACAGGAGTCTTCTTAGTAGTACTATGGATAGTTTGGTTGTATGCGAACTTCACAACTGGTAGACATCAATCTCAATCTTTCAAATTCTTTCCCATGATAGCTTAAAGTAAATTGCCTAACGTCTTGTTTAACACTTCAGTTTGGCTATCATTTCGAAGGTGGCTACTAGAGCTAGACACAAGTTTAATTCTAAGTCTTCTCTAAAGTGTCTTCTAGAAATAGCTAAGGAATTTCATATCCCAATCTGAAACAATGGTCTTTGGTACTCCATGTAGTTAGATAACTTCCTGTAGAAACAAATTAGCAATATATAAAGCATTGTTAATTCGATGACATAGGATGAAGTATGCCATTTTGTTGAAGTGGTCCACTACAACAAAGATTGAGTCTTTTCCTCTGGATGTTCAGGGAAACCCTAAAACAAAGTCCATTCTAAGGTCAACCCAAGGTGAAGTCAGTGTAGGTAAGGCATATACTCTCCATGCGACTCTCTTTTCCCCTTAGCCCTCTTCTAAACTTCACAACTATCTATTACCTTATAGACATCCTTGGCTATACCAAGCTAGTAAAAGTTCTCTTTCAATAGGTTAGCAATTTAAGCTTTCCAAAGTGACTATATAATCCACCACTATGAGTTTTTCTAACCAACAACTTGTGTGTTGAGTAGTTCGATATAGATAACCTTCTTTCCTTAAACAGAAAGCTATCATTAAGGTAATATCCTCCAACAACTACTCCTTCTCTACACTTCTCAAGGATAAGACCAAAATGTGAGTCATGAGCATATTGCTCGGTGATAAAAGAAAATCCTAATAATTTTGTCTGTCGAATAGTTAGCAAAGTTTCCTAATTAGACAAGGCATTCGCGACCATGTTAGCACTATCTTTCATGCATTGAATTACGTAAGAAAATCCTTCCATAAGTTCTAACCATTTTGCTTGTCTTTTCGAAAATTTGTTTTGGCTACCAAGATGCTTTAAAGACTTATGATTCGTATAAATCACAAGTTCTTGTAGTAATAAATAGTGTTGCTAAACAATAAGAGCTTAGAAAAGAGAGTATAACTCTTTCTCATATATAAAGTAGTTCAATGTGACACTACTGAGCTTCTTACCATGGTAAACAATTGGTTAACGTTCCTGCATCAAGACTACACTAATGCCAATGTCTGACGCATTCCATTCCAATTCAAATGGCTTATCAAAATCTAACAGAGCAAGATAAGGGTAATAGTGAGCTTCTCCTTGATTTCTTTAAAGCTCTTCTTTGCTTGACCATTCCATCAAAATCCTTCACTCTTCTTGGTGCGCTCGATCAATTGTGCCACAATTGTACTGAAATTTTTAATAAATTACCTGTAGAAAGCAACAAGGCGATGAAAACGTTGTAATTTAGTAACATTCTTCAACGTTGGCCATTTCAAGACAGCTCAAACCTTTTCCTTATATACTCGAATTCTATCTCCAAATACTACATACCTAAGAAAGATAACTTCTCCTTGACAAAATATACACTTTTGGGGGTTCCCATACAACTTCTCAATACGTAGAATGTAAAAAACAACTTAAAGATGTTGAACATGGTTATTCAGGTTGGTACTGTACACTAATATGTCATCAACATACATAACTGTACATTTCTCAATTAATGGATACATCACATGGTTCATAAGCCACATAAATATTCTCAGCGCATTTGAAAGACTAAAGGCATAACCAGCTAATCATAGAAACCATGCCTAGTGTTGAAAAGTTTTCCATTCATCATTAAGTCTCATGTAAATTTGGTGATAGTTACTTCGTAAGTCAATCTTTGAGAATATCTTAGCACCATGAAACTCATTTAACATGTCATCGAGCTTCGATATTGGGTATCTATACTTGATTGTAATGCAATTGATAGCTCAACGATCGATACATATGTGCTACGAACCATCCTTCTTTGGGATACGTAGAGTTAGTATAGCACAAAAACTAATGCTATCCTTCACATAACTTCGCTTTATTAACTCATCCACTTACCTTTTTAGCTCAATAACCTACTAAGGATTCATTCTGTATGCAAGTCAATTTAGCAAGGCTGCGTCTAGCTATAGATCAATACAATGTTATATGCCTTGAGTTAGGGGTAATCCCTTAGGCAACTCTTTAAGGATCAGATCAAAAAACTCATCAATCAATCTTCATATCTCATTAAGTACGTCTTCTAAATCTCTCATCTCCAATAATCTCCTAATTAATAAAAACATAGGCTCATCGGCCTTTTCAGTAGCTCGAAGCTCTTTAGCTCATCACTAAGGCTTTTCTTCTTGTTAGCTCGGGTGAGTTGATTATGGGTCTCATTCATTTAGGTTAGTGTTATGGGTTACAACATGATCTTCTTTCCTTTTTTAACAAAGGCATAAGTGTTCTTGTATCCATCATGAGTAATACATCAGTCGAACAACCAAAGTCATGTGAAGCTTCCATAGGGATGACATCGCACAATACTTTATCCCTATATAAGTTCCCAATGCTAAGAGATATAGTTACTTGTTTAGTGACATGCAAAGCACCCTTATCATGTAGCTAGTGTAGCTTGTAAGGTTAAGGGTGCTTAAAGATCAGTAATCCTTACCTCTTTACGAGGGACTTTATAAATACGTTGGTACAACTCTCTCCATCCATAATAATGGTACACAATTGTCCCTTGATAGTGTACTAGGTATGGAACAAATTTTCTCTTTGGTCATCTTTGGAGCTTGGTAAGGAGCTTAGCACTTGTCTTAGTACTAATATCATTACTTCTCCCTAGTTAACATAGATACAGGTCTCCTTTTCCTTATCAACTTCAACTCTTCCAGCATTCTTCTCCTCCTCTGGCTTGCTCTCATTGTTGCTATCCACTATATCTCCTCAGAGCACCATGGCATGTCAATTTGGTCACTCGGCAATCATATGTCTAAAACATAAGCATTTGAAACATTTCACCTTGCTAGTCTTCCATCCAGAGGTTTATCCTTTCTCATATGTCCTTAGGGTCGGCCTATGATCAACTCGGCTCTTTAAGCTTATTTAGCTATTATCAAGTCAGTCATGTTTTTCCTTAGCTCGATAGGATCTCCTCTATTCGGCATGAGTAAGTTAGTGCAAATCAGAAGCTTGGGAGAAACTTGATCCAAGTCTACTCTAGGTATTTCTCCTCTACTTTTCAACCCTCTGTACTACCTTAATGGCCTCCTCTAGTGTATAAAATCTCTGTACTTCCATAATATTATGAATCTTATATTTGAGTCCATAAATGAACCTAAATATTATATAGACTTCAGGCTCTTCTACATTTGCTTGGATCATTAACATTTAAAATTCTTTCATATAGTCTTCAATAGATCGAATTCCTTGGTGAAGTTCTTGTAACTTAGCAAATGTACCCTGCAAGTAGGTCTTAGGTACAAATATTTCCCTCAATAATCTCTTCATTTCTTCCCAAGTCCTTATACTTTGTCTTCCATAGCTCACTCTACCTGCTTTATTATTCTTCCATCATATAGTAGCATATCTAGAAAATTCAAGTACAGCAAATTGAACCTTAACTACATTTGTATACCTATAATAGTCAAGCACCTTCTTTACTTTCTCTTCCTACTCTAAATACTCATCTACATCTACATCTCCACTTCCACTGAAGGTAAGGATTTGGACTTTGACATTATTAAGTCCTCAAGGAGCACGGCATCCTTACTCTTATACTCGGTAATATTCGACCTCTTCATCTTTCTCCCCATCAACTTGTTCATTTTCCTCATCAACATCCTCCTCTATTGGCTTCAGCTCCAGCAATCGTCTAACAACTTGATCTACAACTCCTCTAGCTCGATGGGGTCTAACTAGGTGATTAATTAGGCCACCTTGGCCATATCATCTCTTAGGAACATTCTTAGGTAAGTTATGATAAGGCATACCCTGTGGTTGTTACCTGTTGGCTTGCATTGCAATAACCAGACTCTTAACAAGGTTGATAAGTTTATCAAGCTTATCATCAACTGATCCAAGGGTATTACTATCGTTTTGACCTCGAGCAACATGAGCACCACTACTCTGATAATAACGCCAAGAACACCACTACCCTTAGTCACCAATAACATCAAGAACACTTAAATCTAATATAGTGTAACACTTCTTTGACAAGTTGACAACACAATACCCAACAAACACCTTTACTCAATACTTAGAATCTTACTAATACACTCTAACAACTTCAACTCCCAATTTACACACACGAATAACAATGGAAATTACTCTTATCACCTCACAAATGTCCACTATAGTAGCTACAGAAGGAACATAGCAGCTACTAACAGCAAATATGAATAAGACTTCACTGCAACTTCACACACTCCCTCTTGAAACAGTGCTCTGATACTAGCAAAGTTGATACGTCTATAGAGTCATGCACATGGAGAAGCACTACAATGGACAAGAAGAAAAGAAAATAAAAAGGGGTTAGCAAATTCGAGCAATTACCAATAGGATATGATACACCAATTAATCTTACTCGGCTTAATCTAAGCACTCGATATGATTTATGAATGCTGAATTAAGGTTACTTGCTACTACTCCTTACTAGAGAAAATAGATAAGAGTTAAGAAAAAGTGAGAGCACTAAAGTTGCTTAAAAGAAAAACTTATGATAATTGATAATGTAATAATGTATTGTCTACATATAAGGAAGGGAGGTAGTTATACGACCTCAACTATGGTTACACTAAATAAGAAAAGACGGAATGGATAATGTAGAAAAGATTCCTGAAACATTCTTAAAAGGGTAAAAATACATTGTATAGAAAAATAAAAAATCATTTTAGAATGTCGTGCTAAAAGACACGTGAAGAGGTGACTAAAGGCTTATAGTGTGGTTGACTAAGCTGAAATGAATTTTAAGGCTGTTTGACAATTACAAGCATAGTTATTGAAATCACAAATTAAAAATATAATTCTACGAGTTTATTATTTATAGTTTTTTTCTTAGTTAAAATGGATGTAAAATTATTTATGTGTAGATTTTTAGTAAAATTAGAAATATTCACATATAATTCTTTATACAATTCTATACTATTCAACTAATTTTATGTATTCAAATGAATAGTAGAATCACAATTTTGACAACCTTAACTGTAGCATCTTGCTTAAAAGAAGTTAGAAGAAAGTCAGCAAACAAAGTTGACCTGGTTTAGTTCAGGTTACAGCTAGGGTACTGAAGGATGTTTTGATCCTTTCCAAGTGAGGTATCTTGATAACCCAACTCAAATAGAGATCTGACACCAGTCGACTCGAGAGCTACCCGGATCATGCTATAGGCTTAGTAATGGGTATGATTGCCAGCAAGTAAGCATATCTACTCGATAGTTCAAACATTGTATTAGTCTTTACGAGAAGTTGACACTTAGTAAAATAAAAATGTAAAAGATTGAGGTCAGGATAAAAAATCCTCATCCTGAATAGGGCTTTGAGCTAGTATTCTCCATATGGGTACTTACAGTCCTCTAGCTTGGCTGCATGTGACTAGTCCGAGAAGTTGATTTCTATCATTTTTTGCATACTTATTTAGATGAGGAGATATACATGCTACCTCGTTAAGGATATACTAAAGCAGGTCCTAACTAAATTTGTACGATTAAAAGATCACTTTATGGGCTTAAACAAGCCTTAAGGTAGAGAAATAAAAAAATTTTCTTAATTCTTACTTGGTTGTGGTTTTATACAATCTTCTAGTGATCATTCTCTCTCTACTTCTTTCAATCTGATTGGTTTATTGGTTGTTTTACTCTATGTTGATGATATGTTGATAATTAGGACTATTATTTCCACTATTGAGCAACTTAAGTTAGATTTAGATGTGGCTTTTACCATTAAGGATCTCGATGAAGCTCAGTTTTTTCTTAGCATGGAAATTTATTTGACTGCAGCTAGCATTTTATTGTATCAATGCAAATTATTCTTAACATTTTGCATGATGCTGGGTTTATTACTTGTAAACCTACTTCTTTGCCTCTGCCTTCTCTAGATTTCTAAATGATCCTTAAGTGTTTCGTCACATTGCTGGTTGATTTTCATATTTGTCTTTAACTCAACTTGATATTTCTTTCTCAGTTCAAAAATTGTCTCAACTAATGTCTCAACACCGTGTTCCTCATTAGCAATTAATGTCTTAACATTTTGCATGATGCTGGGTTTATTACTTGTAAACCTACTTCTTTGCCTCTGCCTTCTCTAGATTTCTAAATGATCCTTAAGTGTTTCGTCACATTGTTGGTCGATTTTCATATTTGTCTTTGACTCAACTTGATATTTCTTTCTCAGTTCAAAAATTGTCTCAACTAATGTCTCAACACTGTATTCCTCATTAGCAGCTAGCTATTCATTTACTTAAGCATTTGAAAGGGATAATTGACTTAGGACATTTGCATCCATCTAATAATCGTATAACTTTATTAAACAGTTTCAAATGCAAGATTGTAGTTCTTCCTCTTTTGACAAGAAATCTTTGACTAGTTACTATATGTTCTTAGGTAATTCCTTGGTTTCTTGGAAGTGTAAGAAGCAGAATACAATGAGTTCTTCTACCATAGGGGCCAAATACAGTAGTTTAGCTGCTCCCTCCAAAGAAATTTTATGGATTTCCTATATTCTTATGGACTTACACATTCCTTCTTCCATTCCTTTCACCTTATGTTGTGATAATACGTCTATTATCCTTATTGCTAACAACCCTTATTTACATGGCTACAAAAAGCACATCAATATTTATGTGCATTTTGTTCTAGATTTGGTTTCTAAAGGGTTTTACATCTGCAACATGTTTTTTTAGTTACTCAACTTGCTGATCTTTTTAACTAAGCTAACTCTTATTGTTTGGTTGCCTTTCCTCTTTTCCAAGTTGAGCCTTCAAATGGATTTAACTTAAGAGGGCAAATGTAGAGTTTAATAAAGCTTTTCATTATTTTTATCAACACAAGTACTTTAGTCATTTTGCTTACTTGAACAAGTGGTTAGTTACTTGAATTAGCATAATAAATTGTAGGTATAATAGCTAAACTAGCCTTGTAACTTATTTCTATCATTTTGAGAATACAATTGACATCACTTCTTATTGTTTGCTTTCTTCTCCTACTTGAACCTACATAAAGGTACTATACTCTTTACAACTCAAGGCACCACTGTCTCTATACCAAATGCTTTACAAAATCAACTTATTGAAATAAAACAAAAAAAAAAATTTCCCTAGACTCTACTTGTAGTAGAATATGATTTTTAATTAGTAGATATTTGGGGTCTATTAAAAACCACATTAGCATAATGGCCTAGAAGATGGTCTACCATATATAAGGTAGGGAGATAGAGGATAAAACTTTGGCTACTTTGGAATTTTGAAGTTTTTAGTAAAACGTCTCCTAAAATTTAGAAATTACTAAAGAAAAAAAAAAAATATATATATATGATGGTACGATTAAATGAATATTAATATGACACGATTATAAACATGATCATAGTGAAAAAAAAAAAGGAAAAAAGGAACACAATACGAAGATAAGCGATCATCTTATAAATCAACCTTATTACATTGTAACTTAATCATTTGTGATTTTTATTCAATTTCATATATCTTTTAGTACTAATATGAATTTAACACAAAGTAAAGAGATGAACACAACCCACCAAGATGAATAGTCTTTCTTATCTCAATATTTGGTTTGCATCGTATCTTAATCATTATTTGTGATTTCTATTCAATTTCATATAGATATATCCAAAATTGATACGACTTGAACATGAAATAAAGATATCATCACCCCTTTTGCTCTCTCCTAACCTAGATCCTAGATTTGCTAGAAACTAGTGAGCAACTACTTTTTTAAGTAAAACTCAATCACTTATACTTGCTTAAAAAAAAAAAAAGGCTAATGTTACAAATGGTACCAAAACTTTACTAAAATATGCAATATTTATACTTATACTTTAAAAAGATTAATTTACTACATAATCAAAGTTTTTGTTGATATTTTTGCTACCTGAATTAACTCTGTTAAGTTTATTTACTAACGTGGACATAAAGATGAAGTAAAAATTAATTTATAGTTAATAATAGATCGAATGACCTACTTTTTAAAATATATTGCGATCCACTTTACCCTAAGTGGCCGTTGCAACCATCCCAAAGCCAAGGAATAGTTGACAACCACTTAGTGGGAGCTTGTGCAACTCTACGCAGTTGGCTGCCAATCATCCTGCGACCATTAGATGGCCAATAGATTCAATTCTTAATTCGTTCTTATCCATGTTGGTAAACAAACTTAACAATATTAGTTTAGGTAGTAAAAAAAACTTCAATTGAATAGTGAATTGACATTGATTGTCACATCAACCCCTAAAAAAGTTAGGAAAAGAAAAGAGGAAAAAAAAAATGATTCAAACTGAAACTCCTATAATATTCAATTAAAATAAATTCGTAGCCGCCGCTTTTGCCCGTGTAATAAACTTTCTTTTCTTTTCTCCGGCGTTAAGTCTTTCCTTTCATCACCATAAGATTTTATTAATAAAAAACTAAAGACAAGCGGACAACGAGGCTGGAAGGACAACAAAGACAATGGCAAAACTGGTGATAAGGTCTTCACTATTTTATTAATTTTATCTAGTCAATAAAATAAACCGAGCTTGTTTAAAAGCTCACGACATGAGTTTGGCAAGTAAATTACTTTATTATCTGTGCTGAATCTGGTTGGTTTTAGATAGAGATAACTTCACCATATATTTCTACAATTAATTAATAGAGATGCACAAAACTTTAAACTTAATACTGTAATCCATAAAGTATATATTACAAACAATATAATCAATCCTCCAAATACTGAAAAACACTCATTTGTCTCAAAATTCAGAAATCATATTAAACAATAAAATCAAACGAAAATCCTGGAATTTTATGACCACCAAAAGGTCTCAAAAATATGATTTTGATGTGAAATTCATTGTTTACATAACTCTTAAGATGTATTTTTCGAATGACTCAAAATCTTATGATGCACTAGAACTGTTTCCGTTTCCACACCAATGGTTATATCCAAAATAATTATAAGTATCCCGTGCATGAGTTCATACATGTGTCATACCGCACTGCAAACCTAAACAAATATATTAATGAACAAGCAATACAAATAGCAACCATAGTCCGATTGATTATCATATTTTATTTGGGAGCAGTATACATAAGCAAACCTGGCATCTCAGGCAAAGCTGAAGACATGGCATAAAGCACATATTTTGGTCCTACGAGAAGTTGCAATTCCCTATTTGAAAGTGATAAGAATTTCATGAAATAGTTATTTTATAAATTAAATCCAACAATAGACTTGCAAGCGGTGAATGACTACTAGTCGACCCTATAAATCGATCACAAAATAGCCGGATGTTCCCTTATCAGTGTCTTCTGTGTTCAGGCTTAACACCGACATCTCATCCATACCCTCGGCTCCAATAAACTTCGATGTATCCCATTATCTATTTCTCCAATACGAAATTGAAGAAGTACAATAAATTCATCGAGAGTCCTTTATTTAGTTTACTAATAAACATGAGCACAATTAGAAGTATAAATAAATTAAGTCGATTCACAAACTACTCGAATTTTATTCGAATTCAATTCGGTAATAGTTGAGTCGAGTTCGAGCTCTTTAAATAATAAATCGAGTTAAGCTAAGCTCGAGCATTATAATACCATGCTCTTTAGGTTTGCGAACTTAATTGAGCATTGGTATAATTTTAAATATATTTTTAATTATTTAAATATAAATGAATATGATATTAATTAGGAAAAAATTTTAAAAAAAAATTCAAACTTAATCGAGTTAATAAAATCAAGCAAGAACTTGCCATATATATTTTTGGGTTAAGCTTGGGCTTAAAATTTAAAGCTTGTTTAAACTCATGCCGAGCACAAACTTCAAGTCTTTAAGTCGAGCTTGAGCTTAAATCTAATACTGTATTAACTCAACTCGATTAGATTATACTCCTAAGCACAATTATAACGTCCCGTCCTAAAGTAAAAAGTGGTCAAATTTCTCTTAGTTATACTAGTAAATGACACACTTACAATGCGTGTACAAAAAAAATAGACTCCTTAATAATATTTGTTATGAGAAATGATGAAAGTATTAAACATAAATTTATTGATAATATTTTATAAACCAACTCACATAATGCTTAGAAGATATAAGAAAAAAATTCATTTGAATTTTTATAATTATCCATGTAAGAAGCCTTGATACAATTTTAGCTCATGATTCTTAACACATCGGTTTAATTCATCCATACTTTAAATTTAAGAGAAAAAAAAAAACTAAATACGTTGATTCAAATTATAACATATATAATTTTCTTAACCTATTAAAATGTATAAACTATATAAAAAAAGTTTCCTAAACCCCTTTCTTATTGTAATGTATCTGGCTAAGAGAGAAGTGAAAAAGGGACAGGAACTAAAAGAGAGGGATGGGGAGATTGGATCAATCAAATTATATATAATGTAAATTGCTTTCATAATATCAAATTGATTTAGAATTCTATATAACTGTTTATTCCATAATATCTAATATAAAAAAACTAAAAGTACAAAATATATGGTTGTAGTTATATTACGAACAAAGCAATACAAAAATTTTACTTTTAATATACTTTCCAATTAATAAACATATTAAGTAAACAATAGATATAAAATATAGAATATTTTTTAACAATAGAGACAAACTAAAAGGAAAAACCCAAACAATGCTTGCTAACTCTATTTTCTATTAAGTTTAGAGTAAATGGTAAAATTGATGGGATATAATGTTAGTATCAATAGGAAATAAAATTGGGTTGTTAATGGTAATTGCAAAATTCATAACAAATTAAATCGTGTTATTAATGGTACTTACATAATTAATGACAAATGAAAATTAAAAAAAAAATGTAATGACAACATAATAATAACAAAATGTACATTTTCAAAAACAATTATTCTATGCTAATGTGCCATCTACTATATGTAATTACTAAAATCTTAGTTTAACCAAAACGAATTATTGAAATTTAGTAATTATCAAAAGTAAATGTCATAATTAATAGTGGTGAGTGAATTAACAATGGTGTATAGATTAAAATAACAAATGAATATTGAGAAATCCTTTTGTATTTAAAAGGAGGTGGTCATCTGGAGAAGAAAATACATTTAATCTAATAATAATAACTTAATCCTTTGTATATATGATATGAATTCCTCATATTTCTAATAATTTGAAAGTTAATTTTTTATTAGTTAAATTTATTTTTTTAATACCATAAAATTCATATTTCATTAGAGAACAATATGACATAAATAGATACCATATTCCGTATAAAAAATTCATTTCTTGTTATCTAATATACCATATTCTTCACAAATTTTTACTTTTGTAATAATGATAAAAGGTCCATATCTCATGAGTGCATCGTATGAACTAATCTTATGGATATAAAATTTATGAAAGTATTTTGAATATAGTAATGTTCTTGATTGACCATAAATTAATATGGTATAGATTAATAATTATATTGCTAACAAATGTACTACATATTAAAGTCAAGCACTAATTAATATATCAAATTCAAATGATTGACTACATATAAGTTGACCATTGCATTGTAATAATGGTAATAATAGATGATAGTATCAATGTAAAAGACATTTGCAACCAAATAATATTAAAGGCTTGCAAAATAGAATAAGAGATGCTAAATCATATAAAGTATTAATATGTTAAAAGGGGCAATTTGGATAACAAGAAAAAGACACCAAACTCCTCCTATTCATTTTAATAATATAGATGATGCGCCAACTTGGTACCATGCAAAAATCGTAGTCAGGTTGGCTATCACTTCTCTTGTAATAAAGATTTTTTCAAACAATATTATCAAATTTGACTGACCTTCTTAATCTAATCTAGTTCAAGTTGATCTCACTATAAAACTAATCAAAGTCACCGATTTGACCCCGATCGATAAGCAACCTTAGTTTAACTAATTAACCTAACCAATTCAACTTAAATCAAGTTTTTTTTTTTAGATTAAAATATATTATTATTTTCTTTTGTATTTTCTTAAAAATACATTAGTTTACTAAAAAAAATAAATGTAGATTAAAGAAAAAAAATAACTACAAACTGCTCTTAACTTTTAATTACCAATAATATAGATAATTTTTATTACATTATACATAAATATAATTACATTATAACACTAAATTAAAAATAGAGATAAGTAAAGATTCCTCTTTATGTATCAATATTGTATATTAGCTTTGACAATTAAATCATTGAGGGAGCATAAGGTCTCTAATAATTTAACAAGTACACCAATACGCTCTTTATGTCTATTGTAGGCCATAGTTCTCTCAAAATTATAATAAATATCTTCTTAGTTGAAATGACCCTCATAGTTTTACTAGATTCTTTACAACTAAAGGTATGTAAATAGGTTTTGACCTATAGTCCGATTTATTTAGAAAATGTGTTAAGATTAAGTTTTTGGCCCATTTAAAAATGGAACAAATAAACACAGCTCATTTAACCTGTGAGCTAAAGTGAGCTTATTAGATTAGCCCATTTAACCTACTTGTAACTTTCATTCACAAGCTAGTCCATCTAACTCATTTAGAAAGTCGATTAGGGTTGAGTGTTTTTTATCAGTTTAGAAAATAGGTCAAACGAAATTAGCCCATTTTAATTTATGGACCAAAATGGATCAGGTTGGTTTAACTCACTTGTACACCTCCACTGCCCTACCTAGTGTAAACTACTAAAGACATTTCTCACCAACAATTCTCCAATATTTCTCTTAGTTATAACTAGAGTATTTACACACAAAAAGAAATCAGAAATCTTGCTCAGTAATAACATTTACTCAAAAATTATCATACGATTGTGAGCTTCAATTATAGACAAATATCACCGAATTGAAGTGAGTATGATTACTCCATATGATGCCAGTGATAAAGGCCTCTGGTGAATCTTTAGGAGATTGATTTAAATGATTGTTAAGTATGTAGCTTGTTTCAAGAGAATGTTGAAGATAATAATCCTAAAGAATTTTGGCAAGAACTTCTAACTAAATGAATATGCTCCAACTGAGAGTTAAAAGAAGAAAAATCCCCGAAATATGGCAATAAATAACTGTCAAAATCATAATGAAGCAAGAATATTGACTATCCAAGAATATGGGTGAAGAATATCACAGAAAACAAATCCAAGAAGCTTTTGTGACTGAAGAGAGTCTAATGTAACGAGTTATTTTTCATTTCCGGTTTGATAACATTGCTTTTAAAAGGCCCCTATAAAGAACTACGACTCCACGTTCTTTTATCTCCTTCTCTGTAAGTTAACCACTAATAACGAGTTTAACGAATGAATTATCTGCACGTTTGATATGTACTGCAAAATTGCTTCAAATTAGGATCTAATGCTTCACAACATTATCGAAACTTTCATAACAATCCGATGCTCAAGAAAGTATCAAGGACACACCCATCTTCCATCAATCCAATCCTGATGTGGCCTTAACTCACTGTGCAGAAACACCATTTCATCTTTCGTGCCTTCAAACCACACATTGTACCTCCTTCCATCAAGAACCTCTATGACTATACCCTCCCACCAACCGTCATTGTACAGAGCATCAACTTTCGCATATCGATCAAACAATTCCACGATGTTGATTTCAGGTGGACATGGCCTTAATTGTGCATATGCAGCCTGTTCTCTTAGGTTGTCCTCGTTGTCTTCTGCTCTCAAGGCTCGGTACTCTATTAGAAACCTGTCGTCTCCTAACTTGTCGATGATTACGGCAGCAAACCAAGCACCTTCAAATCCTTCTTCATCGTTCCTAACTTCAACCAAGTTGCCTCTACTAAATGGCCCCATTAAATCTTTGCTGCTCAGCGCTTGGGTCAATCGGAAATCCTGCATCCATCCATAGTTTGAAAGAAGAGTAACTTATATAAGACTAGAAGATGTTCGTTCAAGCATCACATAAGTAAGTTGGAAACTAAAGACTTAGTTATGTTTGGCAAGAAAAAAATATCAAGGTTAGTGACTTTTAACAGTAAGTGATGATAGAAGGCTACAGTGATAGCCATCGCTAACAACAAGACAATAATAATGGAAATGGAAGAAAATGATTTTTACTTTTCAAAAACGAAAAAAATCATTTTTCCTTTTTCCCATTGACCTACTTCATGAAGATTAGCCATTAGTACCGGTTAGTGGTGTGCCACTACGACTTTTAACTCCCACTTATCACTTGCCGCAAAAGACCACTGATAGTGGCGATCTCTCAAGATAAATAATATTTAACAATCCTAGACTATGTGTTGTGATAAATGTTAGAAAAAAGTGGGGATTATACCTCCCACAAAGCAACGAGACTATTAATTTAAGGAAATGGGTATTGATTCATAAGATTTATACATGACCAAATACAGCTTAACAAATGTCACTTACTAGATTATCCCATCGAAAAGGAAAATCACAATCTTTGCTCTATAGAACTCTAAAACTATGGTGCTGCTTTTTTTGATGCAATTTCTAACGTAAGATCTAACTATTTATAAATATTCAACAGGTTATCCTAAAAATTCACATAATATCTTTCATCTAATCTAGATTCAAAATATACATGAATATTGAAAAAGAAGAAGAAGATGATGATAAAGAAGAAGAAGAAGAAAGAAAAGCAAAGTGTACACAATATAAAATCAAATAAACTCCAATGTAAACTTTCTGCCTATACAACTATTTCTCGTGAACCAAACTGATCACGCAAGGACCAGGCTTACAGTCCAAACCCCTATCTTATTTATCCCACAAGCGTACAAGCTAAAATACCTATGAAGTATGAGATTGTTAACTTGTATTTGTTTCCATAGTAGAATTCGCTCGGATTGAAAACTATGGTCTCTTTTACTCAAGCATAAATAGTTCCTTTTGACATAATCATTCAAGATAGTACCTTTTACAAGAAAAAGTTTCAATGCATTTTTTTTTTTTTTTATTGCCATCCAAGTCTCGCGTTATTTACTAGTGAGTGGTATCATTGGACTGATCTTTTGGTGGGAAATGTTCTTCATTTTAGATAATGAAAGCATTCCATTACTACCAACCCAAAGAAATATGACCTCTCCAAGATATATGGTTTATGCCAGAAAGATATGAAGTTGGACTAATTTGAAAATATTGGGCAATTTTCTTTATACCTAGTATTCTGTTTGGTTTTTGGTTTCTAGTCTTATTTTATTTATTAGTAGCCATGATTGGGGCTATAGTAACAAAGCAATAATTTTCAAGGAAATAGCAGACGTAACTTATATACTGCACATGAAACGTAAATTATCATAATATGGATGGCTTCTTGAAACCTTGTGAATAGCATGAAAGTAGGATAGCCAAAATTATGTGGCACATCAATTCAAAAATCAAAATCCGCCGATGCTTTGGTGGAAAAAAATGATAAAATTGAAGAAAAAGCTTTCTCACCGTCTCTTCGTCTCTGCACGCACTAATTATATCTAATCCAAATCCTATTTTATTTGGGTAAATTGCAAATACCACATACCAAACTATTTGTGACATGTAGATCTAATAACCTTTAAAAATATATACGAAACACGTAATTTTTTATATTTTAGTGATGGCCGGTACTTTAGTAATGCTGTTAGGGTGTTTGGGATGACTTAGGTTATATGAGCAATCGAAAATAACATTGAGTTTAAAAGTTTTATCCACAGTATTTGCATATGTCTGGAAGTATCGCATCTATAAATGTGTGCAGAAATATATATACAAGAGATCCAAACAGCAATCAAGAAAATATATTGCAAAGAGGAAGAAAAAAATAAAATAATAATAACCTTTTCTTCGACTGCTTCTTTTTCTACTCCATTTTCATACTCAAATGGGGGAACCCAAACTCCCTTATGCCAGTCCCACTCGCGATGTATCCTCAACTGTGACGCACCGAAGCGATAGTGCCTCCTGATACACCTAAAATATACGAAGTACTCCAACTTCTTCAACTCTTTAGTAATAACTCCTTCCCACCATCCACCATTAAAAAAAGCATCCACAAGATCATCACAATTGAACTCCCTATCGCTCTCAGACGGCGGTAGAGGTCTCAACAAGCCTATATCGACGTTTTCTCTCTGGGGTTTCACAAAGCCATCCTTATGTTTCATTAGGGTTTCGTATTCTACCGTGTACGTTTTCTTCTTCCGTGATATGCCGATTATTTTTCCAGTGAATAAGGTGCCCTGTAGGTGGTGGAGTGGACTGGTGATTTCAACCGTGGACCCAACTTTGAAGAGAAGATCAGCCTGAGTGTCGTGCTTGGCCATTGGAGTGTTTTTCTTGCGCTAGGCTAGGGTTGTGGACGGTTTTGACTTTTAAAGGAAGAATAGAGAGCGAATTTAAATGGATTTATTTTTTTTTTTTTTTTAAGATAATATCATGTATTATTAATAATTAAGATTATAAATAATATAATAATATTATATACTATTTTAAAATATATATATAATTTTAATTATTAATTTATAAAAAATTATGAAAATAGTGAATAGAGAAGATTAAAATTTAAATTACAGAAAGTGTCACTGTCAGTCGGTCTATGACTTCGTAATATATGACGTCTCTTTTGCCATTAGATTTCGACGGCGTACTTTCCTTTTATTTCTTTTTTTTTTTTTTTTTTTTTTTTGTATTTTGGTTTTCCCTTTTTCCAAAATTGTAGGATTTGTAAAAAACTTATCCTTACGCTCTAGTTGCAGGATAGTCATTCCTCTCTCTAAATTCCTTTGTAAAAAAATTCTAAAATCCTTTGTCTATATTACTAAAATAGATCGGTCCTTAAATAATCATTCTTTTAAATGTCATTTAGTTCATCATTTAGAATTTTATTACAAAAAAATTAAAATTAAAAATAATTTATTGAAACTATAATATGGGTAAAGAATATCATAGAAAATTAATCCAAGAAGAGTAAGAAATTTAAAAAAAAAATATTAATTCAATAAGAGTTATTCTAAGCCATCCGTCGAAGAAGCTTTTGTGGCTGAAGACAGCCTAAGTACATTACTCCCATTTAATATCAACCTATTTATTCAATCTGGCTTATTCAACTATTACTCCCATTTAATATTAGCCTTTTTATTTAATCAGGTTTATTCGACTATACGCACTACAAGAAATATAAGCTATGGTAACGTAATGTTGTGACAAAAATACTTTTTTTTACGGTGATTTATTTTTCCTTAATGCAACAAGTTATTCAGTATAAAAAATATACATAAATTATTACTTTTTTATACTACTGCAATAACATGATATAAAGATGTATAGATAAAATTCTATGCATTTTGTTGATTGAATTTTGTTTTGTTACTTTGAAAAAAAAAATATTTTATAACCCAAAGCATTAACAATAAATTAGTATATATAATAAATAAACAATTATAAATTAACAAAAGAAAGCAACAAAATGTCGTTGCAATAAAGAATAAAAAAATGATGTAAATACCCTTTTGCAATGGTAAACCCATTGCATTAGAAAAACAAAATTGTCATAAAAAGGTGTTTTGTCATAATATTTTATTATTGAAGTTTGAATTTTTTATTGTGACAATTTGCTTATTTCGGTCAATCTGCTTATTCATACAATTTGCTCAACTAAAAGGAAAAAAAAAAAAAAAGAAGAAGAAGCTTTTGTGACTGAAGAGAGCCTAACAATGTACATTACTCCCTTTTAATATTAGTCAATTTATTTAATTCAGCTTGTTCAACTATACAATTTGCTTATTCAACCATACAATCTGCTTATTCAACCATCTGCAAGATATGTAGTGTAGGATCACGACTAGGCCAATAGAAAATCAAGAATGATTTCGTATCCTTCCAACCTTTCAAAATGGCGAGCACACCTTTTGTTGTTAATGATGTGATGTGTCTTCAACCAGCTTTAGATATTGCAAGGAAGGCATACTTCTCATAATATAGAGAGTACGAACATCTGGACCTCCACACCATGCCTTTTTACCAAAATTCACCGCCCCTTGTCCAGTAGCTACATGCATGTTCAACTCTAGGCACGTCAGCCAGTGGCACGACCACCTAGTAACCTCTATTGTCCTAGCAAATATGGGGAAAAACTTAACTGTAAGGTGCTATAACACACTTAATTTCGAAACACATTCTTGAAGTGTACTTTCCAAGACCTACCTACAATCATGCAAGTGCAACCCTGTTAATCAATATCCTTGCAATTTTATTCCATTAATAATCAACTAAAACATGTAAAATAAAAAATAAAAGATTAGTAAAAACTTACCTCTATGTCAATCCCCTAACATCAACATTGGTCGTTAGCATGCTAAGTCTCAAGTGCCAAAATCCACCGGAGGTGGAATCAAAACCAAAAGATTGGATAGAAACTAATGCATCTCTAAGATCGTATACATGGAGTAAAAGTAGAGCTAAGGGACTACTAAGACTTACTCGATGCGTCCTAGTTCAAGAACTACTTCAAGGTGAGGATTCCATCACCAATCTAGACCTACTCCACCCTATCCAATCAAAGCTAAAAAACACGCCAACCTACTAAGCAACCATCCCCATTGCTAGACTATTACCATGATCTAGGAAGCTTATGAGCGAATCAACACCAAACTTTTATCCAAGCCAAGCTATCAAGCTACCTAACGTAAATAGGATTTGAATATCCTTAAGCATCCAAGCTTTAGCCTAGACTACATCAAGACGACCCAATTCCTAGACTCTCTCCCAATGTCCTTCAAGTTTACACCTTTGAAGTAGTTATTAAGCTAGGACACATCGAATACACATATCTTGTAGATGGTTGATTGCCTTCATTATTTTATTTTGGGGTTTAGGATGAAAGAGAGCAAAAATATGAAGGAACAAATGTTAGTTATTCTTGGATCTTAGGTTTTATAACTCCGTAAGATTGTCTTCTTCAAGTTGCCAACCTTCTATTAGTTCTCAATCTTTTTCACCTAATTTAGTTCATAGGGAAAAGAAAGAACAATTTAAGCCTTTAAATTCCAACCAAAATATAGTTCAAGATCAAGATGGAGAATTAGTTTCTTCGGATTTCCTTGAAGGCATAACTTTTCTAGAAAGGTTTTACAGGAAAAAAATATATGCTAACAAATGATGTTGACGATGGAAATTCAAAGTTACACTCTGCCTTTTGCGATCAAGATAGTATTGTTTTATAAGGATGACAAACTTTCGACTTAATTTTATGATGCGTATGCTTTTTCTCTATACATGCAAAAGTAAGATTCTTTGGATCAAAATGTAGTAAACGGGTAGGAGGATTTAGAGGATGAAGAGTAAGGCAACATTTGCCAAAAGGCTGCAAACAGGTATGTATTTCACTAAAGAAGAGAAGCGTATTATTCTTGATAAATTGTGGAAGAAGCAGTCTATTACTGTAAAGTTGTAGGCCTTTCCTTATGTTACAAAGGATTTTATATTAGTTCTTGCAGTCTCTCTTGAGGATATTATCATTGGAGTTGGTAATTAGTGGGTTGTAGCATTTAACAATTAAAATTTAGAAATATTGTATTAAAGAAAAAGGAAAATAAATATTAAGCTGTCAACATTATAAGGTTCTTTAGTATTACTCAATTTATTAATATTAGTCTTGGGAAATTGCTATATGCATTATCTATATTATTTAAGTCTCCTCACTCTTACGGTATTTTCTTCATAATACCAAGATTGCCTTTTTGTACAATCAATATATATCATGTAACTTACAATCCATAATTTTACATTCATGTGTAGATGCTATTTTCCCTTGAAGCTATAAGTGTCAACCCATTATTTCTTTTTTTTTTTTTTACACAGAATCACGGTAAGATTAATGACGGCGATTTCTAATTGCTGTCAATTATTTTCATATAAATGCTTCGCTGAGGCTGCAAATGTTAACCCTTTACTTCTCTTTTTTATACATAATGATAATATGGTTAATGACCATGATTTCTAATCATGTTAGAATTATTTCCATATATATCCTACCTCCATTTATCATCACACTTTCGGTTAATTAATAAAGTTTGACCTATATTTGTTTCTGTTTAAAATTTTTTTATATCACATGCCGATTCATTAGCTTTTTTTGGTGTCAAAGTTGTAGGTTTTTTCTAATTCAAAGTTTCCAAATTTTCATGCATAATGTGGGCTTTATATAGTGAATACTAAAAAGTTTCCTCAAAATCTCATGAGATTAAAGAAAACTTAAAAAAAAAAAAAAAAGTCCTTTAGATAATATTTTAAATTGAATGTGCTACATGTTTGTGTCAAGCATTTTGTTGTCAACTAAAGGTAGTTTGAATTAGGGATTCATAGACATAATAGAGCATTTGAGGATATAGCTTTGATTTAAAAAATTTGGTTATTTCTTTATTTATGGTCAATTTGATGTGCGGTCTTTCTATTCTATATTAAAGGTTTAACATCTCTCTTTTTTTTTCCCTATCCGTTGTTGCAAATTACTCATAGTTTTAATTGCAATTGATTATCTACGAGTAATTGTTATCATGGAGTGTGTAAGCAAGTACTTTATTTTGTGAATCCAATGTTTGTTTGTTTTAGTATAATGTATTATCGAACATGGAATGAGACTTGGTTTTTCTTTCGTTGTTTCTTAGCTTTTTTTTTTTTTTTTTTTTTAGCACGTAACAATGACGAGATGAAAAAGGCACAACTGAAATGGGTTAACGGTGATCCTTTGTGAATGTTACTGGATTTGGTGAAAAAAAATGAAAATGTGCTTTAATTCTAATGAATTCTTTATAAACATTTTGCAATTATCTCATAAAAACCTTTGTGTATTTATAATGATTGTGAAATCGGGACAACAAATATCAGTCCATATTGGGATAAGCCTCTGGCTCGATAATGTCACATAATTCACCAATATTCATCTAATCGTCACACCAAAAAATAAAAAGGAAAAAAAGAAAAAGCCATATCCACAAGCTTCAAATTTCACTAAGCTAATGAATGTATATAAATTCACATCAATCAATATGAATATCAATCTATTATCTCCCAATTGTCATCGTGACAGAGACCTCATTCGATATTACAATTTCGCGACTTTCTACGCCATGGAGAAACTCATTGGTGTCTGACTAGGTTGCCTTGGCAATAGAAGATTTACAGTTTCACTCTCGGGCGATCGTATTACAAAACTATTTTACTTAATAGACAATAAATAGATAAGCCTTTATAATCTAGTTGAGATCCGATTCAGCTTCTTATCTTTATAAAATACATACACACATTACATACATACATAATGTATCATTTTATATTATAGCAAGGGGTTGAGCAGTAGTTAATTAATTATTTATCAATGAAACAATTACATGGGCTTCTTTGTAGTATCAATTTAGTGGGATGTTGTCGGAACTTTGCATTTGATAAAAGATTCAATGTACAGTTCAAAGATTCAAAAAATGTTTATCAAATGTTCTTGCACACCTAACCCGAAAAGTCATGAACCATTGTTTGTGACAATTGACTTCGCAAAGTCATAAGGAATTATTCACCCAAAAAAAGGCACAGAGAATACGACAGTTGGGGCTTATCGACTTAAAGCCTAGTCAAAGCTCTGTTAACATTCATGCAGTTTATCATGTAATGATGCAGGCAAGTAATAAATGGATGAGCAGTAAATGTGGCCGAGGATCAAACGTCAAAAATAATGAAAACTTGTGCCTTTAAATTTAGGACAAAACAACATGATTGGAGGAAAACCTGTTCCATGATGTCTTTTCTAACTGCATCATCCTTTCTTACAGTACGTATATGCACAGAGCAGTCTTCCACTTTCTATTTCCAATATCACGATATAAAACAGATGGTTGCTCAACGACTAATTAGCATCCTGACATCATTTCTGATGCCAGAAGGGGGGAAAAATTATAGATCATAAAGAAGTGGATCATCATTGCAGGTTTATTTTTTCCTTCAATAATTAAGTATACAGGTTTAATATTGATACAAAGTAATTCTTTCCTAAATGCAGAGACTTGAATCTTGTCAGATGATTTTTTCTTTTTTTAAACATGAAATTTCTCTAAAAGACTGGGTAAGAAGAAGGAAATGAGCATTTGAATTTGATTGATAAACAAAACAACTCACCTCTAGAAATTCATCATCAAAATTCTGGAAGCATTTGAAGTTCTTTCCAAGAGGATTAATCCCAAATTCATCTCAAACACTGATATCTTTTCATCATGTTTGTTACAATTCTTCTATGCCGTCTCTTCTTCATCTTTTTCTTTTGGGTTCATACCTTCCACTGCCTTGCAAGATACAATATAACTTCCTTGACACCACTCTTTGTAAATGAAACACTAGTCTCCTCCAATCAAACATTCGAATTAGGATTCTTTACTCCAGGTACAACTAAGCATCTCTGTGTGGGGATGTGGCATAAGAACACTACTCCTATAAAAATAGTATGGGTGGACAACAGGGTGAAGGCAGTCGTGTCTGCTGAAGCAGCAGCAAGCTTAAGGATAGGGAGTGACAGAAACTTGCAGCTTATTGATGGGCATCAAAATGCAGTCTGGCCAACAAATGTAACTGTCAATTCTAACAACTCTTTAGGGGAGCTTTTGGACAATGGTAACTTAGTCCTGAAAGATACAAACTCTGGCAACATTATCTGGGAAAGTTTTGAGCATCCTTGTGATACTTTTCTACTAGGATTGATGTTAGGAATAAATGTCAGAACGGGAGAGAAAAGATACCTTGTCTCCTGGAAAAGCGACAATGATCCTGCACCTGGAGATTTCGTCCTTGGTATTACACCAGAGGTACCACCACAAGCTATAGGTTGGAAGAAATCACTTCCTTACTGGAGAGGAGGGCAGTGGGATAAAGCGAAATTTATTGGAATCCAAGGATGGAACATGTACAAGCATGTTTAGACTTGAACAAGATCCTAAGCAGGGAACTTATATCACAATGGCAGAAGATCCCACAATGTCTCCTGCAGCATTGTTCATATCATCAAATGGAACACTGAAACGTATATTCTGGGATAATAGCAAGAAAGAGTGGTGGACATACTAGGAAGCACCATTAAATCTTTGTCAATCGTATGGTGCATGTGGTCCTTTTGGGATCTGTGAAGCATCTTATTCGCCTATCTGTAGTTGTTTGAGAGGTTTTGTACCTAAGCCTTACGAATAATGGAACAGAAGAAACTGGACAGGAGGGTGCATTAGGCAAACAACTCTAAATTGCCAAAGAAGCACAAACACATCATCCACAAAAGATAAATTCTGGAAAATTAGCAATGTAAAACTCCCTGATTTGGCAAACTATGTACCAGACATGACAATGAATCATGGTGCTTAGATAACTGTTCTTGCCTAGCTTATTCTTTCATGGACAGTATAGGATGTATGATTTGGACACAGCCCCTCATAGACATGGAGAAATTCAATTCATCGGGCAAAGATCTCTTTATCCGCCTTGTACATGTAGATTCAGATAAGCAATTCCAATATATATGTTATGATTTTCTGACAAATGGATAAGCTCTTACAGACCTGTCCACTACTGACAATTTCACTGCAACATCCTGATTTAGGGGAAGCCAAGCCAACAAAAACACTTACCTTCAGTTTTATGGCTATTATGATTGTCATCATTGTGGGTGTTGTCACATATTGTCTATGCAAGAGGAGGGAAAACCAAAAGAGCGAGGCCACACCTACTTATGACAATCAATTTTAGTTATTTTCACCAACTAGAAGTTTGATTGCAGCCTGCTAGAGAAAAGAAGCAAAGTAAAAGAGAGAGGAAAAAGAAAAGAAAACCAAAGTATAAAAGAAGACGATATTACAATGAGAAAAACTCAATGCACTTGATCTTACCTTCGTTAATCTTGTTTAATTACTCCAGGATAACAAGTTTAGCTATTATGATCTTCCCAAATTTCTCTCTCTCATTTATTTCTAAACGCATAGTTTGATTGTGGTAATGTTCCAATACATGCATATATATATGTGTGTTTGTGTGTCGTTTGATGAAAATTTCATCACGCAATAATAATTGAGGAAATTAGGATTCATGCAAAGGGCTCTTTGCTTAAGGCAAAACAATTGAAAAGAAAGAGGAATTGCAGCAAGAGAAAATTCTGAGGAAGCAATTGAAATATGAAAATAAATCTGAACTACCTCTCTTCAGTCTTGATAGCATATTAGCTGCTACTAAAAATTTCAGTGCCACACAGAAGCTTGGACAAGGAGGATTTGGCCCCGTTTATTGGGAAATTTCTTTGAAGCAATTTGTGTTCCATTTAATTGCATAAGGATACTAAAGTGATACGTAATTTTATTTATTTAGGGAAAGTTGGAAGATGGAAGGGATATAGTGGTTAAAAGACTCTCCAGGAACTCTGTACAAGGTATGGAAGAATTCAAGAATGAGATAGTACAAATATCCAGGCTTCAACATCACAATCTTGTCAAGTTAGTGGGTTGCTGCATCGAAGAAGAAGAAAAGATCTTAATATACGAGTTTTTACCAAAGAAAAGCTTGGATACTTTTCTTTTTGGTAAGTCTTGTTCTAAGAGTTATTTTTTCATCTTTTAGGGAGAATATATATATTTTACTCAAAGTTTCATGCCAAAGTTACTTATTGTGACTTGCATTATTAGATTCAACAAGAAAAACAGAGCTTACTTGGATAAACGTTTCAACATCATCCAAGGGATAGCTAGAGGTCTCATGTGCCTCAATAGCGATTCTTGCTTGCGCATGATACATCAAGACTTGAAGGCCAGCAATATCCTCTTGGATCAGAAAATGAACCCAAAAATCTCAAACTTTGGGCTCACCCGCATGTTTCAAGACACACAAGTTCTTGTGAATACTCACAAAGTTGTTGGTACTCTGTAAGTAGTCTCTAACATAGTAGCAAGCATAAGCTTATGGAAAAGCATAACTTGGCTACAAAACTTAGTCAACTGTACCAGTATTCCAATAGATAAGCAAAAACCCAAAGATGGAGGTCGCTGAATGGATAAAAGAAAAGCATGAAGCCTACTGAGATTTTTCTTTTGATTTTAACAAGCCAACAGATATGCTCAAATTACAACCACATATTTGCTAATCTTAGTGTTTCAACTATTTTCTTTCTTGACTCCTCATCTGGTAGACTTTTTCTGCTTAGGTTTCAGCCCCTTCCTCCAGAAATTAATCGTATGATTTGGAAGAAAGAAGTTGGCATGTGCGGGATAATGAAATTACTAATATGTCACAACCTTCATGCAGTGGATACGTCTCCTGAGTATGCAATGGGTGGAATGTTTTCGGAGAAGTCAGACGTCTAAAGCTTTGGAGTACTGGCACTAGAAATTATCGCTGGAAAGAAGAATTCACTATTTCACAAGTGAGGAGAAAATCTCAATCTTATTTTCTATGTAAGCACCAAGTACCTTCAATTCTCAAATGTTTCATGCTCATTTGTGTTCTAGTCATTTTCAACCTGCTAAACAGAAAAGATGATCCCAGGCATGGCAACTTTGGAGCCAAGGTAGAGGATTGGAACTGGTTGATGAAACACTGGTTGGCAACTCTTCCCCATTAGAAGTTATGAAATGCATCCATATTGGGCTTTTATGTGTGCAGGACCACACTACCGAGAGACCCAACATGTCGACTGTAGTTCTAATTCTTAGTGGAGAAACTGACCTTCCACTATCCAAGCAGCCAACTTTTACCAGCCATTGCCGGAGTGGCAATAAAATCTAGTCATGTGAAGAAAGCGCAAGGTCCTCAAATGCCATAACTAATTCAGTAATTCAAGGGCGTTGATACATGAAGAAAGTTCATGGTCCTCAAACACCATAACCAATCTAGTAATTTAAGTTTTTTTTTTTATGCTTTTCGGGTGATATGTAAGCTCATTGCGGTATAAAAATGGCTGACAGCAATGTTTATAAATAATGAGATGGATAATGTGTTCTCTTTGCATTAAGGATTTCACACTGTAAGTTATTAAGAGGGCAGCCCAGCAAAGGCAATAAATTCAGCTAAAAAAATAAATTCAGATGGAAACAGGAGTCTCATAAACCCAGAATGATTCTCTCCACTCAATTCATTTTAGGACCAAGGAGATCCATCACACATTCTGAAAAAAGAACATTCCAATGATGGCTACCACATTCCTTTACTCCGGATAGCATTATTTAGGAACAAAGTTAGCAGTTTCTAACAAGCCAACACAAACACATATTTATTAATTGCATCATCTTGAGGTCAAGCAGTTCAACTGAAATTATAAACAGGTTAGATTCTGATTGGACCAGTGTGTGACCAGAACATTATATCCGACCTATCTAGCAAACTCTTGAACTCGGGAATTTTATGTCATAGGCTCATCCATTTGAGTTACATCAATATATGTCATATTGAATGAACACATTAATTCACCAAAAAAATATGTGCTCTACCTGAATAACAAAAAGTTTCTCCAACTTTAATTCACAATTTAAACAATAAGTAGTTGTAGTAATTAAATTGATATCCAATAATATTACAAATTTGAAACTGGAGTAAACCAGCCACCCTTCACATTCACTATAGTATTTTTGACAGCCTCATTTACTAAAGTTGACTTCAAATTACTAATAGTGAGCAATAATATCAGGCCAATCATGGCTTCATTTTAGCATATCTAATGTTCGTTTATATATACATATGTTTATAGATATATACACATGCACACACACATAAATATTAGAGGACTACACACCACAATACAAGTACAATAACAACAACAACAACAACAACAACAATAATAACAATAATAATAATAATAATAATAGTACGATTAAATCTGCACTTCAATTGAAATCACGCAATCATTTATCAGAAAATGTATTATAATAGTAGCATTATCTAGTGACAAGTCCACCAACCCCAATTTGTTGAGGTTGGTGAGTGAACTATAAGGTCCCCATTTTACCACACTTGCTTGTTGGCCAACCAAAGGCCCCAAAAGGTGATTTTTTGTACTTTTAAGTGTTTAGTCCTGGTCATGGTCTTTCTAGATTGTCTTATTTTTGTTTGCATCTTGTATATATCTATTTTGCATATAATATATATCTGTTTGAAATTTCATATTTAAAAACTATCCGATTTGTTTCAATTTCAAACCTCATGTTTTGATAAAGTTTTCTTCATTTTTCTTTTATTTCTTCATAATTAGGGTGAAAATGATGATTATCCAATAAGACTTAGAAAGAGAAAACTACAAACTTTTAGCAATGAAAATGTTTACAAAATATTTTTCACTCATTAGAGCAACAAGACTTTATTTAGCTTTTTGTAAAATAAAATAAAGGGTAAATAAACCAACTTGTATGAATTGATTAGGTATGTTTTGCTATAGGGTTATATGTATGTACTTATGCTTTTTTTTTTTTTTTGGCAACTTATTTTGATAAACACATGATTTGAAAATGATACTACAACAATAACAAAAAGACGCTAAAGGAACCAAAAAGGCCGTATATTCTCAGGTCTTGATTTTCATTTGTGGTAGAGGTTGCCATAAGCAAATTGTAGGTAAGTTTTACAGTGCAAGTGCTTGTGTGTACTTTTGGGTTTTAGTATCTTAATGAGCTAAATTTATACTTTGCTATAATTGATTTGGTTGTTGTGGTTGACACTAAGATGGTAACCAATCAGATAGGTGGATCATGGACTAGGTATTTGTAGCCTATTATAGGTGAAACACTTAGAAAAAGCTATTTGTAGTTAGGCCCCGATAATAACATAATTGGACAAGCCAATCATCAAATGACAAAACTGTAGCTGATATAGGTTGAAACATCCCAAGAGAAGTTTGTCAGCTGGACAAAGTTGTGGAATGAAACCACAACTGACAGGCGATATGAGCATTGAACCTAATATGAAAGGATTTGTGATGGATAATGGATTATGTTATTTGTGCTGATCATGGGATCCAAGGGATTGCATCTGATTGTGTTTGCTGCACCTACTATAACAAGATAAATAATCGAGACCGTGGTTGTTGCTTGTTTTGATTGTTCATTTAGTTATATATGCATAAGTTCGCATGCGATTGTGACATATATATGTATTTGTGGTAGTGCGTGTTTATTGCACCTCACGTAGTTGGAATTCTAATTTTAGGTGTGGAGAACTTGATGATATTGATTATTATGATTGCTTAAGATATGATGTCTCAATTGGTGGTGGGAGTGACAATAGCCAAATTGACAACTTTAGCTTTCAATGTGGACCTAATTTGCTCTTAATTTTACTTTTTTTTTTTTTTTTGGATGTCTTTGAAGAGACTTATTCTTATTTTTATTTGAAAACTGATATTTACAATTAAATGTTGCAAGGATTCATTTTTATATATGTTTAGAATTATATATTCCTAGTTGATCCTTGCTAGATAAATTATGATTTATGAGATAATTTAAGTTTTTTGAGCATTTCGAGGTTTATTACTTACAGCTATGGATTTTAGTAAGCAGGACTTGAAGCCTTACATTTATTTCTGCCATTTATGTGAATATTGGGTTAGACCATCACATTGCGATGGTTTTAGGGGGTGACTATGCATAAGAAGTATCAACAAAAGTGGGAGTATTTTTATGCCTTTCCTATCAGCAATATCAAAATATAAGTATCATATATATACTTACTTACAATACAAACATGACTATAGTACATCGTATAGAATTCTACTATAACTATCTGATACATACACTTCATACATTCAACACGCTTTTTACTCTATTGACCGTGTAAGATGTAAAAACTTGAGCTTGAAAGGAAAGATATTGCCACACACATAGGCCAATATTACAAACAAGCAGCCATACATGTCATGTCCTGCAAGTCGTGCTCAAATGTGTTAAGTGGGCTACATAAGGATAATTACAAGTTAACCGGTTCAGTTAGAATCATGTGTCATAGCCAAGCTAGTAAAAGAGACCATGTTTGAATGAACTGCTAATCATTATATGGGGAGGGTACAAAAATAGAAAGGGCATTTCTTGAATGAACTGCTAATCATTGAGCACTCAAATAAGCAATGTTAAGTAAGAATGTGATGGATATGACTAACCTGATAACCATCCGATGCAGAAGCAAAATTTTCCAGAGAGGTGAATAAAAGTGTCACTGTCCTGAATTTGTCAACATTATGGTGATCAAACACCAAATGATCATCGATGTTCCTAGCTCCAACCAACTGGAAAACAGATAACACGAATATATTAATCATCCTCAGGGACTTTTCATTGATAGAGATGGAACTTATTCCTTTTCGCAAGCTTCACGAGGCTCTTGGCTAGCTCAAGCCTAGACACAACTGCCAAATCATTAACCATGCATGGTAATATTGCTCCATTGGCTCAACAATATATGTCAAAAGTTTTCCCACATAACTCAAGTGCAAAATCCAAACCACCCTTCTCAAAGGAAATGAAACGATCAAACTAAAGTTCAGTTTATCAGGGTCATACTCACTCTTTCTCATTTATTCATACCATCTATCCTCAACTAACCCCTTCAAACTATTAAAGCTATACAAACATAGTTTAACCCCCACCCGGAGACTTCACTGTACCAGCTTACTCAACCACTTCACTCTCTTTTCTGAAACTAATCCTATCAACTTTGCAGTATGGCTCCTTTTGTCTGGCACGACACAACTCTTGTCTATAACACTACAGATCTTTTCAACATCACCAAACTTATTATCCCCATCAAGTCCTAAAAGAAGCGTACATTTTTCCTTGCATTAACACCAGCACCAAGAACATGGTGCACATACAGTTACTTTCGGGCATTTTATCGAACACTTTCTGTGCACCATCGAGCATTCCAGATTTTCAATATATGGAGTACTCATACGTGCAAATAATTGTTTTCTGTTCGGAGGATTCGTTGTAGTTGAAGTGCTTCTCGGAAACTAAGCGGCGGACAGTGTATTGAAGCGCGAAGTTTTGGCGCGAAAGTGTACGAAGTTTGAGGAATTTAAAATTTTTCGACCATCAGTTGAAAGGTTGTGTTCGTTGTGGAGGTCAGTGGATAGGAGTTTTGGTAGAGACTCCGGTGGTTATGGCGGGTTCCACGGCAACCGTGCAGAAGGCGCGGCGGAGGAGGCGAGCGAAGGAGAGGGTCTGTGAACGGAACATGTTTCGTATTGAAAATATTTTTGAAAAAGTGATATATATCTTAATTTTTTTTTTCCCCCCCAACATCTTAATACGTTTGGTTAGGTGTGTAAAAATTTACTCAAAAACGACTTGTTCGGGATAATGAATATTAGGTAAAAAATATAGATATATCTAGATAAAATATTATATATATTTTTTTTTCTAATATAGAAAGATTCAAATTTAATCAATTTCAATTAAAAAACTAGTGTTCATACCACTAAAATACAATAATCTTATTTATATATATAATTACATTAAATGCTAATATATTATTGTGACAAACCTTTCTATAAAATATGGATAAGTTTTTTAATATTGACAATTACAATATCTTTATTTTTATGACTTTTTAATAAGTAATTTGAGTATTTTTTAGTTAAAAAATTATCATATTTAAAATATAATTTGAAGTCAATTACAGTGAAAATCAAATAAAGAATTAAGAGTTTAAAAAGTTGCGGTGATTTTTAAAAGTATAAATCATTTCCTTAAAAAACCTTAAAAGTTTCTTTTATATGAAAAAATATTTTCTATTTAAATTTCAAGCCTACGAAATAAAAAGAAAAATGATAAAAATATTATAAAGTCAACCTCTTTTATGTGTTTACACTTGTTAATATCATTTAAATACGAGCAAGTAGCTATGTTGATTTGTATAAAACCTTTATATATTTGTACAGGTAGCGAGATAGCCCAATAAATATGAATTCATATTGTAATCTTTGACTCAATAATATCACATAATTTTAGCAACATCTTAAAATTTTCAAAGATGTATTGATATAAATACTAATCTCTAAACAAATTTAAATCTCTTCTCTCCTAAGTGTAATATGTAATTGTTCTTAAGTGATTTTGGGATAATATTCGGTTCCTACAAAAACATAGCAAACTAAGTAATACCAAGGTTAATTCGGTATAATTACTTCGATACTTAAACTAATAAATGTGTTTTGAGAGAAATAAGATAAGTATAAAGTTTAGAGCCCTAAGAGAATTCTTATAACGCCTTTTCTTTATATTTATAAGCGAAAATCAGATATCTAAAACGACAGTCAATCATAAAAAGTAGAACACATAAAGATCTCATTATCAAATACATGCCGAAAATATAAGAATAGTAAGTAGTTATATACTAATATCTTACTAAATCATAACTGTTCGCGTTACTTTCTTAAATTTAAATCAAACATATTAACAGGTTAGGTTTCAAGGCCTACCGAATGGATTGAGTTTTAGTCGGCACTAGTCGAAAACAAAATAATTCAGCTTCACGTCGGTCGAATAGATGAATAATGTTATAAGATGAAAATCAACTGTGAATAAGAGAAAAATTTTAATGCCTAAAGAAAAAAAAGAAAGAAAAAGAAAAAACAACCGTATCCATAAGCTTCAAATTTCATTAAGCTAATGAATGTATAAATATATATTCACATGAATCTATCTCCCAATCGTCATCGTGACAGAGACCTCATTCGACATTACAATTTCGCGACTTTCTACAAATGATTCGGTGTCCATGGAGAAACTCATCGATGTCTGACTAGGTTGCCTTGGCAACGGAAGATTTGCAGTTTCACTCTCGAGTGATCGGATTATCGAAGACATGTCCGGTCTTAAGCCAGCATTGTCTTGTACACACAGCATCCCAATGTGTATGCATCTTAGTACCTCTTGTATGGGACATGATTCCTTGATAGATGGATCAATTAGTTCTTCTGCTTTCCCTTCACTCCAAAGATGCCATGCCTGAATTCATTTTATAAATCATTTGGTAAAACTTCCAAGAAGGAAAAAGGAAAAAAACAAAAGGCTAATTGCAATTTCAACCCAAAATTAGTAAAATGTACTCACATATCCTTTAAGGCTAATGTAATCTGTAGTGCAAAAGCCATAATTCCTCTTCCCGCTCACAATCTCTAGCAATAGCACGCCGAAGCTGTAGACATCAGACTTCACAGAAAATAGACCTTCCATCGCATATTCAGGAGACATGTAACCGCTGCAGCGAATAACGAACATCAGTCTCAAACCAATTTAAGGAAATCTCATCGGAGATATGATTGTTAAGTAGCTTAAGAATTGTGTCTTACTATGTGCCAACGACGCGATTTGTATTAGCTTCATATTGATTCCCACCGAAAATCCTTGCCATACCGAAATCCGATATTTTCGGGTTCATCTCCTCATCCAACAAAATGTTGCTAGCCTTCAAGTCGCGATGGATTATCCTTAGCCTTGAATCTCGATGAAGATACAGAAGTCCCCGCGCGATGCCTTCGATGATTGCGAACCGCTTCCGCCAGTCTAGCAGTGATTTTTTAGCTTGATCTGTCGTTCATTCAAATCACAAGCTCAATTGAAATTCGATTTCACTGTTAAAAAAAAAAAAAAACACAGGAGGCCCCCCTTTCTAAGAGACATATTGTAGAAAGAGCATACCGAAAAGGATGCAGTCTAAGCTTCTATTCGGCATGTACTCGTAAACCAGCATTCTCTCTTCTCCGTGAATGCAGTATCCAATTAGCCTCACAAGATTCCTATGCTGCAATTTCGCGATAAGCGTAAGCTCGTTCTTGAACTCCTCCACCCCTTGTCCTGACCTTGTGGAGAGCCTCTTGACAGCTATTTCTTCACCCCCTGGCAACTTTCCCTAGAAAATTTTGCTCAAACCAGTTACTTCCAACGAACAGAGCCGGTGACACAAACAGATAAATGTAGCAAATTCATGATGTTTGCATAGTTCCAAGTGTAAGGGGAGGGGGGGTGGTGGGTACCTTATAAACCGGACCGAATCCTCCCCGTCCCAATTTATTTTCGATCGCAAAATTGTTTGTAGCGATTACTATGCAATTGAAGTTGAAGAGTGGCAAATCCGGTCCGCTTCCTTTCTTAGCATCTCCAACGAGATCATGTTGAGCTGAGAATTCTGAAGAAAGCTCATTCCTCTCACTAATTTCGTTTGTCGGTATCTCGCTCTTGCTGCAACAATTGAGTGAAGAACCTAAAAACAGAAACGATCGACAAAGGAAAGAAGTCAGTAACTAAGAAGATGTAACATGGAATAAGAACTTCAGTGGCAATTACTTGGTTACCTTTGACGTAATCCTTGAAACGCCACATCAACCAAATTGATAATCCAAGTAATATGGTCCCGATCACGACGAAGATTGCAATCACTCCGTTGGAGAACTTGTTGTTTGAACCTACGAATCAAGAAATTGATCACATTAACGTCACCACTTGAAGGATGTATTGCAATTCGCGTTTGTTTGCCTTACCTAATTCAGAAGCAGCAAGACGAACATATAGTTTCTGTCCACCATCTTCGAACTGTTCAACATCAACCAAATCTCCACCCCATATCATGCATCCAATCGAACCAACATATGCAAACGCAGTGCATGAACAATTGCTCAAACACGAACTTTCACACGCATCATGACTGCTTCCAGTATACAAATCCATAAAATCCGGAAGCTTCGCTCTCTCTAATTCCCAAAAACCATCTCCTCCACCACTTGCCAATACACCAGTATCATTATCCTTCCCACACTTCAACTCTACATCCCGAACACATCCGCCCGAATAGTTCCCCTGTTTCCACCCTTCATCATTCAAAGGGCTAAACCCTTTCATACAGCTGCATATGACAGATTCGTTTATGTTGCAAATTCCGAAATCTCCACAATGATTGTACAGCTCACAATCATTCCCAGGCTGTAACTGCGTCACGGTCCACTCGTCTCCAGTCTCATCCCACAGGAGTTGCTCTTCTTTTCCATCCCACGTAATCCGAAACTTCAAGATATTTGAACTATTTGAAGGTGTGTAAGTGAAATACCTGCTTCCATCTGACGACGGATCGGACAGCTTAAATCCATAGAGATAATTAGCAGTCATGTTTGGTACACCAATGAACATTAATCCAGTCCAGTGCCCGCTTCTCCACCGCCTATTCAGTCCATCCCAAACCACGATCTGTGGCGATCCCCTTGGATCAATCCCCATGGTATAGTTCCCCTCTGAAGGATCATTAGCAGATTTCCATGAAGTGAATACATGAGTCTCTCCTAATGCAGTATTCACTCGCACCTCCATCCCAGTTAAATAAGTGTCGGTCGGGTTCTCAAAGCTTTGCCAGTATGCCAAACTATCATCAGTGTAATCATCAATATCATCGCTCCGGAAAAGAAGAAAATTCCCAGAATCCTTCAAAACAGCTGTTGAATTGGTGGATTCAACAGAACCATTACTAGTACTAGACCAAATTAAAGTATTATTTCCATTGAAAACCGCCAAACTTCCGTTGCTTCCTACTGTGAAAACCCCATTTGTATCATTAATAGGACTGTTCCTATTAGCAACCCATACAACAGCCTGTTTCGACATGTTGTAGTACCATATACCGACATATCGAAGAGTAGAACTCTCCGGACTAAAGAAACCGAGTTCGAATTTCTCGCCAGGAGAGATTAAACTCTCACCATCATGCAAAACCTGGCCGGTTACGATTGTATTATTATTGGCGGCCATGGAAGACAAGAACATGGAACAAGATACGAAAACGAATACCAAAAGACAGGAACTGAACAGGTTCTTACTAGGAAATCCCATTCTGCGAGCCCTGGATTCCTCAGGCATCGCGGAAAATGGTAATGGAAATTCAAGATTGGCAAAATGCTAAAGCGGATGAATGGAAGCGAAAAAATGCAAGAAAGAAGTTCAGTTGCAGGACTCTCAAGAAGTTGACAGGTTGGACTGAATATAAAAACGTGCATTGAAATTATATACATTGACGACTGCTTATATTCAATATATGTCAATATGAACTAAGATCTTATTTCGATTTGACGGAGGAAAAATTATTATATGATTTTAGGTGTGGTTTCCAAGAAATGTTCATTCACATTGGACGGACACGGTTAGGAAAATAAAACGTGGGACTTCACGAAATGAAAAGTGAAACTGAAGATTCATGGCCTTAAAAATGATTTATTGGGTAGTATACTACTTAGTAAGGATTTCTCTAACGGTTTTATTTTTTTTATTTTTATAGGATTGATTTAGTGTTTTCTTTTCATTATTGATTTACATTTTTTTTTAAATTTAAACCATTAAATTAATTATTAATTTAACATTCCAGATTTAAAGCTATGTAAATTGATTAGTTAGATAAAAAATTGAATTAGTCGTATAAAAAGATAGGATCATAGAAACTCTTTTACATATAAATATATGCGATGTATAATTACTATTTGAATTTGAATAGGTAAGTAGATAGGAAATTATTACCTAAAAATCCATATAATCATATATTTTAATATAATTAATATTTATATATCGAGTAAAAATATACCAGCCATTAATCCATGCCAATCGGTCAAAAAAGATGTTATGAATATATCATGTTTACATGTACCAAAACCTTTGAAGTTTGACCTCAACGGTTCCCACAAAAAGCAAAACATGTACTGGTCCTCCTGTCGAATCTTCCATTCTCTTGTCTTTTTCTTTCGGGATAATATCAAAACCGGGATAGGACATTTAACAGTTTGCCCAAATTTTATATACGAGATTTAAAACCGCTAAATATTACGAAAAATCAAATTTTTACTCGTTGAAATTGTTGTTCGAGTATCTTCACTATTTTTCATTTAATGACCATTAGCCACGTTATCTTTCTAACGTTGATGTGGTAAAATTATCAAATAATAACTCCATTAGGCATAACATTTATCATTATCAAATCTTATAAGTTAATTTTAATAAACAAAAATTCAATCAAATATAATATTTAAAAGTTTAAAACCATAGTTTTAATATCGAAAAACACCCACGATGATGCTTCAAATTTGACAAGAAATCAAATCAAACATTCAAATTTTGGTTTTCACCCAGATTACCACTAAAAGTTGTTATATTTTAAATAAAATAACCACCCTAACATACTACAGTGTTGTACTTAAAATATACAAGAGTTCACTTAACTTTTCTAGAAGTGTCCAGTCATCTCTTCAACATTTAAATGTTTGATAACTTACAATGCACTCCTTAGAACTATTAAAATTAAAGAGAGATCTTGTATACACACCTTTTGAAAAATACCTACACCAAACAAAATTTCCTCCGATTCAACATATTTAAAGTCTTTTACACAAATATATATTTATAATCACTCTTTTAAATTGATTAGTCTAATTTAAGGGCCCTCTTGGCATTGTAAATACATCATAACCAGCCTATACAAGTTGAATAAATACTAAATCGACTTCAAAGAATTATATTACATAGTATACTAATATAATATATTGACCCTATATATTATTGGAGAAAAAAAATTCAATAATAATATATTTTAAAAGATGCCACTATAAAAAAAAAAAATTTAATGATATTAACACTATCATTTTCATAATTTTTACAATGTCTCACTATAACCTAGGGTTTGATTGAATAAAATTAAAATTGAATGGTTCATTAGGTATAATTTGTGGGATGATTAACATATTGGTGAATGATTTTCTAACTCGAAACACAAGTTAGATATCGATGGCCTTGTAGTTTAATGGTATGGACACTAATATACCGAATAAAATAAACCAAGTTAGAATTCCTCATTCGCCATTGTTGTAATCACTAAAAAAAAAAAAAAGAAACACAAGCTAGATGTGCGCTTGCCATATAATTTGAGTTTGATTCAATGATATTAACATTGTAGTTTTCATGATTTTTATGATGTATACTATAACCTAGAGTTTGATTGAATAAAATTAAAATTGAATAATTCATTGGGTATAACTTGTGGGATGATTAACATATTGATGTATGATTTTCTAATCCAAACCACAAGCAAAATGTTAATAACCTTATAGCCTAATGGTATAGATACTAATCTCTCAAATGGAATAGACTAGGTTCAAATTTCTCATTCCTTGTTATTGTTATAAAAAAAAAAAAAAAAAAACACAAGCTAAATGTGTGCTTGCCATATAATTTGAGATATCTATTGATTTTTTTTTTTTATTTTTTGGTCGGATCACAATTAATCTGTCATGGCGTGCTACCATATTTGACACAACAACCGTGTAATCGATTAGCATACAATTTAAACAGTATCAAATTTAGCTGTTGATAATACCTAATTAAGTTTCTTTCCATTAAAATTCAAGAATTTAAAATTATTAGCAGACAATTTAAACAGTAGCAAGTTAGCTGTTCATACTAGCTATCTAAGTTACTTTTCATTAAAATTCATTAATTTAACATTATTTCGGAACAACCACTCGAATAACTAGTGTGTTCTTCAGGCTCAAGATTTTCAGGTTTGATTTCCTTTCTTCCAACAAGTGTAAGGTATATATCAGTTGATTAAAAAAAAAAAAAAAACCGAATGTCAACGAGATATTTAAGATTTAATTTATTGTGCTTTTAATACTTATCAGAAATGTCAAAATAAAATTGACCGTTTAAACTAAAGAAGTTATCTTATAAAAACCAACCTAGTTTTGGCTTATTCAATTTTGTTAAAGAAGGAAGAAAAAAACAAAAAAGAAGGGAAAAAAAAAAAAGCAGCAAGAGGCTGGTATTGAGTTTATAATATCGAGTTAGTAATAGACAGGAGTGTGTATTTTATTCTGGGCACAATATATTAAATAGTAACCTCGCGTAGGCCATCAACTTGAACGGAAAAACACCTACTCCAATATATAAATTGGTTTTGAAAAGCGCAACTTAATTTTTATATTTGAATCGTGGTAATAAAAAAAATTTATGCGGGGGCACATTAGTCAATGAAATCTATGCAACTTGCTTTTGTATTTTATTTGAATAACTTACACTAGGACCATACTTTGCCTCGGATCAGAGGATTTTTATTAGTTAGTTGATTCTTACGGTTTCTTAAAATAAAATATCATGTCAATATATTAATTCCGTGCGGTTATTAAAATGAGTTCATCAATATTTATTTATATTATTCATGGAACCACAATATAAATATTACATAAAATTAATATATAAGACACTTTTAAAGAAAAAAAATTCAATAACATTAATATATCATACATCTAAATTTTATTAATACCTACATATTATTCGTCCATCCTTATAAATAATATTAAAATTTTTCTCTTACCGGTGTGCTTTCACAATTGACATTATCTCTAAGGCTTAAGTAGAGCCTCTCTAGGTTCCTTGGCAAAGTAGCTTTCTATAATTAACTACCCCACCTTATTAATGGGAGTAGCTTTTATAGAGTTTGATTGGCCAGAGGACTGGTGTTTAGTAACGTCTATAAAAATGGTTTCATAATTTGTTTATTTGGATAATGTCATGATCACAATAAAATTTTTGGATCATTTCGTTTTATTCTTGAAATTTGACATTATTACATATGATATTCAATCCAACTTTCTTTTCTCAAATTGTCTACAACATTCCTTTGCAATCCATATTTTTATTTTTCAACTAAAGAGCATCTGCCATGATATCACTTCAAACATGACATGGATAGAAAATCCAATCAGTAAAAGTATGATTAAGTATCATGCCGTTTAGAAAGTTAAAATTTCATATGTCAAATTTAACAAACTTGAGCATGATATTTTAGTAACCTCAAAATATATACGTAAAATTGGAAACAGAAAAAAAAAAAAAAAAAAAAAAAAGTACTCTAAGTTCGTTTAATGATTGTGACATTATCCCTGTGTGTTTGTGTGTGTCTGTATGTGTATGTGTGTCTCTGTGTATGTGTTTTTGTCTATATGTATATGTGTGTCTTTATGTATATGTGTATGTATGTGTGTCTCTCTCTCTATCTCTCTTTGTATGTGTGTGTGTGTATGTATGTGTATACATGTGAGTGTGCGTGTGAGAGAGAAAAAATTCAAATTGAGTTCTCAACATTTAACTATTTTCCTTTATGTCCTAAATCATTTATTTTTTTTCATTAAGTCATTAACAATTGTAAATGTTTGCAAATGGTCCTTTTATTGACAACATTAGATATTCCATACATATATAACATGTAGAGCAATCTTATTATTCTAAATAATTAATTTAATTAAATAAATTAATAGCATATACTATCTAAGTATCACTATTAAAAAGATATAAAAATAACAAAAAAATTATTTAAAGAATCAAGAAAATGAAAAATTGTAAACATAAATTATTGAAGTAATTAAAAAAATTTTTAAATATGTAATTACTTAAGTAAATAAGTAAAAACTTTAAAAATAAGAAAAATAAAAAAAAGGAATTTACAAAATAAATTGGTTATCATTTCAATCATGCCTTATCCTTAGGTGGCTCAAATATCAACTATACGAACAATTGGATCACGATCTAAAGATGTTAAATAAGTTTGTAGAATCAAAATATAAAATCAAAACGTAAGTTTTTATAACTTATATAAAATAACTTACATAAAATGGTTTTCAAAAAATTATATGCTTATAGTAGTTGTAAAAAACTTGAAATACATTACAAAAATAAAGAAATAAATAAATTAAGTTCTTTTTTTATACAAAAGTCTTAATCTATGATCTAACATTCATGGAATAAAGATAAGTAAGGTCAAAACTATTTTTTCCATTATTTTGTCTAAACAACTAATCAATTGAAAAAAAACAAAAAATTTTAACTTATTTTGGGTTATTAATAGTATAAACATATATATTTTTTTTTCTTATAAACTTTTCTTTTTAAGTTGGAACCCTAATGAAGATATTGAAGAAGGAAATAGGAGATAGAAAAAGAGAGAAAAAAAAAAGAATAAAATAGAGAATATGCTTTAATGCTTAGTCTATAGGATAATAGAAGTTTAGTTATTTTAAAAAAAAAATTGTGAACATTCAATTTATATATGTAGAATTGATAAATTCAGTTTTGGTAAAAATTTAAATTTTTACCAAGTTTGACATGTAAAATTGGTTAAAAATGTAAATTTTTATAAGATAACGGTTTTATATACAAATTAACTTAGAAGAAGCTCTTAAAATTATAAACTTGTAAAAATTATGATTTTAACAATCATGTCACGATTTACTCAAAAGGTGTGTTGCTCAACCTATCACCAATGGGAGTTAACCGCTCACCACCCATAATTAAAAAAAAAAAAAAAGAAGGAAAATGAAAGGAAAACTCATCCAGTCATGCAATTCAATCCAAGTATCCACTTTTTTTTATTTTTTAAGTAAATGTTAAGGTAATCTTTACGGGAGTTGCATAACCTCTTAACATGGTGAGCGGTTAGGCCTCCTTAGTGATTGGTTAAGTGATCTATTCTTTGAGTGGGTCTCAATCCACTCATTCATATGGGGATCATTTCGACTACATTCTGTTTATGGATGATTTAAATTGCTACTAATTTGTATTGGAAATTTTTTTTTTTCTTAATTTTTAAGTGTTTCTATTGATCCACTTAAAATATTTAATATTGTTTAGTTACTTTAATTATTTAAGTTTATAAAATTTTTTATTATTTTTATTTTTATATTTTTCAATAATTTTAAATTAAATAACATATATTATTAATTTATTTAATATAATTAACTATTTGGATCAACCAAATCTCACCATGTGCCATACGAGGATGGAAAATTCAATGCCGTCAATAAATTACTTGTTTGCAAATATTTATAGGCGTTAAGGACTTAGATATAAAAAATAAATAAAAGGTTTGAGATTTAAGTAGAAAAATAATCAAATATTAAGGACTAAATTTATATTTTTATTTTCTTCTTAATAAAATAAAGAGTTAAGTACCATTGTCGATGAGAAAAAGTATATAGAGGTGGTAACTTTTTAGTCTATGGATGATTTATAAAATATTTATTTTGATATGTATATATATACACTTAACTACGGTACGTCTGGTTTAAAATACAAGTAAATGATCTATGCATAATATAATTCTAAGAAATGTAATTTAACTTCTTTTTATGGCAGTAGTACTTGTCGGATGTTTTCATGTATTTGCTTCGCAAAAAATTTGATTATAAGGCCATCGACAACGCGCGTTACTCTGCATGCATCAAAAGGCAAAGCAACAAGCCAAAATTTCTTGCCGTGTAGGAGTTTAATGATGTGACGTCAATTCTCCAAAATTAGCCATTTGCAAACATAAATAACTTTTCTAAAAAAGTGTAAAGAAAGTTTGGTGAAGAAATTTTAGATAAAATATAAAATTGTTTAAAATTGAGAGTTATATAATAAATTGACGTGACAATCTAAGCAATTTTTAAAGTTATTATGGGTTATAAATAGCCTAAGAAAACTATAATTGACTCACGCTAAGCCATCTGTATTACTATAGTTTTAAATTTTAAAAGAGGATTCTATAATTTTAGCTTAATAATATAAATATAAATTTCGGGATAGGCAAAACTTCTAGAGAGCTAGGAAACTTGCCCTGGAGCCATGACGGCTGGGAGAGGGTGAGGATCGGAGTTGGCATCCAACACAGAAAACATGGACAGTCTGGTGGGCCAACGTTTTGGTGGGGGTAGCAAGACGGAAGTAAAATTAAAAAAAAATATTCAATTTTCAACGTAGGGTTTGTGGACTAAACGGTCACATGGTCATGACACGCAAGTCTGGAGTGTTGTTGTGACATAACGAGTAAAGAACGAGCTTGGGATTGAGGAATCCTCGTCGGACACGTTCCCGAAGGCCAAATAGGAAACATCGTACTGTTCTTCGTGGTATCTACAGTTCCTGGGGTAGGATATATCTACTTCGAGTGACAATGTTAGTTGTTGAGGACAGTTAGCTAATTTTGATCGCTAAATTTAATGTGGTATAATTATTGATCTCACCCTAAAATCGAAAATGGTGAAATTTATTTCTTACTATAAATAATATGCTTTATCGGTAGAAAATAGCGAATAAACATTTTGACTAACGGAACTTTTGAAGTCATTTAAGATATTTTTTATTAGTGGGTTTAACGTCAAATTCATCTGTTCTTAATTACAATTAAGGTACAGTTTATATGACTATCACTCAATGCTCAAAGTGGATTTAATAAGTGTAACAGCAAAATGATCTCAAATAAGGTTGGTTTATGATTATCTCGATAAAGATGAATTTTAGATCGAAACAATGAATAAGTAGTAATCTAAAAAAGGAGTTCTATTATTTTTTTTTTTTTCTTCATTTGATTACAAATGGGGAGGAAAGGAAAACCACTTAGGAATAGGAAATTGCAACAAAATATAGAGTATCGTGCTAAAAATAGACGGAAGAGGGTATTAATTTGGCCGGCAAAGATTAAATAGTAAGATGATGAAGAACATCAAATTCGACGTAATGGAAGCTGGACAATGGACATACAGCCCATGTGGATTGGAGTACCAACTCCAGTATTATAAGTTGGTTTTGAAAAGCATGCCTTATTTTCTATTTTATCAGTTCAAATTTTTTTTTTTATGTTGGATGATGGCAGGGTAATAAAGAAAACTTATGTGGGATACATTAGTTGAAATCTATGCGAGTTGCTTTTGTATTTTATTTTGGAAATTTGAAGCTTGGACGGCCATACTTAGCTTGGATTTGAAATTATTTTTATTACAATACTTAGGATAAAAAATAAAGTTGTGACACATAAGAATATTATCAAATGAGTAAAAATAATTCATGCGCAAGAGTGAGAAGTGGAATTTGTGGGACTTTGAAAACTATAAGACTTTAAATAGTTAAGTAAGTTTAAGTTACTCAAAAAATAATTATATGGTCCAATTACTTTTGAGTTGTAATAATTATCCCAAATTAGTAAATAAAGCCCATAAACAATTAAAAAAAATGTTAATAATTTTCATAGAAACTATCGACAAATTCATATTTTTCAATCAACGAGATTTCGTTTTTACTATTAATATACTTATTTCTTCTAATACTAGTGATTTACCAAAACATTTAGTGGCCTCATTATATAGCCATTTTTAATAAGTGACCGCAGCCCCAAATTTAGAATGTGTACATATCAGATGTTACAAAGTCAGTTTAAGTTTCCATGTTTTTGAAACTTGTAGCTTTAGGGGTACCAAATGTTATAAAGTTAGTTTGAAGTCTCCATATTTTTTAAACTTGTAGTTTTAGGGGAGGATACGGTATTTAACCTCGTACTCACCCTAGATATTTCAAGGAAATCATATTTTGTATTACAGGTTCTAAATTCTCGGACAACCCATAGTTGTTCTAGCCACATAATTTAATCTAACAATAATGGAAATTTCACCATATTAATGTAACCTATAACCCATTATATTGCGTAAACACTTGGTCACACAGTTAAATCCATATCCAATATCCAATTTAATTTATTATTGTGATTCATGTTTGTCGCATTTTGTGACTTTTATCTATTTTATTGCAATTCATTATATTGATTGTTTTGATAAGATTTATTTAAGAGCAATATTAACTTAAAATGTGATTTTTTTTTTTCAATTTGAAAAATAAAAAACATGATTGGTAATATTTCTAACTTTAATTAAAAGAAAAAAACTACAGGTTCAATGGGCATATCTCTATGGGCTTTGCATGGTTTAAGTTATAAAGTGGATTTAAAGAGATTCAAGAAAGGTTGTAGTTCGAAATCTTTTGAGAGGCATTTAGGTAGAGTATAGGAATCTTTGTCCCATATATCCTATATCCATTCACCTCTATTAGTATATGTTGTATCTCTCCTATTGTATAGTTGGTTTACATAAAAATTATTTAGAAAAAACTATATCGTTGATACTTAATTTTGGCTCAACTTAGGCCTAACTCTAATAGAGGTCTCTAAAGGCCCATTGGTGTTTAAAGGAATGAGCTCTTTACCTTCTCTAAGTGCTTTAGCCTACTTAAACGTCTCCATGATCTCTAGGCTGATCTCTAAGTCCCGTGGGGATCCGTCATCCGAGCACATGATCCTAAAGACTAAGACGATCATTGTAAACCCTAAAGCCAAGCCAAGTAACCATAGGTTTGAACTTAAAACCCAAGGTATAGGACGATCGGCTAAAGGATCCGATCAAACCCAAATTATAAACTATTTAACAAAATACCAGTAAAAATGACCCTGTAAACTTAAATTTAAGAAAGTGAGTAGTAAAATAAGAGACTATAAAATTTTCAAATTTTAAGCATAATAACTACTAATTACTGAAAAGGCAAAAAGTGTAATATAATAACTAATAAATTAGTAGAGATAGATTATATGTATACTAAAAATTTTAGAATGACCAAAATAATATTTAGGAATGTTTACGTGTACCCTAATGTATTTACGTGTAGATAAAAATACGCGTAATTGCTAAAATATGCCGAAAATTAAGTAAATAATTAAAGAAAAATACAAAATAATTATAAAAAAATCAGAAAAAAATCAGAAGGAGAGGTCTGCAACTGGATTAGGTCGTGACTGAAAAGAAAAAAAATTGGCCAATAAAAATGTGCCAAACTAAAAGCCTAAAATCAAGGAAATGGGAAAAATCACATCAAATTAATGCACATTAATTACTATGTTTGTCTATAAATAAGGAAAAAATTCACAGAAGACATTTGGACAGTTTGTAATCTGAGAAAAATCGAAACACAAGAAAAATCGAGAGAAATTCCAGAAAATAAAAAAAAAAAAGAAAACTGTGCAAATTAGCAAGGTGAATTGGAACCACCACCCACCACCACCTGGGACCGAACCACCACCACCACCCTACCCTAGGACCAGCGTCTGGACCGGCCGACAGCCTTGGACCGGGTTTGGACGGCCAGAAATCCTTGAACCGGTTAGTCATTTACTCATCCCGATTTTTGTATAATTTTGTAAAATTAGTTATTTTGCCCAGAAAATTATGAAACTTGTTATTCTGAGGTTTTATTGTATGTAGATTTAGGAAAAAATATTGATTTAGTTTAATTATGTCTGGAAATATAGGGTTCTTAAGAAATTGATCAAAACCGAGCATGATTAAACCGGAAATTAAATAAGTTTAGGGATGTAGTTTGGGGCTCAAATTTTTTCTGTAGGACTCTCATATGATTTAGAACAGTGCTATGAAGCCCTTTTTTTTTAAATTAATTTTCGAAAATTTTAAGTTAATTTTTAGCCCTAAAATGATGGTAAAATTGGGTGATTTGGGATTAATTAGGTAATTAGAATGTTAATTACTGATTTGGATCCTGATTAGATGATTAAGGAAGTTAATCTCTGCAGTGGAACCCTAATCCTAGCTTTTAGGTACTAATTATGGTTAATTAGAGAAATTAGGTAAAGAATATAAGAAATTAGGAAAATGTGAAAATATAAATTACTAAATCTAAAAAATAAAGCTATTTAGTTAATATTATAATTGAAAACAGAAAAATAATAAATCTGAAATAATATTTAATTTTAAGTAAATATCTCAAAATGTAAAATTTTTACACATCGGAAATAAATCCGATACCTCAGTTAGGGTTAACGTGTACCGAATAGTTAGAATACCAAAATTTCGACCCAATAGGATATTTGAATACCCGAGCATAAGGTGATTAATGTCACATAGGGATTCGAGCCTAATTACGACTTAGGAATTAAAACTAAAATCTAGCTTAGGAGCCGAACCCCGAAATAAAACACAACGAATTATTAATACGTTGTAGGTATACATGAGGAAAATGAGTTACATTATAAATTAGAATAAGAATCTATAAAATACGAGTACTAAAAGAACCTATTTGTATTATAGGACACCCAGAAACAAATCAACTCGCAACTAGAGGATCGAGCGGTCGAGCAAATTCAAGTAAGTTGGGTTATTGCTTATTGTAATAGAGTACTAGTTTTGTAGTGCTCGGAGACTTAGGCTTGTATATGCTTGTGATTTTAAGTAGTTTGCGCATGTGTTTGATGTATCTGAATTCGTGCTGGAATTTGTGCTGTGCGTGATTTTGTGACTGATTTAATTGGTATGAACTTGTTTGAAAACCTTAACCGGAATGTAATCTTAGTCGATCGTAATAACCGAAAACGTCATGCATTGCAACCCGTTAGGGGATTATAGGACTCTCCAACCAAATACCGACCCCTTCGAAAGGGATAGCGCAGGATTGCAAAATGGTTCCTTCTTCATCCTCAGTCGAACTAAGTGACAGGAGAGGAGGTCGCGGCGGGGGTGAAGTCAATGGTTCGAAGGTAGTCGCGGGAGGAGCGAGGTCTCCATTGCACAAGCCTGGGTTTGGTTGTGAGCTGCTGCATAACATGGAACTCCTCAACCCGGATTGGAGCGGGTGAAATTTCTCTGATTTCACAACGGACCGGACTACGTTGTGCGATGACACTTGATTGTTGCATTGCATGAAAATAATTGTTTGATAACCCTGTTTGTGCTTGTATGCATTCATGAGTCTCCAATTCAACTTACTGAGCTGTAGTTGCTCATACCCTTATAGATCCTTTTGCAGGTTCCGATTTGTAATCTCTTCAAGTACCATGCCGCCCTACAATTATCCAGAGGTTAGTCTTTTTTGAAGCCAGGGGTGTGAGGATCAAGTTGTTTAGCTTAATGTGTAACCAGACTGACCTTGTAGTTAAAGGATGAAGACTGTTAGTTATTCTGTAAATTAGTAATCTGTAGTTGTTATGTAAATCTTCCTGGGAAGCTCTGTGGACTTATTTATACGAATATTTATGTTTAACAGTAATTTGAGTTACTTATCATATTTATAGTATAATCATTAATCGAACTGTTTACTTCAAAGCGAGTGGTCGTCGACGCCTTGTGTAGATTATCTCTATGGTAGGAACTGTGAGGCCAGTTTCTATCATAGAATGGTTTACACGGCGGGACTGTTGCGACTTCGCGACTTCGGGGCGTAACAATCATCCCAATGAGCACCATCCTTAAGGCTTGCCTTACATCCAAGGACTCCGCCATCCAATCTAAGCACTAAGGGTGAGGATGCTCCCCACCCCTATAAGCTTCTTCCAAGGTGCAACTCACCTTTCGTGACACCCTTACATTACCTTTCTCTTGTCTCTTTACTCCCTTTTATCTCTAGTGCCGGCATTCTGCTCCAACTAATTAATTATGTCCTGACATCTGTAATATGACTAGTATGCCCGATATACTCTAATGTGTCAGATCCTTAGATTACAAACATAGTTGCCAGTATGGTCATGACTTACTAAATCCCAGAGCCAACTTGTCACCTCTGCAGTGCATACCTCTTACCTGCTGCTAAGTAAGGATGAGTCTCAAGCTAACATATGTCTAGGTATTTATACCTCCTTACCCTATAGATAGCGTAAGAGGCCAATAGGTAAAGGACTCCTCTCTCTTGATTGTTCTCTCTCAATCTCCAATTTTAGAACCCACACATTCCCCTTGGTGTTCACAGCATGCCTTCACTCAAGCACTATCCTTGGATTGTAAGTATCGGTAACCCCCAATCATTTTCTTGTCCTTCTTGTTGACTTAAGCATTGAAGACCCCTCGTAAATACATCTATAGGAGGCTTCTTGCAAGTAACAAGAAGTAAGAAACTCACACAAATTAAAGCCCCTACGAACCTCTTCTAAGGAGTTGAAGCCCATTCCATCCTACCTCCTTTAGTTGATTTAGCCGCAATCAATAACTTATGTCTTAGTGCTTTTGCAAATAAGTGATATGTGTTTTGTCTTCTTACAAATACTTGATATATATTTTTATAACCATTTATTAAATTTAATTAAGAACATTTGTTAAATTCTAATTAGTCCACAAGAATTCATTCAATAAAATATAGTTAAAAATAAAAGAAAAGAATGAAATAAAAAGCATAAATTTAAAAAGAATTAAAACCTAATGATATTTATAAGCCCTTCCCAACTACAGAAGAGTAGAGAGCGACTAACAACCATATCAAGAGAAGGGATAAGATTGGTTGTTGTGATAATGATATCATATCTTAGTTAGTCATGACTTACTATTGTAAGTAGGTCTTGCCATCCAGCCATAGAGGCAGGCGACTACCTACCCCAATATTAAAAAAAGGAAAAGAAAAGAAAAAAAAATGATGACAACCTCTTGGGTTGCATAATCAACTCACATAACTTGGCAAGCTTCCATTGACTTTTTTTAAGAAGGAAAATTTGAGGTTATGGGCAACCACCACCACCCATCGATAGGTTATGATCCATCATGAATTTGTTGTTGCTATTAGCCTTTTAAGGGTGAAGGACGATCTGTAAGTAAATCAAAAGCATCATGCAACCCCTTTTGACTTGGTTGTCAACTAACCTCTGCTCTTGAGTGGCCAATGATAGCTCCTAAAAATCACCCTCTTTCCTAAAACTTTGCTTTTCCTTTTTTTTTTTAATTTACTATTTTTTTTTTCATTTTGTTTAAATTAAATATATTTATATTATGTTATTAAATTAATTATTTGTTGACCAATTAGAAGCTAATAGGTAACTATAGCTAAAATTAGCAAAGACATGTTATGTATTCATTAAAAAACAATGTAATTCACCTTTTTACATAAGCTTTAAAATACAAACCATGTTTATATAATTTTTGGGAAGTATTTTTTTTTTCTTACTTCACTTATCTAATGTAAGATGTATCTTCGCAGGGATAATACATATGAAAGTACTTAAACTTATAATTTGAAAAAGTGTAGTATCAAAATATTCAAAATTTGAATTTCAATGTCTGAAATTTTAAGAATTGTTTAAATGAATTCCCAAACTTTAAGATTTATTCAATTATTACTAACTTTTTTTTAAATAATTAACACCATAGTTGGATAAATCTTAAAATCTAAATACTCATTTGAGTAATTCTTAAAATTTCCAGCACTAAAATTTAAATTTTGAATATTTAACCAATCAAAATATTATCTCTAACTTCACGTAAGAAAACTTCGATTCAGATTAGAAACTCTCCACTTTGGACGGCTGATGGATTCGGAACACAGTACACAAAATTAAAGCAGAATGGGGCGTTGAAGGCATTAGTTGGGTCAACGTCTTTTATCGTCAGCAAGACAAAAGTAGAATGGGCCATCGTTGCTGTTCATCCCACGTGAGCGTAAAAAATCTACGTATTAAAGATTCCTCGGCAGACACATCGTCCAAGGACTAACGTCCAATTTGTTCTTTTACCCCCAAAAGGCCCACTTTGTTTAAATATTATTTACATATATATATTTGTAATTTTTTTTCTATTTTCTTTTATTTGTTAAGCTGAAAAATAGTTTTTAAAACAGAAAAAAATTTTCTTATAGGAGAAGGAAATTTCCCTTCTAAAGATAAAAAATTGAATTTCTCCCTTTCTGTCCATTCCGGTTCCTATATTAATCGAAATGATACTTTTATTTTTCCTAACGAAAACAAAGAATCTTCACCGCATTTCTAAAAATATGAGGAACACGTCTTATAATGGAAAGTCATTTTTTAAATTAGTTTAGAAGTGTTAATTATAGACAAATAATTTTTGTTTCATTTTTATTGTAATTAACTTATAAATTTGCATTTTATGCTTGACCCTTTCTAGTGATTTATAGATTAAAATACTTATTGAAAAATTATAAAAATAATTTATACAGTTTTTAATCGTGAAAATAAAGAAAATATATGTTTTATATTTTTATTTATATATGAAAGTATTGACATAATGTATTGATGGTATTATGCCGATATTAATTTATTGATGTAGATCATATATTACATAAAAATGTGTGAGTCAAACACCAAAAAAAATCTTTTTTATAATCACTTACTTTCTTCATTGTTAAGATATGTAAATATCATATATGCATGTTTAAATATCATTTCCATAAATTTATTTACCTAAACATAAAATTAATAGGCATTAAGATTAAAAAGTAAGATCACAAGAAAAACAACGAGTGTTTAAAATACATAATTCAGTCTATATTTTTACATACATTACAATGTGTTTTGTTAAAATTGTAGGTGAAAATCTTCTAAGAGTGATAATACAAAGTAGGTCGAGTGAGAAGGTTAATGACAAGAAAAACATGCTCAAAAGATGGGGATTGTGATAATATGGAGGAGCAATTCGAACGCCTAATCCATGGAATGAAGTTAAACAAAGCACAAGAAGTGAAACAATGTCTTATTTTATTCGAATGCCCTTTGGAGCACTTAAATAAAGAATCTTAATAGAAGATATTGCCTTTCTATTGAATTTCGTAGATGGAGATAAATAGCATTTAACAAGTTGGTAAGTGCTTTCATTGGTTAACTTCCTCGTTTTTAAGATGGGTATATATAAGATATGATACCATTTCATTAAAAAAGTTAACCTTGTTAAGGTTTCTAATTGTGCTCTTGTTATTTAAGTAATTTGTTAGTTGTAGTCATATTAAATAGAATCCACTTGTCTAGTTATTGCATCAAAATTTCCTTGGCAATATTTTAATGTATTATTCTTCTTCAATATGAATCTGTAATTAAGATAATTACTTAAAAGAAGATATTACTTCATCACATATATAATTAGATTTAGCAAAATATATAAGATTATATATATATATATATATATTTCACTTTTAGCAAATATTTCTAAATGAAACATTCCGTCTATGTGTATTCCTATTCTTGCATCACATATAAGTGTTTCCGCGTGGATCTCTATGCCCATTTTCTGAAGTCCCAAAAGAATTGATAAGAGCTCCCAAGCAACACGATAGCATAATATATGATAATGGACACATAGCCTCAAATGATATGTGATATTTCAAAGCATATATAATATATTATAGTCCATGGTCCAATAAAATACTTGTGAAATATATTAAAGATACTTTTTTATTAATTTATAAATGGTAAAATGGCCATATAAGGAGGTGAAAAAACGCTCTATTGAAAATTTATGAGTCTAAATACTCATTTTTAAATATAAAATTTTAAATACATACAGAGAAAATATATATAAAGTTCATTATTCTAACTTTTTACAAGCCTTCTAGCTTTAGGCAAAAGGGTCTCAATGCATTTTAATTTTATTTAACTTATAAGTTATATTTCAAAAATTATAAGGCTTTATATTTGTAAAAAAATCTAAAAGGCTTTGTAAAATTAAAGAAGTGTCAGGTTAATAACTGAAGTCTGAAGGAAAACAGGTCGGTCGCAGTACATGATTTTGAATGGTCGACGGGCAGCTCTGGTTCTGGTTTTGAGCCAATTCGGCTATCAGTCTAACTTGGTCAAATAACTTCTATTTTCTAACTAACGACAATGCCACACCTTGCAATTTGACCATTTACATATATTTTAACATTATTTAGGGTCAACATAAACCTAAAAATTAAAAGATACGGTATCTTATTAAAATAAAGTATATGAACTAAAATAAATTAATATAAAAAAAAAAAAGAAAAAGTAAAAGCATAATTATCCAATCCCGGTTCTCCTTCTTCTACCTAACCTTAACCCTCACCCAATCCGATGACGACACCATTAACGACCCACGACAATCACCACCTCCGGTAGAAATCCATTCAAGGTAAGTAAGAAAAGTTATAAGATGTAGCTTTTGCTCTGGATTCAAAACCACTGTTATGAAAATGAATTATTTAAAGTATTTTAAGTAAACTTACATATTACTGATCTCTCTCTCTCTCTTAACATTTGCATTGCCGAGAGAGACATGTAAATACGATTTGAAATATATAATTTTGAATAATATAGTGTGTTTTAACCATATATTAGGATACATGGACAACACAAGGAAATGTAAAAAACTTTCACCAATATTTGTCTTTTATCCGTCTTTTGACGGATTTGGATACCATGATGTTTTATATTGGGTAGGTTGTTTGTTGGAGTTATTTTTAGTCATAAAATGCTTATTCATCTAAGTTATAGTTCGCCAAGGAAGCAAAGATGGGGTTTCGAATTATCCCTAGAGATCTAGGATGAGTCAAGAGGTTGGGTTCATCGAGTTCATTGGTGTTCTAAACAGATTTGTTGGATTTGGAATTGAGGTGAATAGGTAATTTGTGTTCATGGATTGGACTTGTATCTCCATTTTATATCAACTTGTATTAATACCAAAAATACATGAAATTGAGTGCAAATTGCAAATAATTAAGTTATAATATAATTATACTTATTCATATTATAATTTATAAGTTAAAAACTTCTTTTTTCTCTTTTTTTTTATACAATATAATTTAATCCAATTTGATTTAATTTAAAGCGATCAATTTGATTTATAACTCAATTCGATTTATAACTCAATTCTGTTTGCTTGCACTCTTATAAATCTATCATTCTTCAAAATGATGCCTTTATAATAACTAAGAATATGTATACAAATACACACATACATATATATATATATATATAAGATTATTTAAGTTCTTGAAATAAAATGAAAATATTCTGGAAACTATTATAAGAAATGAATGAAAAATTTAAAAACTAAATATTATCCCCTAATTTAGGAGCAGGCTTGTGCCTTTCATAGGGATTGACTTGTCTACCAAATTCAAAAACATGTGCTTCTTGATTTCCTCCCTTTCTTCTTTTTCTGGGCCAATGGATGGAATGCGGTTGGCCGGTTACTACCTAAGTCGACATTTCCCACCTGCTCTGAAGTTTGAAACCATCGGCCGGACTCTGAAGGAACCACGTTAGTTAAGCGATGAATATCGTGGATGCATTTCCTTTTCGCTTTCACGGAAAGATCATCGTTTTCCATGATTCGTGATTCTCATGTTAGCGTTTGTCATAATTATTACAATCAACATAAAGAGCACGCAGGTGTCTTTGTTTTGTTTTTCTTTTTCTCTTCGAAGAAATAAGGTATTTATTAAACTTGAGAATCAAGTAGAAGGATAGAATCCAAAATCAGGTAGTTTAGAACCACAATCAAGAAAAATCCATAAACTCTTTCTACATCCTCCATTTACCTTGAAAGGCAATCCAGACGATACACAAATTAGCATTATTACTAACTAAAAGGAAACACACAAGCACTAAAATCACTATGATTATTGTTCTCCACTTTGGTTTGCACAACGTGATAAGATAGCAAAGAAATCTGCAATTCTTAAGAAGTAGAATAAAGAAATAATAGCTATTCTCTATAACTTCTTTAAAAAACTGTGATTTCCCATTTCGTAAGTAATAATCTCATAAAATAATTATTGTGTCAAACTCAACGTGGGAATAAGTATGTAAAGGAAGACCAAACATGCCAATCTAAATGTAGGAACAAGGAATAACTATCAGTTATTCTGCCAAACTAAATGCACAGTAAGGAATAATTTATAGTTTTTGCTTGTTTATTCTATTATTCTCTTATAAAATAAACCAAACATATCATTATTCTTCAAACGTCGATAAATAAGTAAACTATCTATTCCCACTTCCCCATCTTTGTCCAATTCTTTCTCCTGTGCCAACAACGAACCTTCCTTTTTCTACAATGATTAATTTCATCAATACGGTAGATCAATGACAGATTTGAAAAAAATTAGAAACCTTAATGGCCTGCCATGAATTCTAAATCACTATTTGCTTATGTGATTCTAACTAATGCAAAGGTCCGGATGAAAGCTACGGCATGTCTGGTCATGATATAAATAGTTGAAAATTTCATAATCTTCCTATGATATAGCAAGTGTATGCATTTGTGTCTCTTCTAGAAATTCCCAATCCAAAAAGGATTTTCCATCGCAGTTTTTTTGCAAAGATTTTTATTTAATTCCTGTGTAATGAAAATTTGTGAAAATAACAATGTTCTAGACGCGTTGCCAGGTAAAGTGCAATGTCTTAATAGAGTAGTTTACCATACCAATGTGGTAATTAGGTGGTAATTTGTCTAATGAGTTATGGACTGGGAAGACTAATGAGGTTATAGGTTATACTAAGAGTATGAGATGCTAGTATGGATGACTTAGTAGATTAATGTGCCAATGGTCAGCCTGGTAGTAATCTTGGGATGACATAACTAAAGTAAGACTTGTGGATGTTTGGGAAGTACTCAACATCGAACACATGTATGTATAGATATATATATATATATATAAATGTATGTATATGATTCAAATTCTTGAGTTAATCCAAATTTTAAGGACATTAAGAAAATGATGTATTGAGCCACCAAAGTTGAAAGAGAATGGCCTATTGTATGTTGACTAGAATTAAATTATGTACGTGTATATATTTTGCATGCTATTTGTGCCTAACTGAAGTTATCATATATTAGCTCTGAATCACCCATGTAAATTTCTTATTTTTATAAGAGTAGGTATTTTTTATGATATTGATTATTACAATGACCTAGGATATAATCCATATATCTTGGATGTGGTGACAATAATAATCACTTTAACTATTATGAAAATTAGGGTTTATGACTTGTGATGTATATGTTATTAGATTAGGTATGTTGATGATAATTCTTAGATATGGGTTGATCTCCCTAGGCCCAAAGCTAAGTGCCTCAACTCTAGAGACTACGTCCAATGATAGGTCGAGCCCAACAACCTCAGACCTAAGCTCAAGGGATTGACCTAAGAGCTACCAATACAAAGAAGGGTTAGACCAATCATCTTGAGCCCAATATTGAGGAACAAGCAAGTAATAACTTCATCTTACCCTATAAGCCTGTGGAATCAAAGGGTCCAATTGAGTGAAGTCCCATGTATTAGCCTTTGAGGAAACCCCAATAATCTCCTCTAGATAGCACTAAAACCTTGTCTGGTTCTCAACAAGAATGCTCCAAGGCTTAGCTGCATAACACTTGCATTGTATTAAATGGGATGTGACCTTTAATAGCTCATATCTTGAAAAGCCCATGTGATTATGAGTGTATGATACTATCATACATATATGAGGAAAAGACTAGTGCAATGCCTGAAAACAATCATTTTTGCCATCATCGGAGGATCTTAACAACCTTAAGCCCCTATAATTTCGAGCTATGTGTCACAAGTTAATAGGAGCTCACACAAAAAAAATGTATTTATACTAAATTTCTCACCCTTTTTATGTATGTTTACTCTTTTGACATACATTTCAAACTCTTTGTTCCTGTTTTGTTCAATTTCATATTCTCTCATGATTTTTACTAACTTAAGTGTTAAAATGGCCTCGTTAAACAATCCTTGACTATGCTACTCACCTTTATCTATTTGGTAATTGGACTTAGGCAAGCGAAGCCATCTCGCTCAATAGGCTCAATATTGGGAGCCCCTTAACCCTTATTGAGTAGAATCTTGAGTCGATAGCATAAATCTTTGTCGCTTAAGTGTGATCGTTCAATTTACGTGTTAGATTATATAGAAAGTTATGTAGAGATTTCTTTATTTTATATATTTACATATTATGTGCTAAATCTCATAGAATATATGTAGAAAGTTGGTTTGGATAGCATGATGACAACGGTGTGAATTATTATTTGTGGACTACCTTAGACCTATATTATATATACTAATGTAACTCTTTAGAGAGTAAATTGTGGTGTTTGATATATTTGTGAATGATAATAGGTTTTCTAAGCCTTTGCATTGGTGGAGTTATCGTGCCTCGACTATGGCATAATAGGCAAAATATATACATTGTTTATGACATTGAAACCAATAATTTGTAGATTGGCCGAAACAAAACTACAGATATCAAGAAAAGGACTACTACAGTTTTTTTTCAGTGACAAAAATGTCTTTGCTGGAGACAAATAGCGAGAAAGCCATCGTGCGTCCAGCATATACGATTTATAAATTGCTATTATTTACTTACTTCCGTTAGTGAGGAGGTCATTGTCTGGTCTCTACCTAAGACACAAAGACTTGATAGTCATCGACTCTAACGACTGTGTCTTGCTCTTTGCTATATGAAACCAAAACTAGCAATATCTCAGAAAAGTGACATCCTAATAAGTTGCACAAATCCAAGAGAGATATGTTTCTTTCTAACGTGTGAGATTGAAATTGTGTTTCTCACTGGAATCCAGCTCATGGAGTTGAAAAGAAATAGAGAAAATCAAAGTAGACTCCTTCTAAATGCTTTTCTAAGTATACTACAAGTGATCAATCAAAATTGAATCGAGTGTTCTATATTTTGAATTGGAGTCATTTTTCTATTTATGTTTTTGCACAAAGTAAGTGTTTTAATTAGTATATAATATGGGGCTATTTCTCACAGCTATTTCAGCTCAAAAGCAGACTATATTTTTTTATAGGCTCTATGTTTTAAGCTTATTAAATTAAGGATAGCTTCTTGTTCATCCTCTTTTTTTTTTTAAAAAAAAATAAATAAATAAGTAAAGAAGATAGCTTCTATTTGAATTGTAAATCCATAGATAAGCCACACTAAAGATACGGTTGATGCACCGAAAAGAGTATTAATCTAACCGTTGATGAAAATTTGATAATGAGCATGTATAAATTTTAAGGGAAAATCATCAGAAATGTGACGTTTATTTTCATGTCTTTATCATTTGCTTGAATTTTGTTTTTAATAGATACATGGTATTTGTTCACTGTAAGTAATAATCAATTCACCATTAATAATGGCATGTGATACGTACATGTTCCCCATTAGAACCTAAAATCATATGCAAAGCTTATTCAGATTCCGACAAAATATTCTTTCTTCACTCTCAAACCTTAAATCAAGAAAACCCAAATTGATAATCCCTAACACTGAGAATGGGTAAGATGACTTCAGTGGAGAGGAAAAAGAGGTGCAATTTTATTTTCATTAACTTTTTATCTATATCAATTATTATTATTATTATTATTATTATTATTCTCCAAACATCTAAAAAATAAAAAAATTAAACGAAATTGGAAAATAACAAAGTTTAAAAAATTACGTATTGCAATTTCTTGTTTTGATTAAATTTTAGTTATATTGCAATTAGAGTACCGAAGTACAATGCTGTTCCCCTTACTCTCTCATGTGAAATACGTATATATGTTAATGTTACACACACTATATGTACCTTGCAAATCCTCCACATCTATCCATAGAAATGTAAATTACTTGGCAAAAAGGTATGTAGGCAAGGGTTTATTTATATTAGTAATACCATCCATTAAAAATGTTTTATGTAAGAAGGCAATCCTGTGCACGACATGACATGTAGGCCCAATTGGTTGTATAAACAAACGTGGATTTGTAGAAAATTGAAGGAGTTGGTTAGGTGTGCAAGGGAGACAAATGACTAGAAATCCATTAATCTATCCAGCCTATGTGATTTACCATTATTATTTATTAACTAATCACCTCCACGAAAGATGCGGTCATTGTCTGGTGTCTACCTAAGACACAAAGACTCGATAATGCAAGTTTGTTAAAATAGCCGTTAGAGTAGTTTAAGAGATTAGAGAAATAGTGTTATCTTATAAAGTTTTCATCCTTAAAGATTAAAGTTAAAACTCAAATCATGAATGAGTCAATACTCAATAAAGAATAATAAGTTCGATACTTTATAACTTCTTTATCTATCACAAGCATGTTAGAGTTTTTACTATTGTTTATTTCTCTTTCTATCCATTTTCTCTATATCCTTTCTACAAGTATCATTTATACATCACTCCTTTCAAATCATGTACAATGTGAGATTCACATTTTAGTTATGTAACTAGATCACCACATTTAAATATAGAAAATCAAGATGGAGTACTTCCCAATGTTTTTCTAACAATTATTGGAATAAGTATACTTGATTCTCCCTCTCTCCCATGTTTAACGTTTTGAGGGAGCCCTTTAAGTTTTTGTTTTCACCTTTGCACGAATATGTCCATCAAATAGTATATAAGGTGGGGCTATCTTTCATAACTATTTATTTAGCTTTACAAGCAATCAACACTGGAAAATAGATAGTAATGTTGATGTATAAATTGGAGAGAAAATTATAAAAGAATGACCTATGTTTTGTACTCTTGCAATTTTTTCTTCTATTGATATACCTCTACCGTTTTACCATTTCTACTTTGGCTTTTGACATGATTGGCAATTTACAACTCAAAACAGCACTTAGACACGAATGTGTATGTAGCTATATAGAATCCCCAATTATATGCAAAATAAAAATAACATTATAAAATCTACCTCATAAACTAAACCGTATGATTGGTTAAAAATCAGTCTCAAAGGAACTAAATCATGCCATGCCTAATATTTAGGATATAAAATTATTATTTAATCATCAAAGTTTAAATTCTGTGTGTATGTATAGAGAACTTTTATGGTTCTATACTTTATTTTGACAAGATCGATTCTGCCCTTAATGTCCATTAGATCTGAATTGTTGAAAATACACTCAATTCAATAATTTAGATCTAATAGATATTAAATCAAAGATTTGTAAAAGATGGGATAGGTTCGTAAAAAATATAGATAGGACTATAAAAAAATTGGTATGTATAATACATGCTGTACAACTTATTACATAGACTCATGATCTAGGGATTTCATTTTTTGTTTTTTAAAAAGAAAGGTATTTCCACTATTTCATTGGGTATCTAAACAAAGGAATTAGAACTTTTTATAACAACGTATAATGCTTTTGAGTGATTTTGATATACTCGATTAAGATCTGCAAGGTTTTGATATATATATATATATATATATATTCTTGTTTATTAAATGGCTCAATGAATCTGATCAGGAATTTGAATAAACAAATTTGTTAAAATTTGGAAGGTGTATCGTTCAATGGGCCTTAAATCTGTTTACAACAGATATGCAGAAGGATAAAAAAAAAAAAAAAAAAGACGAGGACGTCCTCAAAACGGGCAAAATCGGACTCAAACGTAGGTCTGTTTTCCCATCAATCGTTGTCCAAATTCATGGACGTGTATGTCCCTTTTAGGACATCCTATTTGGGTTATGCCCAACTGTTTCAGCCCAAATAGGACTTCTAGGAATTGGGCATGGACCTGTCAGCCCGTTCATAAAATCCATTTTAAATCCTAGATGAATTTTTAGGTAATCATGAGTTAATTAGGTTAATGGGACTAATGACGAATTATATCAATATAGTTCAACAAGGTTAGAGTTAGATGATTTAGTAAACTCAAGGCTAATTAAGTAATCTAGTAGATCTAGTTGGTAGACTAGCTATAATAGTCCTCATAATACTTGGTTATGGATTTGGCTAAGCTAATCAATTTAGGACACATTTGATTCATGGAATAAAATAAGATATGAATGAAATTACAACTCTTAAGAAAACATAATAAATAAGTCATAGTTATTTTTTATAATTCTTTGCAAATATCATTGGTAAATATGGAAATACATTGGGAAAAACAAAAAAAATAACTATTCATTTGAATCTAAAAAGGAATTGCAATTCCTCCTGCTATAGCAATGATAATTCTATAGAATAATTATTTCACCAACCAAATCCATAAGTAGGTTTGGGGAAGAATAATTGTTATTTTCTATCTCATAAAGTTAACTAAACATGTTATTAACATGCTATTAACTAAGCCCTAATACTTAACAATTTAGTGGATTAGATAGTTCTAACTACATCTTGAAGTTTAAAACAAGTAAATGGGCTTACTTAATTAATAAACGCATAATCCTTAATGTGATAGTGAATTGGTAATATTGTTAAGCTAGTAGGCTTGGCTCATTAATTAAGGGTTAATATTTGATGGACTAATATGCTAAAAGCTCTAGGTCATTGGTTTAATTGTGTGAATAAGTATATTATACACGAATGGTATTTTATGGGTGAAGTTATTGTTAGTCTATATAATATACAAAAATTGCAAAATACTTAAACATCTTATATTATATACAATATAGATTTTAAAGTGAGTCCAAAAGATAACTCTATATCCTATCCTATGAATATAGGATCCAAAAATTTAGATTTTTTTTTTTTTTAAACCTAGCAGTTGACATAGTGTCTAATGATTTTAAGATCGAATATGTTAATATGCTAAAACGTGACAATAAAGACAAAAAAAAGTTGTAAAAATATTGATTTTTGTGAAGTAATAAATAAATATACTTATCTTAATAATATCCTCTATCGAGAGTGATACACAAGAATAATAAAACCGTATGTCCTCTATATGAAAGATCATAAGGTCTCACTATCTTTACATATCACACTTTCAATAACAAGTATTATTAAAAATAGATAAACTGGTCATCTATTTACTTTTTTTATCCGATTCTTGTTGTATGTCGAAAGTTTGAAGGTTATATTTATGTTAGTGGGAAAAGAATCCAAGCAAAAGCGGTTACGATCTGAATGGCTTTGTAGTTCTTACATTTGAGCTCAATGTTAAAATAAAATATTTAAATGAAACGGATACTTCATGAGAAATCAAAATTAAGAAATATAGTGATATCGTGCTTTCAAGTTAGTCTCGTTGTGAAAATAATAATAATAATTTAAAGTTTAACCATTTAGGAATTAGGAGGAAAACACCCATAACATTGTATACCAAGCGGAACCTCTATAGTGGTTTGGAAATTATATAGGAAAAAATATAAAAAAAGTCCATAATATTTATTTATATGTATAAATGAGTTACTAACCTCTCATTTGGTCTATTTTAGTTCTCAATATTTAATAAATATATAAGCAAAAGTCCTTCTTTTAGTTTTTCTATTAATTATGGACACGTAGCAAAATTTGATCAATCCAAAAATTAATTTAATTAAATAAACTAATAATATATATTATATAATTTAATTACTATAAATTATTATTTTCACAACGAGACTAACTTGAAAGCACGATATCACTATNCCATAACATTGTATACCAAGCGGAACCTCTATAGTGGTTTGGAAATTATATAGGAAAAAATATAAAAAAAGTCCATAATATTTATTTATATGTATAAATGAGTTACTAACCTCTCATTTGGTCTATTTTAGTTCTCAATATTTAATAAATATATAAGCAAAAGTCCTTCTTTTAGTTTTTCTATTAATTATGGACACGTAGCAAAATTTGATCAATCCAAAAATTAATTTAATTAAATAAACTAATAATATATATTATATAATTAAAATACTATAAAAATAATAAGAAATAAAAAAATGATAAGAATTCATAAAAATATATATAATCTAAAATAGTACATATATATTATTTAGTAATATCTATATATTAATATTTAATGTAAAATAAATTAATATAAAATAACAAAAAATTAAAAAAAAATTATTTTTTTACTACCCTAAGAACATAAGGTGGTCGGAGACTAGCAAGGGGAGTCGTGCGACCCCTCACAAGCGGTTAAGCCATGTATATATTATATAGACTATATTTATAATAACAGTTACGAGGTCAGCTTTTATCTTAGATTAGAATATACAGCGAGGTTGTAGCGTAACAACAATATTAATTTCATTAATTATTAATCATATTTAACTAAATAAATTATCTTAAATTGTTAAATTTTATAAGTAATACACCATACAAAATAACTGCACTATCAATATTACAAATATCTTGTTCTTATCATATAAATTATTGATAAATAATACCAATTGTATGACTTGGTTTCTTTTTACTAAAATTAATGTTATGAAAAGGAATATAGTTTATTGAATAATTGATTGCTTAATAACTTAGATTCAAAAAGATATTCTTTATTTTTTTTTTTCCTTTTAGCATTTATAATGAAACAATCATGAAAAGAAATAGTGTAATACTTTTATCTCTATCAATTTTCTTTTTTTGCTTTCTTTGTAATTTCTTATTTAATTATTTTTTTCATATATTTTGTTGAAAACAAGACTTATCATAAGTTTTATATATATAAATCATTCCTTTTAACTTTTTATGAAGTGTACCAATCACTCTCAATCATTTTTTAAAAGATTTTTCTATTTTCATCAACTTTAGGATTTGTTACTCATCAAGTCATTAATAAGATTATTTTACATTTATAAGATGTAATATAATTACAATAATAAGCATATATTTTCTTTATTATAACTTAAATTAGGGATGAGTTAGTAACTTTATTATACAACGTACTCACCTAGACTCTACTTGATCAAGTAAGTTCGAGTAGGTATTTAAGGTCACATGATAGGTTCTAGGTAGTAATTTTTCAAAATCTATATCTATAAAGTAAGGTACGAGTATGAGGTCAAAGTACTCTATACCCATCCTAAGACCTCTAATATGAATTATATAGAGTACAGGTTTCAAGGTACCTTATACCTACCTTGCAATAATAATTAAATAAAATTAATAAATAAATAAAAATACAATTTCATTTGTATAAACTTAAAAAAAATAAGAAAACACAACCCATGAAATCCTTAGAATAAACCTGTTAGCCTCTTCCCCTTTAGTCTTTTCTTTATTACATTTTCTTTCCACTCTAGCTTCCTCATTTATTAAGTCCAACTATACTAAATTTAAAAAAGAAAAAATCTTCATGAATCTACAATATGATTATTACAAAATACATACTTTATTTACACAAAAAATGTTTTATATAATACTTCCATAAAAATTCATCCATATTAATAATGGTTAAAGAATCATTTAAGTAAAAAAAAAATGGTCATAAATAAACCTTAATAGATTTCATTCATTACATCATTTGAAAGATTGGCTAAATTAAGCAATTAATTTTGAAAAAGAAAAATGATCAAGTTTGTTTTGTCTTTTGTGAAAACAATCATATTAAAATTTATAAGGAAAAAAAAAATCTACATGTTCTACAATGTACCATGTACAATTTATAAGGTAGCTTATATAGAGTGGTTTTAGGGTACTACTAGGTAGGATACGAGTAATAAAGTTTTAAAGCCTGTAACTACAGGATAAGGTATGAGTAGGACTCATACCCTATCCAACATATACCCGCTCACCCTTAATTTAAACATAGGCTTAATTAATATGTGTAGAAATAGTATATACTATATTTATTTTATTTTCTTATCTGTTGTAGGACAAAAGTAGTTTACTTAGTTAGTTCACTAACTTGTAACATAAAAGGACTCTTTTTGTATAATTGAGACAAAGAGAAAACATAATAATAGTAGCTTATCGATCTTATAGCTTCAATTGCAAAATTTCATCTCATTCTCCGATTTGAAAGTTCACATCGTATCAAAGCTCCGATCCAAGTAACAAAATTCATTAAATCGTTACATTGATTGATTCTACTATTAACAATGAGTACGATGGCTATCAAGGTATTCGTAATTTTCTAGATCCATCTATTTCGTATCCTTTGTTCACTTCTAGAGCTGATAATCCTTCTATGTCAATTGGTGCCCTAGTTTTCAATGGTAGCAATTACTTGACATGGAGTAGGTTAGTTAAGATAGACCTTGGTGCCAAATTGAAATTCAGATTTATCAAAAGTACGATTACAAAACCTAATGAAGGTTCACCTGATTTAGTTAGATGGTTGAGATGTGATTATATAATTTGCTGCTAGATTCTTAATTCCATGTTGCTTGATTTAGCTCAAAGCTTCACGTATGCACAATCCTCATATGAATTATGGAAAGAAATCATAGAGCAATATGGAATTAGTAACGATCCTCTTATTTTTTAATTGCAACACGAGATATCAAATCTAAAACAACGAAATCAGAGTGTTAGATTGTATTATAATAAGCTAAAAAGATGCTGGGATGAATTAAATTGGTTACATGCTTATCCTACTTGTACGTGTAGAAGATTAAATTTTGTACTTGTGCAACGAAAGAACGAGTTGCTGAATTTGAGTCTCAAATCAAGCTTATGTAGGGTTTGATAGGTTTAAGTAAGATATATGAAAGAGTTTGTAATCAATATTGTTTATGGACTCGTTGCCATCTGTGAATCGTACATTTTATTTGTTAATCTAATGGGAACTTATTTAGATTCATTAGCCTATTTTGCGAAGAAATAGGGAAAAGTGACTAGTTCAATGATTTTATATGATAAACAAAAAAAAAAAAAAAAAGCTAAGTTGTTTTGCATGCATTATAAAGAAGAAAGACATTTGATTGAAAGTTGCTTCCAAATTATAGGGTATCTTAAATGGTTTAAGGGTAAAAAGATGATAAAAGGAAGAAAGCCAAAGTAGCTACAATTCTTATTATTGACAAGATAGAGTTATTTCCTACTCCTTTAGACATTTCAAATAGTGATTCTTTTGCAAATGATCAGTCCAAAACACATTTTGGCAAGCAATTATATAAAAATGTGTATGAGGAAGTTTATAGGATGATGGTGTCTAAGGACAAATGTGTAGTTGCATATATAGTACGATCTGCAAGTCTTTTCTCTCATTCTTATTGCTTTAATGTTACAAGTAATGATAAAGACTCTTAGATAATTGATACAGAAACTATGGATTATATGATACCCTTTTGTTCCTTGTTACATGATGTTTATTGTTTATTAAGTCCAATTACTATTAAGCAGCTAAACAAAAGCCAATCATTAGTTACCATGGTTGGCTTAATGCAAATTAACGCACATCTCCTTATTACACCAATTCGTTTGGTCCCATAATTCACTTATAAGCTTCTTTCAATACCTAAACTCCTTATTAACCAAAAATTTGTTGCCATGTTTGATTACTCTTCTTATATCTTACAAGACCAGAAAACTAAGTAAGCAGTTGCAGTTGCAGTTATACATATGCAAGGTTTATATGTTCTGAAGCCAATTAGTTCTGGGAGCTTAAGTACTGATGTAAAGCAAAGTAAAGCTATTTTGAGATGTAATAATTCTTTTGATGAAGAACAATATGTTTCCTTATTATATGCTAGATTAGGTCATCCATCTCTTTCTATGTTGAAGCATTTAGATGCTTATAAGAATAATCTCTCTTGAATACTTTGTTTGTCAAATTTATCATGAGGCTAAGTTTCATCGCTTACATTTTTCCAAAGTACAAATCATGCTTCAACATTGTTTTCTTTATTACATATTGATATTTGGGGGCTATATGATATACCCTCTATCTTTGGTGCTTCTTTTGTCTTGACTATTGTTGATGACTGTTCTTGGTCCATTGGGACATATTTGTTGCAACACAAGTCTTAAGTTTGTTCTATATTAGAATAGTTCTTTGCATATGGTCAAAATCATTTCTCCTCCATTCCCAAATTTGTAAGAATTGATAATGCAAGTGAGTTCTTCTTACAATTGTCAATCTTTATTTCATCAGTTGGGAATTGTCCATCAAAAGACTATAATCTACACTCCACAACAAAATGGGAAAGTTGAAAGGAAATGTAGACACCTTTTAGATACTACAAAGGCTTTACATTTGTTTGCAAATTTGCTTTAAGAGTTTTAGGGGGAGTGCATTTTAACTATAAGTTATCTTATAAATAGAATGCAAATGTTAAACCTAGGTTGGAAGTCCCCTTATGAAGTGTTATTTGGTTATTCACTTGATAATTCACATTTGAGGATCATAGGGTGTTTGTGTTATGTAGCTATGATTCCTAAGTCAACTAATAAGTTTGATCCAACGGTATGAAGTGTATCTTTCTTGGCTATGCGTAAGGATAAAACGGTTATAAAGTGTATGATCTTGTCAAAGGAAAGTAATGGTTTCAAGGGATGCATTGTTTTATGATGATGTATTTCCATTTTGACAAACTTCACTTGCAAAGTCAAATTCCTCTTCTAGTTTTGCTCCTAAAACGCGTCTTGTTTAATTCTATTCATATTGATCAATCTTTTATTGATCCGTGTTTGTCCTAATCAGATCAATCATTTACTGATCAAAACAATAACTCCTATTCACAACATACATACTTGGTTGTTCCTACTGTTAATTCTGATGAAGCATCTTTCCTTATTGAAAACCTTGTAATTCAATAGCCTTTGTGAAAATCTGATATAATCAAGAAAGTTCCTAGCTAGTTTAAAGATCATGTGCAAACCATGCTTATTCAATGAACAGATTCTAATTCTTCTTCTTCCATCCTAATTGTTGCACAGTTAGTTATTGATTCAAATGTAAACACAATCTCTAAACACAAATATGTTCTTTTATCCCTTGCTACACCTACATACTTTTACTAATTTTCCTCAAGATTATGTAACTTCTTTGGCTAATGTGTTGGTTGTTCCAAAACCTTGTAATTACTTGCAAGCTAAATATAAAGAATGGGTAGATGCCATGCAAAATAAATTGAATGCACTAAAGGCTAATGACACTTAGAGGCTAACATTGTTACGTAAAGGAAAGAAGCTTATAGGTTTTCAATGGGTGTTTAAGATGAAATATTGGCCAAATGGTAGTGTTGAATGGTATAAAGCCTGGTTGGTGGCTAAGGAATACACATAAGTAGAAGGTATAGATTTTCATGATACTTTTTCCTTAGTGGCTAAAATTAGTATAGTTCAAATTTTAATTGCCATTTCTACTTCTTATGGCTACTTTATATCAAGTAGATGTTAATTATGCCTTACTACATGGGCATTTAGATGAAGAAATCTACATGAGTCCACCTAAAGGTTATATTAAGGAATTACTCAATCAAGTTTTTCATCTTAAATGCTCTCTTTATGACCTTAAACAAGTATCTAGGTAGTAGAATTTAGAAATTTCCAATTTTTTGGTTAAAGAAGGGTATTCTCAATCTAAACATGATCATTCCTTGTTTACTTATCATAGTTCTCTTGGTTTTGTGGCTATTTTACTTTATGTGGATAATATGATAATAACTGGATCTAATACTACATCTATTTTTGACATCAAACAAAAACTTCATGATACTTTCACTATGAAGGGTCTTGGACACATTAAGTTTTTTCTTGGGATAGAGCTTTATAGGACTGATATAAGGATTCTTCTAAATTAGAGGAAGTTTGTCATTGATTTATTGTTTGATATTGGTTTTATTGTTGCCAAACCAGTGTCTCATCTTATGGTTACTAATATTTGGTTAGATAATTATTCAAGGGAGGTTCTTCCTAATCCTATTGTGTATCATAAGCTAGTTAGAAGACTTCTTTATCTTACACTTACCAAACTTAATATCACATTTACAGTGCATCGATTAATTCAATTTTTATCTCAACCAAGATATACTCATTTACAAGTATTATATCATTTGCTTTGATACATCAAGGGAATTGCCTCTTTAGGACTCTTTTATTCTACTATTATTGATCTTATTCTTCCCACTTACTCAGGCTTAAACTGGGGAAGTTGTCTTGTAGATAGAAAATCTATTATTGGTTATTGCCTACTACTTAGTTCAAATCTTGTTACTTGGAAGACAAAGAAACATGCTACTATTTCTACTTCAACCTCACAAGCTAAATGTTGTCACGTTGCTTCTACTGCCAAAGAAATTTTGTAGGTGTCTGATATTTTGAGGGATCTTGGCTTTCCTCCTGCTTTACTTATTTCTCTTCTGTGAGATAACAAGTCAACCATTCTCATTACTAATAATTTGTGTTTACATGGTCGTACAAAACACATTGATATTGATATTCATTTTGTTCAAGACCACATTTGTTCAGGTCTTCTTCGTCTAGTTGACATCTCATCTCAATTGCAGCTGGATGAATTGTTTCTTAAGGCTTTGTATCATAAGAGAGTTCAATTTTTATGTTCCAAGTTATTTTATTTCTGTTGACATGTTATTTTCTTATTGGTTATATGACAAAAATAGTTTAGTTAGTTAGTTCACTAACTTATAATATAAAAGGACTCTTTCTATATAGTTGAGAGAGAGAGAGAAAATAGAATAACAATAGCTTATCAATCTTACAGCTTCAATTGTAGGATTTCATCTCTTTCTCTCCTCCAATTATATGATCCTAGTTCGTCTCCTTTCCTTAGCCTTCTTTTTTTTGTTATTTATGCATTTGAGACTATGAGATTGCATGTTTTTCCTCATTATTCTCTTCTAGTCATCCCTTCAAGTGCAATTCACACATCACTTTTTTAAAGTCACACCTAACGCATAACTCACATGACCACTTAGGTTGGAAATCCAGCATCTATAATAGTTACCAACATTTCCAAGTATTATACTAAAGAACAAAATAGTAAAACGGAGTCTAGAAATAAGTCCAACAAAGATTGGGTCTAAATATTCAATTTTAAAGATAAAGGAGTTAAACAAATATGAGTAAATAAACTATAAATGGTAATGTATTTGCATTAATTTTTCGTTCTGTTTTGGATAAATTAAAATTACTTTTACGTATTCATTTCTTTACATAGATCGTGTTAGGCAAAGTTTTTAATAATTTAGTTAAGATTTTTATTAAAAAAGTTTGATACATCTGTTTATGCTTCTAAATACATATTTCATTAAATAGGGAATTATATCTTTTATAAGAAATATGAGACTGGATAGAGAGGAGGAGCCTATCCCACGTGGGATGCAGCAAATAATCATAATCTCTATCTATCAGAAAAGGGTCTCGGAAGATGTCCAAGATGTCGTTTCCCAGTACGTGCGCTGACTAACATAGGATTCAGCAAGCGCTGTCAAGTTCGAAGAAACCAAACGTTTGACAGTTAAGGAAGTAATGAGTAATGGCAGGAATTTTCTAGGAAGGACGCCCATCCTGCATAGAGCTCCCTTTGCATGTCCTCCGATACAAAGTCCCATCATCCGGTGATGCTTGCTTCATTGCATATGCAATGCTACTTAACCTTATCTCAATTCTTGGTATTGCTCGATTCAGATTTGAAGGAATGTCATTTTCAATGGAAGTTTTGTTTATATATTCCATCCTTATGAAGATGTCCTCCTACATAAATGTAAATTGATCAAAAGTACAAGTATAAATAATGAGAAATAAGGTAAAAAATTTTGATAAATAACAAATTGATTGTGTATGATATTTGGTAACTTCATATTCTAGGTGTAAATTAAAGAAACACTTAAAGTTTAGATATTAATTTTAACATCATATCATATTTGTTCTATTGAATCAAATGGGATACTTAGGTGAATTACCAAGCATATCCAAAGAAAAATGAAAATACCAATATATCCATTGTATATTTTGGCCTCTACTTATCTAAGATGCATGCTCGGTGTTAAATGTTTAGTATTTTTTCTCTCTTGGTTCAAAGTTGGGATTTGAAGATGTTCCTTTCTCATCATCAAATATTCCATGCCCGTAAATTTATCTCATTAAGGTACCACGATCCTTACTGATCTTCCAAAGTGTTAAATCGGATTTGATTCCTCCTCGCCGACAATTATAGTATATAGTAGTTAATAAAAAGTACTTAATTACTAATTATTTTGCTTCCCATGTAGAGATGTATTTGTGAGTAGATGCTCTACTAATCTTTTTCTCATGATCGCATTGTTGAACCACGAAACCATATATGCATATGCTGCATTGCATTTTAATTCATATAAAAAACTTACTTGTCATCATAAAACTAAAGCATCGATCCATGTCCTTACCCCCTTTGTGTTCTTGCTGAACTTGCATCAAGCAACGTAGTTTATAATCATGACAGCATTGCAAGGTCTCTGTATTTGTAGCACAATATAAGTTGTCCGTATTTTAATTGAGTTTTTTAAGTCAAAAACCTATTGAAGTCGTTTATATTTTAAAGGGGCTATTTAAGTTATTTATGTTTATAATATCGCACCATTTAAGTCCTCCATAAGAAACACTAAGAGAGAAACATAATTTCAGCAACAATACAAATATAAGCTAGTCAAATGACTTACTTAAAATATACATGTCTTGATTGAATTTTGACATAAGCTTACAGATATCAAATGATTCAATCTTTTTTAGAATTGAAACTAATTCATCACATTAAAAGATTAATATTTATATCATTAAACTATAATGATCTTAATTAGATGGTTAAATTAAAATATAGAATACTTGATTCATTCTCAGCACATTGACTCCTAGCATAAATTTTCCTTATATATGTATATAATTGGCTAATAGCTTTTTTCTCCAAAGAATATCATTTACCTATGCTTTTTCCCCCTCTTTTGCCCTTTTCATATAATACGATGTGGTGCTAAACCTTCTCGTGGATTATCTTTATATGTGTAGCATGTATAACTGGTTTTTTATGTATCAAAGGCACCTGGTCAGTCGATAATCTCCAAATAACTGTTTCTTTTTTATCTTTTTTTTTTTTTTTTAAATGAAAGATTGTGGCAAACTATATAGGGATGAAAGAATAGATGTGTGCACATCTCATGACGTTATCAATCGTCATATGCACATCACTACATTACGAATAAAACAAACAGCTCCCAATTACGCGACGTATTCTCGTAATCTTTTTTGGGTTATCCATATAATGAAATATAATGCGTTATGCACTGTCCATCAAGACGTACACGGTACACCTACGCGGATCAGTTGCAATTTTCCAATACAGGCTTTCAAGAGCGTATCTCTTTTTTCTTTTTTTGGGCAGCATTTAATATTTGTTAACATCTTATTAGAATTTTTATACCATATATATATATATAACATGTATTGTGTATCACTCATTAAATGGTTCTTTTGATAGTATAGAATTAGTTTTTGGGTTTTGAAAGTATGTTGATTTTGTTATGTAAAATAAATTATTGTATCATTGGATATCTGGTACAAATTTTTTGAGTTTTGTCAAATACCTTACTGTACCTTGGATCACCATGCATACCACACATACGGTTAAGAATTCCGTGTAACCTAACGCTATAAATTTTGTCAACATAATTTCACAGCAAATATACCTTACACGGCACAATTCGTGGAACACAATCCCTTAGGACAAAGCAATAAGACAAATACACATACTCTGGAAATACCAAAAGTTCATGGAACTTTCTTCAGTTGTTCTTATTAAAGTTAGAAAGTGACATTCATATCGTTCACTAGCGAGAAAGACTTCCATTTTATGTAGTCTGTGTAAATGCCATTGATTACCTCTTTTTTGGCTAGATACTGCTTTGTGATTATTACCACTATAATATTTAATATAGGAGGTGCACACAAGGAGTTTTTTGTCTTCTCCTTCTATAAATATATTGTCAATTATTGAGAGGGGATTTTGAAACCTAATATATGGAAGTTCAGTAACAATATCAATAAGTTACTACTATTGTAGCTTTAGATAAATATATCACATCAAATTGTTAGATGTGGATAATAAATCAAAAGGGAAAGAAAATAATAAAGGGTTAACGATTTCCCCCATTTGGCATATGAGAAGAAAGAAGATAATACATGTGACATGTATGTGCCAATCATTATTTGGATATGTGACAATATTTGTAAAGTATATGGATGGTAAATTTTTTTTTTTTTAAATTACCACTACCATTATAATGTGTCTAAACATAGTTGATATTTATAGAAAATGATTCAGTAAGTAATATACGTCACATATTATGTATATATGATGTGTAAATACTAATAAAATGCTCATATATATGATATATATACATCATATGTGGTAATTAATTTATACAATATGCCTTGCATTATTATTTGTGTCAACATCTTACTAATATTTATATTTTACATATATATATAACACGTAACGTATAATATCTAATATTTTTTTTCTAGTAATTACGTACTATATGTATATACACATATTATATATTACTTAACATATCTTTTCTCTAGAGCAGATTTGATAATGTGAAAAAAGAAGAAAAGAAGAAGAAGAAAGAAGGGATTTTGAAAACACAAGACAACTTAAACATCTGGTTAGATTCTCCGGAGATATGCCTCACTTTTGCAGCCTCTACCATCTGGGTTAAGTCCCTTCATTAGCATGCAACATTTAATAGCTGGTTATATCATTGATAGCAAGTTTCTAATATTAGATGAATGAGATTAAATGATTACCAACATTTTTATCCCTTTCCAATTACTAAAATAAACCTCGGTTAAGTACCACACTTCTCCACTTCCAGCACACTTTAGTTTTGAGAAACCTATTATCTACTTTCCTTTGTCATAAAAAAATTGGCCCCATTCCCTCCTAAGGATTCTTGAGAGGATTGAGCGGGCACACAACTAGTTGTGAATCATTTCAACTCTAAACGGTTGAGTATGTTTCATAATAATTTCTATCTTACCAAATATCAATTCAAAATGTTAGATTTTGATCCTTTTCTTTTCTATCACTTTTCATATCAACGGTTAAAATTATTTACATTTTTATACCACCTTATGATGTCAATATAATGCCTTATTCTAATAAAGAGGACCTAATCCAACGTTTAACTCACTACAAAGTGAATTTTAGTTAAATTAAGCATTATAGCCTTGAAAGCAATTCTCCTTTACACTTGCCAATTAAAATATTTGATGGTGGATAGAAAGATAGTTTAGTTGCAATTTGGAGGTTAGATTAGTGGCTATGTATAGGGTACATGACAATGTTTCAAATTTAAGAAACAATACAAGGCAATTAGAGCATAAAGTATGTGTATACATGTCATGCAACTTATATTGCTTATGATGGAGAGTTCACCCTTTCATATCCTATTCATTCTATTCCCACATATCCCTAAAGAGATTTTTTTTTTTTTAATCTTCAATCTAGTCTCAACTTGAAACTTTATGATGTTATCATTTATACACATACATAACTGTCAAATGCATATGTCATGCAAAAAATATAAAATTGGATGAATAATGAAAAGAGGAATACTTATAATTCAACTGAATATAAGCCATCATATCAATATTAACACTATTTTTTTTTTTTTTGGTAAGAATGTTAACTTTATTGAGTTGCTATTTTATTCCTAAACTTTTAGAAAATATTATAAACTTTGTTCTTTTATCTATTTTTTGGTGATGAGGATATTCTTATTCTTTTGAATTCAAAGGTTTTCTACTAATAAGGAGCAATATTACATTTTATACCTCAATTTTGTCACATTTTGCAATTATATACTCAAAGTTTTAGCCTATTTACTTATGCATTTAATTGAAAATTTAGCATTCACTATCCATACATTAGTTAACTCCAATTCATACTAATAGTTTTGTCAACATGATCAACTAATAGAATGGTCATCTATGACCACCAATGGGTCTTACAATCTACTATTTTACAGGGATGACTAGTAACCACCTATTAGGGGTTGCACAGCGGCTAAGACCATCTTATTAGTTAATTATGCTTATTAGATTAACGGCATGAATTAGAGTTAACTAAAATATAAATAATGACAATTAAATTTCCAATTGAGTTTATAATTAGAGAAATTGAAATTTCAAGTGTGCAAAAAGTGACAATGTTGAGGTATAAATCATGATATTAGCCATCTTCTCTCTCCCCTCCCATTTTCTCTTTAATGAGTTATATGAATTTTTCATCTTTCTTGATTTTTTCTATAATGTAGCTCTCTATCTCTTTGTATGAGTTTTTCTACTATTAAAGTATTAGATTTTCCTTCCTTTTGGTATCATTTAGTTTCCATGTTTATAAGGTATAGTGTTAGACAAATATTTGAGTACATTGTTCAGTTTACATATTAGTCTAAGTTAATGGATAAAAAGGCCTTAAGGTATTGGACCAAAATTAAAAATATGCATTATATGTTTGGTGGTACAAAATCCATTTTGTAGTACATAATCAATATACTTTTAAAATTCAAAAAATAATCTTATATTAGGCAACTAAATCATAGCATTGAACTTTATTATAATTAATAACTTGAATAATTAATTTTCTTTTAATTTTTATTTTTTTATCATGAAAATCCATGTTTAGTACTGTGCACATTAATTATAATATAAGAGAATTATACTGATCTTTTTACACTGTGCTATTTAATTTTCCTTAAACTATCTAGTTCTATTAATCAAATCCTATATTTGTAGAAATTTATATTTTTGAGTGTAATATGCTTTTTTGAAGTAAGAGATATGCCTATCTTGGATTAGGTTTATTGCCCTCATCATTTTGCTTTGTTTTTCCAATTACTTATGTGCTTTGTATTTTAAGTTTATATAACATTTGGTTTACATAATTTAAAGAAACTAGACTGGATAAAACATGTAGTTACCTATTTTGTTTGTAGTATAAATGTACTACTAGATAAGAAGCCCTTCAAAAGATAGTGTAAACTCAAAAATGTTGTACCATTAAACAAGTGTTACAAAAATCATGTCACTGGATAAGATAAAATACCTTTTGAAAGCACCTAAATTGATATTTTATTTCCTAAAAGCACATAAGCCAAATATAAGAGGTTATACTAACATATATATTAAACTATATTATTCGATTCTTCTTATACTCTTTAGTTATATGGGAATCAAACATTAAGAATAATTTCTTATTTTTTTGAAAAGGGAAGGAAAAGGAAGAAAAGGAGTAGCTTTTTTTATTTATGCCATCTTTATTCCTTGGTCAGGTGGCACATAATTGATGTGCATTTTGTTAACTTGTGTAGACTAGTAGATTATTTCTTACTTGTACTATAGTTAACACACATGTTAGGAGGATAAGCTAACACTTGTCATTTTTATATTGGTGTACAGTTAAAAGTTAGTTAGACTCTTTTAGTATAAGTATAAATACCAAACTTTACTTCTTATACTTTGTTTTTCATATATACAATTTGTTTTTCAGATCTGTGTTGTAAATGGAGTTTTCCTCATTCTCTCTACTCGTTGCTTTCATCACGTGATCGATCTATTGGTTTATTAGTGTAATCACAAGGTTTAAACATGGTATCAGAGTAAGTGCTCTTCTAATCCTCTCTATTTTGTTGAATTCTATGATTAAGGTTTTGATTCAATTGCATGAACAGTCTCCAATTACGGATAATGAATAATAACGGTGATTTGGTAGTTAATGATCCTTATTTCCTATCTGAATTAGATAATCTAGGGACGTTAATAGGAAATATAGTCTTTAATGGTAGTAACTATCTCTCATGGACTCGATCTATGAAGCTAAGGTTAGGAGTGAAGGTGAAAATTGACTTTATTGATGGTTCTACTGTACGACCTAATGATGATTTACAAGACTTAAGCAAATGGGTGTGTTATGACTATATGTTGAGGAGTTTGCTTTTGATTTCTATGTTGAGTGTTCTTGCTCAGAATTTCTTGTATACTTAATCAACCTATTAATTATAGCAAGAGGTTCATAAGTAATATGGAGTAGCTAGTGGTCCTCTTATTTTTTAGCTACGATAGGAAATTAGTAGTTTAAGGCAAAACAATCTTACTTTAACAAATTGTGTAAGTGCTAGGATGAGTTGAATGAGTTGCATTCTTTTCCTAAGTGTGCTTGTAGTCGTATGGAATACTATACATATGTAATAAAAGAGTATGTTATAGAGTATGAGTCACATAACAGATCGATTCAATTTCTCATGGAATTAAATGAATGTTATGAGGGCATAAGAAGTCAGATTTTGTCCACAAAGCCTTTATTGTCCATAAATAGAGCCTTTTATCTTTTTCAAGAAGTAGAAAAACAGAGGCAAGTGAGTGGAATTCTTGGATCAAATCTAGATATGGAAACCTTTTATTCCAATAAAGGCAATTTGGTTGATAAGAAGAAGAATAAGAGAGGCATGTTAAGCACTGTTAGTCAAAAGGGCATACCATGAAAACTTGCTTTCAACTAGTAGGATATCCTGATTGATATAAGGGAAAGAGGTTGAGTTTTAAAGGAAACAATTCTAGTTCACTAGCTGTTAATTCAACTGGCCATAAGATGACTATGTCAGTGACAAATACTCCTTTTGAGGAACAGTAGAATGTTGAACACTGTAACGCCGTAAAATCTCTTAACAAAAAATTTCTTAATAGTTGTGTTTTAAGATGGCCAAAATGATGAAATCTTAGGATCTTACTGGTGCTATGGATACCATACAAGGTTCAGGTATGTTTTCATCTACTTCTCTTGGTTTAGTAGCTATGAATAATTGCATGTTTGCTTATATAGTGGATACATGAGCCATAGACCACATGACACCACACCTTTACCTTTTACATAATGTTACACCCTTACATACCCCAATTTTGATTAAATCACTCGATAGAAGTTGCTTGTACTCATATCAGGTTAGTTTAATTCATTTGACACCAGAACTCACCATTCATAATGTTCTTCAAGCATAATCTCTTATCTATCCATAAGTTGGTTCATATACAGTCCTTATAAACCATATTTGATGCCCCTTCATATTGTTTTCAAGACCTGGTGTCTAAGAAGGTTGTAGTATCAGCAGCAACAACAAGAAGTAGTCTTTACATTCTAGAGTAAAAAATAACTAATATATTCAATGCATATACTTCTTTTAATCATCATAATGATGTATTACTACTTCATAGTCGTTTAGGTCACACATCTTTGTCTAAGTTGAAATATCTTGTTGATTGTAAAAACTTAGATGTGAATAATTTTCTTTGTTCCACTTGTTAAGAAGCAAAATTCCATAGGCTGGCTTTTCCTAAGAGCAATGCACATACTTCTTTTGCTTTTAAGCTAATTCATGTTGACATTTGGGGACCTTATCATGTTTTTTCATTGACCAGTGCACGATATTTTCTCACAATAGTGGATGACTATGCTTGTTCTACTTAAACTCATTTGTTGCACCACAAAAGCCAAACATGTAATATACTACATCAGTTTTTCAAATTTGTTGCAAACCAATTTTCTTCTACATCCAAAATTATCAGAACTAACAATGGGGGAGAATTTATCTCTCACAATTGCCAAGCACTCTTGTCTAGTCTTGGAATTATGCATCATAAAACCTCTCCCTATACTCCTCAACAAAATGGAAAAGTTGAGTGAAAGCATAGGCATTTGCTTGAAACCACTAGAGTACTTAGGATTCATGCAAACTTACCTAAAATTATTTAAGTTGAACACTTGCTTGCTACAACTCATTTAATAAATCTTGTGCATGTTCAATCCTTAGCTTGGAAAACACCCTTTGAGTCATTATCATAAACTACCTTCATATAGTGAACTTCCATTGGTTATTTATGTTATATTGCTAATCTTGATCCTTTCAAGGACAAGTTGGATGCTAAGGGAGTTAAATGTGTCTTTCTTGGCCATGTTGCTGGTCAAAAGGCCTATAAGGTCTATGATATTTCTGCTAAACAACTTCGAGTCGATAGGGAAGTATGTTTTTTTTTAACATATTTTTCCTTATAAGAATCTTTCTTCTCTTGTTGATATGTATCCCATATACACTCTAAAGACTAGTCTTTGTTTCTAGCTTCCCATCCATAAACTATTTTGTTTGATACTTCTCTTAATGCATTGCCAGTTATTCCTAAGTCTTTACCATCTAAGTCTCTTGTTCTTGAAACTGCGTCCTCATTTCCTAATCAAGCTTCTTCTAACCCTCCTTTACGTTAGTCTACTAGAGTTAAGAAGTCCCCAGCTTGGTTTGCTGACTTTGTACATTTTGTCACTTCTAGTTATGATGTTGCTAATGGTTCTTCCTTATTTAAACCACAAACCAAATATCCCCTATTTCCTACTTCCATGTATTCTTGATATCCCCAAGACCATATTGCATCCCTTCATGTGTCCTTTCTATTCAAGAACCGCGTACTTATTCCTAAGCTATCAAACATCACGAGTGGATTGATGTGATGCAAAAAGAATTGGATACTTTAGAAAGTAATCAAACTTAGGATCTTACTTTTCTACCTCTAAGAAAGAAAGCCATTGGGTGTAAGTGGTTTTACAAAGTTAAATTTACATCACGAGTGGATTGATGTGATGCAAAAAGAATTGGATGCTTTAGAAAGTAATCAAACTTAGCATCTTACTATTCTACCTTCGAGAAAGAAAGCCATTGGGTGTAAGTGGTTTTGCAAAGTTAAATTTAGGCTGAATGGAAGTGTTAAGAGATATAAGGCTAAACTAATTACTAAGGGTTACACACAAGTTAAGGGGTAAGATTACAATGAAACATTTTCTCCTATTGCTAAATTGAATATCGTGCGTATTCTTTTAGCCGTTGCAATTTCTTCTTCTTGGTTTATTCACCAAATTGACATAAACAATGTGTTTTTATATGGTCATTTAGATGAAGAAATACATATGATAAACCCAAAGGGATATTCTAAAGTAAAATCTAACCAAGTTTGTCTTCTTAAAAAGTCATTGTATGGTTTAAAGTAGGTGTCACGACAATAGAACCTTGAGATTTCTTGGTTCCTAATTTTCTATTAGTTTTTTACAATCCCTACACAATCATTCCCTAGTTACTAGGAAGAACAATGATGGTTTCTTCATAGTTCTTTTATATTTGGATAATATGTTACTTACCAGTTCAAATGAATCACTTATTGTTGTGTTAAAAGACTAGTTGCATGCTGCCTTCATGATCAAAGACTTGGGGAATGCGCGTTATTTTTTGGGGCTTGAATTGTGTCACAACACTTCTAGTTGTTTGCTTAATCAACATAAGTTTATATCTAATATGATATTTGACACAGGCTTGTCTGCTTGTAAGCTAGTGAAGACTCCATTTCCTACTAGTCTTAAGCTAGATCATGATAATGGGGATTTGTTAACTGATGCTACTTATTATAGGAGGTTAGTTGGTTACTTATCATACATCGATTTGATATGTCCAGACATAAGTTTTGTTGTTCATGCACTTAGTCAATACATGTCACAACTACGCACTTCACATCTTTAGGCTCTTTTTATGTTTTGAAATGATTGAAGGTTATTGTTTCTCTTAGCTTGTCCTATCCAGCAAATAATTCATTGGAACTATATGCTTATTCCAATTTTGATTGAGCTATGTCTTCCTTTAACCATAAGTCTATTAGTGGTTATTGTTTGTTACTTGGAAATGCTTTGGCTTCTTAGAAAACCAAGAAACAACCCACTATTTCCACATCCTTAACAAAAGTGGAATACTGGAGTCTTGCTGTAGCCACCAAAGAGATTTTGTAGACCTCTTACATACTTAGAGATCTAGGGATCGATCTTTCCTTACCTATTAATATTTTTTGCGATTCATAAGTGATTCAGTCTAACCTTAGTTTGACTTTGGTTGAATGGTGGTTGAACTTGGTTTCATCCCTTTAATCTTTGACCATTTCATATATCCAGTCCAACTATTCGAGCCAAGTTTGACAACATTAGTCTAAGATACACGTAGGTTAGAATCAAGACAATGCTACTAGATAAACTTCCTTGACTTAATATATTATCGAGAAAGCATCACTATCCAGATCACCATGATATGATAGATATATCTAAATTGCCCAATATTTATATTCTTTTACTAGACCAAGGTGTAACTCAATAGTTAATTTTTTACTTAAACTGTTAAAGTACCAAGTTCCAACTTTATGAGAAGTGAAGTAAAGAAAGATTTCTCATCTTTTGAATTCTTTAGACGAATATGATCTTATGATCTTTGATTCGCTGTGAATAATTACCTACCACTCTCTTGTCATCCATGAGGGAAAAAGGAGGGAGAAAAAAGGAAAGAAGGGTTTAAAGTAAACATTAACGTGCCATTATTTACAAAAGTTAAAGTACTTATATCATGTTTTGTATGAGCGAATGGTCTGCTATGGATTGCCATAGAATTGGATAGAATTAAGATCAGAATTATAAATTCATTCAAATGCTTGAAAACATTTAAGAAATGGAATGTAAATATAGTAATATTTAACAACAATATTAATTATTAGATGTTATAATTAGATGGAGGTTAAGTAATTTTAATTAATGATAATTAATAGAAAAAGAGAAATCGCAATTCCTCCTTCTCAAAAGTGAATTGGATTCCTTTTTCAAGCTAAAATCATTGATTTCATGGAATTGCAATTTCATCTTCTAAATGCACTTTCAAATATAAAAAGAGAATGGATCCAAGCAGTTCCATTTTAGTTTATCCATATGTATCAAACGTAATAATTTCTCATTATGGGTTTGTTTTCATTTTCTTGTCGAGAATTTAAATAATTAAAAAAATTATTATCATCATAATTACAACAACCATCCTAGGTTAATATCAAATGAGCACTTATACCTATTGAAGTCATAAAAATCTAATATCATATACTATCTTAGTTTTTAATTTTTAGTCTTTGCCTACATCTTTCCATTTAGGCTTTCCTTTCTTTCTTTTAACTTGGGAAAAGTACAGACGATGATGAATATTTGGATTTAATGCAAATAGAGGATCAAAACTTTTAAGTTATTAAGATAAATTATTATGTTAAGTGGTTTAAATAAATGATCAAGAGAATCGATATTCTAAAAAGTCATTCAAACAGAGGATTATAATTGAAAAAGTTATGAAATAAAATCATAATTTTAATCCTCTAGTTGAATTACTTATTATAACATTAATTTTTTATTTAAATTACTTAAAAGTTTGATCCTATAATTAAATCACTTACGATGACTAATTCTCTTTTTCTTATCATAACTTAATCTCAAATATTGATCTTTTTGTGCATAATTTTTCCTTTCTTGTTTGTAAGTTGTTGATTTTTCGTTTTTTATAAGTTCAATTTTTTCCCTTCTTTTCCTCTAACTTGCTCGATGTAATTTTCTCTCACCTGAGAATGATTAACTATTCCTTGATAAACCAAATTATGACAAATGATCTAACTCCATGTCATTATCCTAAACGATATCCTGGTATTTAAGTTATGTTACTTTGTACTTAAGGATATTATAATCTTTCTCAATTATAAAGGTATTGTATTTCTCCATCCTCAAATCATATCTTAATCCGTATTCTTATCAATAACATATCATCATAAATAAACTGAAAAACAAAAAATTGAATACATATTGAAGATTGTTTATTTGTGATATAACATATGATTAAATTAACAATGATAGAGACATTATTTGAGAATAGAAAAACTCCGTACCTTATAAAAGTGATATTTTGGTGTCATTATGTTTGTCTATGTCAATTGTATTTACGGACTTATATATAATAAAATAATTATTCATATCACGGGTTATGATAAAACTAAGCTAAGTAAAGTGATCAAATTAAGTTATATGGTTTTAGGCATTAAGAATTTAATGAAGTGTGAGTAATATATAATATGAAGAAAGACATGTTCATTTTCCTATTTTTATGATGGGCTAAAATATGAAACTGGAATAACTGAGATATTAGTGTATAGGGTCATTACCCCAAAATCAGCGTTATACATACACCGTTGAGTTAATCCAATCAACACAACAAATAACAAAATTTAAGAAAAAGAAAAGAAAAGAAAAGAAAACTCTCTTTAAGGAATTAAGGCATACACCCAGTAAATGATGTGCAAACAATAGGATTCAGGTACGTCTCAACATCTGGTTTAATTTTATTATGTCTTCATAGTGCATTGATTTATCGCACAAGATCCTAGCGTGTTAAATCAGGATTCTTTTTCTATAAGTGGTATTAGAGCATTTATATGTGAATCCAAAGCCTTCATTGCGTAAAAAAGTTACGATTTTGTGCCGTTAGGGTTTATATTTTAACTTTAAGGGAGAAAAAATTAAAATTCGTCTATTATATCGAAAAACTAACATTCATACCATTATATTATAATGGCTTTAGTTATATTATTTGGTGGTTTAATGGTCCTAATTTTTTTAGTTTATGATAAAGCTTGATGATGATTAAGTTTAAGGATTTAATGTTAAGGAGCATATAGAAAAGATTTGATTTTTCATGCTAAAATTAATTCTTTTCCTAAAGATTTTGTTTTATTATTATTATGCAATTTTTGGCTCTTTTAAGTTACATAAACAGGTTAGAAAGTTGTTGGTCTTTTAAGCCCATCTACACATGCTGAAGTATACGATAGATGGCTCATATTAATTGTGTCTGTCGCTCCCCAGTGACATTAGTAACTAGAAGAGACTAGAGGGTTTCTTTTTTTTTTTTTTTTCCCCCGATTCTTAATTTATTTGGTAATTTTATGAAATAATCTGGAATTTAATTTATCATAGTTTTGTGAAGGCCTCGGTCAGAATGCAAAAGGCTGATTACATATATATATATATATATATATATATATATATATTAAAGCCCCAATGTCTTGAAATCTATGTTGCTAGAAAAAAAGAGAAATCAAACTTTAAGAAATTGATTTACGGAAAAAAGATTTTAAGATGTTGAAACCTTGGAGCCATACTAATTAATCCTTATCCACTGTTCACAATAGATATTATAAAAAAATGAATTAAACTGACAAAAATAACAATTTTCAGTTACGAACCTCCATTTAGCAACCAATCTATCAATTTCGGAGCCAAACTTGATTCTTGAGATAAGGGGAAAAAATAACTTAATATTATCTATTCTTCTTATCATCAACGGATACATCATCCTTTTACTACTATTATTATCTACATATTCAAGTAAGTACTAAAATTATCAAGATTTTTTATAATTTAATAGCATGAATATTGATCTATTGATAAAATAAATTATATTTAATTCCTATCACAATTGAAAATTAAAAAAAAAAAAAAGTATTGGGATCAAAAACTAAAATAATAGCTGGGATAAATTTTATACTCTTTATCTGACTAAATCAGTAATCTAAAAAAAAATGACCAAAGAGAAATCTTAAAGTGAAAATGCAAAATTATAATAACTAGATTTCCATCTGTTAACAAGCAATGTATGTGCACATTGACTAGTTAAAGGAGATGTTAAGATGTGACTATCCATTTCTTCTTTTACCCGCTTCATTAAAATTTTTGCTCTTTCGTTGAGTACGGGGGAAAGGAATTTTGACCATTTACCTTTTCCATAACTCACTGGAAATAATTGAGGATGATCAAGACATGAATTAGGTTTTGGAGGAGGAGCGAAAATTGAATGAGGAGGCTGCTCCAGGAGTTTGTTTTGTAAGATTTTCAAAGCAGAAACGGATCCAATTTGCGCACCATGGCAACATACGTTTATTGCTAAAGTAATGGGACTAAATTTAGGGTATAAATTTTTATTGGATATATTTAAACAGATGTGGAGATCCTTGAGTAACTTTAAATTTATACATACGAGATCAAGAATTTATTTAGTTTCGGTTGATAATATCCTATATTTTCAATGGATCATTAAAAATTATCCGTGGTTTATAAATCCTCATTATTTGGCTCTAAAAAAAATGGGAACCCAATTTTCACATAGATCAATCATCTTTTGACTCTATTGTAGTGTGGGTCCAAATTAGTGGACTTCCAATAGAGTATTATCGTCCATTAGCAATTTAGAGAAACAAATAAAAAATAGGATCATTGTTACGGTTTGACTCTTATACAATAGGTTTAGAAAAGAAAGGAGGCGTTTTGCACATTTTTGTGTGCAAGTAAATACGAATAATCTACTCAAACATACTATGGTAATAAATAATCACTGCTCTATTCAATATGAAGGTTTTCCTAGATTATATGAACTGTAAGGATGTCTAAACCATTCAAGGAATGTATGTCCAAAAAGAAAGAGCACAAGCTCAGAGAGGGGTTTAGGTGAAACAACAACGAATGATTTGGATAAACAAAAGGTGAGTGAGGATTCTTGAGAAGAGAGCAGAGGAGTTAATGGTGATTGTGAAAAAGATGTTGGAATCCATGCTTTGACATGTGAAGTAAGAGAAGATGAACATCAAGTCTCTATCAACTCAAAGTCAAGTACAATACATGACATAGAAATTGCCCAAAGGACTCCTTTTGAAAAGAAATCAATTGAAGATAGTGAAATAGGTGACAAGGATGAAGAGGGCAATGCTCAAATAAATACTCAGTACGGGAGATGGATTGAAGTACAAAATAAAGAAGATACACAAAAAAAAAAAAAAAAATCTATTAAAGGAATAGGAGCAAATATAGGAGATGTCCAAAAGGGAAAGATACAATTACTGAAAATTTTAATGGGAGTACAAATCTCAAGAAGACACAACTTCTTGTATTTGAAGAGACATAATAGGAAAGAATAGTTACCATAATGAAGAGACACAATAAGAAAGAACACAATAGGTGCACATACAGAAGGTATACCGGTTTCAAAATGATAAATAAAGAAGCAGAATCTAGTTTTCTCTCAAGAAAGAAAAACCAGCAACAATAGTAAAGAGAAGTCATTTAGTAATGGCAAGAAAGGAAGATCAGTTAACGTAATGAATAAAATTGCAAGGAATAATGGTGGCCATGATAGAAGTCAGAATTTTCCTTCAATTTCTATGTGAGGATTCTCATACACCAAAACTACATCCGAACATAAGAATATAAGAGATTGGACTAGGGTAGTTTTCAAAGCGAGTAGTAGCTGACGTCCAAGGAATCATGTTGTACTAAGTGAGGTGGAAAAGGAAGCAAGTGCCAGAGATCATGCTATGACCATTTTAAAGAAGAATGAGAATCTATTTCTAGAGAGAGCAGCTGATCCATGTGATAGATGAAGCAGTGTTGTAGTCAAAATGTCAATGGTGAAATTGGACATCTTAGGGAAGGACATTTTAAATATGCTTAAGTAGACATGCAAATTGATGGTAGAGGAATTTTACATGAATCAAGTATGATCAATGGACATCTAGAGAGTATCATTCGTATTATCATTAATGGAAGAAGGAAAGAAATCAATCCTCCTTCTTACATAAGAGATGCAGATGACCATGATGTACACAATTTTCCATCCATATCAATAGAATATGAGAATTGCTAACTTTCAACAACCCTATATAGTGGATTTTTGGTTCAACATTTCTGCATCCATGATTTCATCAAAATTTGTGGATACCTTATCTTCAGACATGGAACGTCAACCTTTCAAGGCACTTGCATGGAATGCTAGGGATGCAAACTCCAAGAGTAAGCATAAGGTCATTCAAGACCTTAAGAATCAACTTAAACCTCAACTCTTCATCATCATTGAGACAAAGATGGGAAGGCAGGCGGCCAATAATCTAAAGGAGTATGTTAGGTATAACAAAATGTTGTGCAAAAAGGCCAAAGGATTCAACGAAAGAATTGTTGTCCTATGGTTTGCTGAAGAAGTTGTTGTGCATGCAAGCAACATTTCCCGCCTACAAATCCTTATGAATGTTTAGGCACATAACTTTAACTCTTCTTGGTTTTTTTTTTTTCTACTATTTATGCAAGACCATCTAGAGATGTTAGAAGTGGGTTATAGACTAAATTAGTTGAATAAACTAGTCGCATTAAGTGTTCTTAGGTCATGATGGTAGGTTTTAATAAAGTTATGTGTCAAGAGGAGAAGTGGGGAGGCATTAAAGTAAGGCAAAGAAGAGCTATGAATTATCAAAATTGTATGAATGAAAGTGGGATGGTAGACTTGGGTTTTATGGGACCCCGATTTATTTGGTCAAAAAGGTTAAAAAATCTAAGTGAACTAACTTAATCCCCTTTGGATAGGGCGTGGGCTAATTATAAGTAGAAGAGGATGTACCTAGAGGCAAAATTATTCCATCTTTTATCAAACCAGTCAAACCATTTGCCAATTCTATTTGATTGCAATCTTAAACACCAAGCAGGGCCAAGATTAGAAAGGCCATTTCATTTCCAACCCATGTGGCTTCAACATCTAGAGTTCAAGACTTTAGTAGGAAACAAATGGTTTTGGTTGGATTTTGATTAAGTAAATGATTCTAAAATGTTAATGGAGACCTGAAAAAAGTGGAACGAAGAGGTGTTTGGTTTTATTCCACATAGGAAAAAGATCATTATTGGGAAGTTAAAAGAAGTTCAAGAACAATTATTCTCAACACCTTCACAACCTTTAATTGAGAAAGAACATAATTTATAAGAAGAACTAAATTGGCTTTTAAAGCAGGAGGAGAGATTTTGGGCTGAGAAAGCTAGATAGAACTAGATTCTAAATGGGGAAAGGAGTACATGGTTTTTTTATGATATTATTGTGTCTAGGAGATCAAAATCATGGGTTTGTAGCCTCTTTGACTGTATTGGTAACTAGATGGTAAAGAGGGAATCAACAAATTGTTCAAATAGTACTTCTAATATCTTTATTCATTAGAAAGAGTGTTTGTGTAGAGGAATGAATATGATTGGAAAAATGGTAGAGGAAGTTGAATGAGGAAGAAAAAGATGTTTTGAGTTAGCCTTAGACCAAGGAGAAAACAAAAAATGCCTTGTGGTGTATAGAGATGGACAAAACACCTGGAATTGACAGCCTACATGCAGAATTCTACAAAAAAATACTAGGATATAGTGGAAAACATAGTTTGTGATGTAGTAGGAAACATTCTTAGAGAGAGCCATATGCCTCCATAAATTAATAAAACACTGTTGGTCCTCATTTCAAAAGTGTTGGGAGCAAACAAAGTGAAAGATTTTCAATCTACAAGTCTTTGTACTACCATGTACAAGATTGTGAGTAAATACTTAATAAACAAGTTGAGACCGATTCTCAATAATTTGATCAACCCAAAACAATCAAGTTTCATCCTTGAGAGAACACTAAGGACAATATCATTGTTTTTTAAGAGGTATTACACTCTTTTGAGAAGACAAAAGGGAAGTAGGGTTGGATGGTAGTGAAACTAGACATAAAGAAGGCATACGATAAGGTGGAATAGGATTTCATCTAAAATACTTTAGAGTTCTTAAACTTTCCTAACTCATAAGTGAAGTTGATTGGTTCATGCCTTACATCAATGTAGTTTCGAATTGTTCTCAATGGAGCAATGATGGATCCTTTATGTTCAAGCAAAGGGATTCGATAGGGAGAGCTTCTCTCTCCGCACTTATTTATTCTATCTATGGAAATTTTAAGTAGAATAATTCATGTGATGGTCTAAGAAGGCAAGTGGAAACCTCTAAAATTGAGGAGAACAGATATCCCATTATCACATTTGTTTTTTGGTAGATGATCTCCTACTTATGGCTGAAGTGATAGAAGATGATGCATTTCTGATCCGACAAGTGATTAAAGGATTTAGATACATATCGGGACAAAAGGTCAAACCTGTTTTCTAAGAACACAAGTAAAGATTTGAAAATTAGTATTTGCAATGTTTTTAGCATACGACAAAATGTAAACATGAAGAAACATCTAGGCATCTTAGTTAAAGAGGGTAGGAAGCTGAGCAATATAGACATAAGATTCATTTCGGAGAAGATGTAAAGAAAACTCATAGGTTAGAAAACAAACTTGTTGAGTATGGTGGGAAAGAAATTGCTAACAACCTCTACACTTGAAAGTATTGCAAACTACTAATTAGCAGGCTCTTCCCATGTATAAGTGCTTGATGAAGAATGTAGAGGTGATTCATAAAGACTTTATATGGGGGTCTGCGTTGGAAGCAAGAAAAATTCGTTGCATTAATTAGGGAAAAGTTGAAGCAATCAAGGAAGAGTGGTGGTTTAGGGCTTTTGGATATCAAACGAAGGAACTAAACGAATTTTGTGTACTTAGCATGGTAACTAAAAAGGAAGGAGCTTTATCTGGATCAAATCGATGCAACAAAAATATAAGCTGAATCAAGGGCATAAGTAAGGAAAGATCGGATTGCAATTCTGTAAGGAAATTCGAAAAGCTGTAGACTAGATCAAGGAAAAAGCACATGTGATCCTGAAGAATGGTGTAAATACGAAATTCTAAACAAATAGGTAGAATGATTGTGTGAATGTATACAAATGGTTATATGGTCCTTTATACAGGTTTGATAACAACTAGAAGATTTGTTAGGTTTGGGACAATGTCTCCAACTAGAAGAAAGATGTGATAAGATACCCCTTAGATAAGGATATAAAATGGAAACTAGGTCACTTTGTGCTTTAGGAAGAAAGTGAGAAAGATGATATGTTATGCTGGCCTCATTAAATGGATGGAGAAGTTTCCACTAAATCAAGGTACTCTTGCCTTATAGCTGAAATGGAGAACCAAGAAAGACATAAAGATTGAGAATGGATTTGAAAATTAACCATAGCCCCTAATAACCAAATTCTTATATGGCGAATTATGATGAATGGATTAGCAATGGGGCAAAACTTGCAAAGATAGGGAATTCACATTGATAGGAGATGCACATTCTATCACTATAAACAAATTGCTTCAGCATATCTTCTTAAAGTATGAGTGGAGCAAGCAATTGTGGCGTAAGTTAGGAACCCTTTTAAGCACAAAGGAATACTCTTTTGAAGACTTAAAGAGGTGGATAAAAAATAATTGTAGGAGGAGGGAACTAAATTGAAAAGAAGCTAGGCCACCCGAAATGATAAGAATCATCTTTGCTTTAAGGGAAATTTGGATAAAAAGAAATAAACACATTTTCAAGCCAAACCATGAGATAAGAGATTATGTTGAGAATGTTATAAAAGGTGCAAATAAGTGTTGGCCTAAAAATAGAAAGGAAAAGCTTAGTTAAGGAATTCCTAGCCCTTCCTTATAGGTTTGGAGATTATGGAATGATGTATAAAGATAAATTGACATAGAGTAATCGTGGACTCAAAAAAGGAAGCAAGGATTGGAGCACTAGCCAAAGACCATAATGCAGTTATCCCATGCGGTTTTCATATGTAGTACAATAACTTAACCCCCTTAGAGGTAGAACTAGGTGCTATAAAGCACAGACTAAAGTTAGCACATAGAAGGGGATGCATGAAAGTGGTACGTGAAGTAGACTCGCAACAAGTGATTGATTGGATCAAAAACAACAATATTGACATGGATAGATGTCATAAGCTTTTGTAAGACTATAGGCATGTAATTAACAATCTGTTTGCTTTTACGATTTGCAAGGTAAACTGAGAGAGGAATGAAGCTGCAAATTAGCTATCAAAGAAGGAACTTTAGCATCATGGTCTCATGTTTTTTGTTGATTCAATTCTATTATTTTTTTCTACTCTTTGTTCTAGTTCTATAAGACATTCTATTTCCTTGTCGTTATACTGTGTTGATTAGGCAACTTCTTTTCGATGACATGTTCATGACTGATGTATGTAGGTTTTGTTTAGTTTATTAATGAAGTATTATTTCACTAGAAAAAAAAAAAAGAAACTCTAAAAACTAGACCTGCAAATGAGTCAAGCCACTAAAGATCTATTCAACTTAACTCATTTTAAACTCGTTAGGCTTCAACTCGATTTGTAAAGGAGTTGCACTTGATTTTCAATTAAGACTCATAAGTTGGCTCATTTGTATCATTTATGACTAAGTTGGCAAGCAAGTGCATAAGCTTTATATTTATATATATTATATACATATATACACATATATATTATATAATTAATATAAAATTTTATATTATATACTATACTATAAATATATCATAATATTTAGGCTTGTAAGCTTAGGATCGATTAGGCTTGATAATGTAAACGAGCTTTCAACTTTTCTTGCTCAAGCTCAAGCTTGTAATTTTCAGGCTCAACAAAAGTTTGGCTTAAGTTGATCTTAATAATTTTCTACGAGCCGTGCTTGAGTCTTTAAAAGTTCAGCTCAGCTCAGCTCAATTTGAATTATTTGTAACACATTTGATAACTATTAAAATTATTGAATAATCTAGATGTCTAAAAAGCATGGGAACCATTGGGTTTAAAGACTTTGAGAAGATTAACATGCTCTCCTAGGGAAATCATTATGGAAAGTGTTAAAAACCCTTATCTTTTGTAGGTTCGGGTAATTAAAAGTCTTTATTTTCCAAATGTGATTTCATTGTAGCTAAGAAGGATGGAAGTGCATCTTGGATTTGGTAAAGCTTATTGGTGGAAAGGGATGTGATTAAAGATAAGTTGATGTGGCAAGTTAGGGATAGAAGAGACTTTAGATGCTGCTATTAGCCATGGGTATCTTAGGTTAATTGTAAAACTCCCCCTCTTAATCAAGAGAGCAATGTTGATAGGGAGCATAGAGTGGAAGTTTTCAACAACCAGTGTCCAAATGCTAGGATTTAGCTAAGGTTGAGGAAGTCTTTGATAAGAAGATAGCTGCTAATATTCTAAAGGTTCCTCATGGTAGTGTTGAAAGGAAAGATAGAGCTATATGGCCTTTACGTAGGAATGGGAAATATTTGGTTAAGACTAAATATGGGAAACTCATGAAGCAAGTTGTGCAATATGCAAGTATGAATGTTATTCTCATCAATGTAGTAACTCTCTACGAAAGATTATTTGGTATTTGGGTTCTATGCCTAAGCATAAACACTTGGTTTGGAGGAGTTGCACTACTTTGACTACTAATTGTAATCTATTTAAGAGGAAAATTAGAGACAATCCTTTGTATAAGTTCTATAAAGAAAATGAAACAGTTAAACATCATTTTCTATTGTGTAGTTAGAGTAAACCTTTCTAGTTTGAAATTATGGAGATTAAAGTGGATGTAAATTAAGTTATAAGTAGGATAGTTAAGTAGGGAAATGTAGAAACTCATGTGTATCACAGCAAGGAGATCTAAAGATCTTTCTACCTAAATTATTAGTGTATCTTTGTTTATCTGGAAACTAAGATGTAAATGATCTTTAACCTGATCCAATTACAGCCTTTTTGTTAATTAAGACCCACATGCTAAATTCTTAGAAGCGGTTCAAACATGCCCCATTGATGTACATTCACAATGATAAGTTTTTGCAGTTCATTCGTGGATTGTCCTAGCTGCTAGGTTTTTTAAGATCAACATCAACAGCGCATCAAACACACATGACACATATAGTGATAAGGCTAATAGTAAGGTAATATTCTACGACTACTATGGTCAGCTTGTTGCAAGGATGAGTGAAGAGGTCAAGGCTAGTAATGTCGAGTCAATAGAAGCAAAAGCTATGTTGGAAGGACTCAAGCTTACTTAGAGGAAGAAATGCAAGTTGGTGATCTTAGAGATGGATTCTTCATTAGTGTTTTGGTCTTTGAAGTTTAATTTATTTGGTTGGCTTATCAAACCTTTATTCATGAATAGGGTTTAAGGTTAGGTTCTGGGACATGATTCAAAACTTTATAGGGTTTAAGGTTGATTTTTAGGATTATAAAAAAACCAAATAGAAAATTTAATTTGATAAAAAATAATATATTATTGAAATATTTTCTCTTAACCTACATACTATGCATGCTCTATATAAGTTCTACACTAAACAACACATTTGGTTTTAAATTTCATTTGTATATAAGTTAATAAGTATAATCATAATTCTACTCGTTTGCTTTCCATGCTACTCTTTCTTTTATCTTATTTGAACCATATGCAAACTCGTCCCTATAAGATTATTTAAACTTTATAAAAACCAACACTTATAGGTTGGTTTTGGGAATAGGAGGTAAAACCTTATAGGATTTTTATAAAGTTCTAAAAAATGTTGGACCCTATAAGAGCAGGTTTGGGTTTCCTAAGAACCATCCCTAACCAACCTTGGTTGTATCCTTATTGGTGTGGCTTTTATTGTTTGTCCTTTGTTTGATTCTTTTTCTTTATCCCTTATTAATAAGAAGGCAAATTGTTGCACCGATTAGGTAGCATCATAAGGAAAAAAGGGATGCGTGCTAGCTTTTGTTATTATAATTCTCCATCCCCTTTAAAGTTTTTATTTTTTTGATGATCTTGTAACTAGCCCCCTAATTCTTAATTGGGGTAATTCTTGTTCTCTTTATGTAATAAAGTTCCCCTTTGACCTAAAAAAAAAAAAAAACCATTTCAATCTCTTAAATTAAGTAATCGCAATCTAAACCAAAACATGGATAGGAAATACTTAAAATCCAACTAAAGTTGATTTCAAAATAAATCCAATTTTAGGTATATAAAATTAAGAAAATTCAAAATTTTTAAGTTAAAGTCAATGTTACGAATCAACAAAAAATTTAAACTACACAATTTTTTGGGAAACTTTTATCTTCAATTGCAAACTTCAAACACAAATGAAATCCATGAGAGATATTGTGATAATCAAGTTCCTTTTTTTTAATTTATAAAAGAAATCGGTATTAAGAAACAAGTTTTTCTCGAAAAGTTAATTAGGAAACTTAGAAAAGATGATAATAACATAAGTACTAAATAGGAAAACTATTGTTTGTCTTTAATAAAGCACAATAATCTACAAAAAAATTATATAGAACCCTAAGTTAAACCCTCACACCAAGTTAGGAGAACTATAGGTGAAAAAAGAGGGGAACAAGTTAAAACAAACTAACTTTGAGCCAACCTAATTCATCCGGTCAACCTTACATTTTGGTTTAAGGCCCTATTTTCAATTGCCTTATGCTTCTCTTTGATTGAGTTTTGAACATTTTGATTTTTACATTTTTTATTTTGTCCTTTATGCTTACTAGAAACTTTATACATGGACCTAAAACCTTCTAAAATAACCCACAGTAAGTTTAAAGTAGTTTTAACATGCTTTAAAACAATCAAACACTTCTTCTTCTTCTTCTTCTTCTTTTTTATAGAAGTTAAGGTTGCTAAAGGATCAAACCAGATCCAACAAAGAACCAAACCATATTAAACCAAATAATGAAATCTAGTTTGTTTACATTTTAGTTTGATTCTTAGTTTGGTTCTTAGAGTGTCCATATAGTGCAAGGTTTAGCCCAAGAGATAAAAGTGAATCAAACTGTTTTTACATGAACTAATTGCTCCTTACTTATAAAATTAAGAAAGAAATAACATATTTTACTTATTAAGCACCCAACTAGCAATCCTTATGGCAAAAAAGGGGGGAAATGAAAAACTAAACCTAAGCCTAAGAGATTGACTCCCAATTTCCTAGTCCTCAATGCCTGCACTTGTCCTTCATCATTTCACTCTCATCTAAGTGTCTAGATTAGAGTAGACTCTTACTCTTTGTTCATGCCTTCACTTAGTCAATTTCGTCTTATGTCTTAGGCTTAATTCCCCATACTCTCATAGCCTCACTTTTGTCTCTTAGCCTACCCTGACCTCTTAATGGTAGACCCCTTTATAATTGTATAGTAATTTTCTCATCTTAATTTGCTTGTATTGTAATGAAGATAATCCTATAGAGAATTTCCATAATAAGTTTGAGTATTAAGTTCAATTTGTTTCAAAAAAAATATATTATCCATAATTCACTTATTTTTTATATGCATATATGTAGTTAGAGTTCACATGGTATCAAATTACATAAGTAAATATCATAGTAATAGATGTGTTTATGAAATGTGATTAAAACAACTACATATTTTTTAAAGCAATTTGAATCGAAATCAAATTGCATTTAAAGTAGTTTAGTTCAGAATCTTGAACCACTAAAAGCATTTTAGTTCATTATGCCTATGAACCAAACTAAACCACGAACACAAATATTGGAAATTATGGTTAAGGATTGATGTAATAGGATTTATAAGTTAAGATCTTTGTAAGCACATCTAGAATAAATTTAAGTTCTACTATGTATGGTTAGATATATATACAGGTGGCGTTGAAGACACTTTGATACATGGAAGTCAAAATATAAAGTTCACAACACTTAAGGAGAAATTACCAATTGGATGAAATCATAATATAGGATGAGATTACGCAAACTTGCTCATGGGACCTTGGAATAACTCAAAACAACCAAGTACTGACAGGTTAGAGCTCTTGAAATGGTTAAACCAAGATTGGTTCATCCTAAATCCTCATACCTACAAGGTTTAGGAGTTTGGTTCATGGTATTTAGACCCCGTAGATTGAAATATATGTATTTTTATTTTTTGACATTCATTTACAATTTTCTAAGTATTATATTTAAGAGTACATAACTAATGTAAATTAATTATTGATTAGTTTGTAATCTCTCGTCAATTTTTTCTCAAGAAAAACATGTACACAAGAGCATTACTTCCTTTACAAGGCAATGATACCAAAAATAAGTAAGATAGTGTGACTATCCAAACATGAAACAATAAGAAAAGAAAATAAAGAGTTACTAAAATTAAGAAATTATCATTTTGTAATGTAATATTTTTCATACATTATAAAATTTTGCAAATACCTTTATAACTTATACTACAATTTTCATTAAGTGTTTTTTTTTATGTGACGCTACTCAGGCCTTCTCAAAATTCTAAGATATCTAAATGAGTGATGAGCATCTAGCACAACTTAGAGGTGAAAAAGAAAAAAAAAAATCAAATATAGATGAAGGTTGAGATTACTTTAATGTTCTATGATTCCATTATAGCCATCCTAAAGTACTCAAATATACAAAGGAATGCTTGTAAATTATTTAGAGTTGATATGTTGCAAGGTATTACCATCTCATTTTGTGGCATTGCCTATATCGGTTAGACCTAGCCTTCACTGTTTTTCAATCACTTGACTTCAACATTAATCATATGATTCATGGATGGCACAAATGTCCAAACAAGTGGTTAAAATGGGGTAGATTAAGGGGAGAAAATTCATGGAAAACAAAGGTAGCAAGCACTTTTACCTTATCGACTTAAGGAAACACCATAAAAGAGAGATAATAATAATAACTGTGATACATATTTGACTCTAAATATTTTTCGTGAATTAATTTAATAAGTTTATAAATACCATGTAGTGTTGGAAGGGAAATCAATGCTTCTTAAAAGTAATCTTTAACTTTTTCTTTCTCTAACATCGACCTCTATGTTCTACTTATCACCAATCAATAGTAGTATCAGATAAGGAAATGCTAATATCCATTGCAATATCTATGTTATAGAGTAGTTGTAAAAATTAAGAATTGTTGTTTTTACTTTCTTGCTATGAAGGATCTTCAATCTAGAGGTAAACTTATAGGTGCTTCATGATTGAGTTGATTTGCAAAAGAAAGCACACTATGAGGGGCTAGAGTTTTCTATAGTAAAGAGACTCTAGCATTCATGTTAGTAGAGTGTATAAAGATGTTGAGATAAGCAAGAAAGTAATAACTATTAAGAAAGTAATAACTATTGAGGCTTTATGGGAAATTTATATAAGATGTTACTCATCCGGAATGTAACACATGGAAGCAAATCATTGGCCTAAGAATATTCCAAGGTCAGGCTGTTATAGCTATTTGATATTAGGAAATCTTCTCACATTTCATGTGATGCTTGACACTAAGAGTTGACTAGTAAAAATATGGGTATGGGTTTTCTTTCTTCCCATTCCCCTGCAGCATTGAACTTTTAAATGTTGTAAATCACTCTTCTAAATTTGATGAATTGGTAACATAAAAGACATTTACTTTATTAGTTAAAAAAAAAAAAATACATTGAGCTCAAAGCTTATGAAGGCTAAAGTATATTTTGATAAGTTCAATAGGGTGTTTTCGCATTAAGCTTAAATTTAGAGGGATTATTATTTGTAGCCTCTAAAGTTTTTTGTCCGTTTATTAATGTCTAAAAAATGATTTGCAACATTTGAAAATTTAAGGGGCAATTTAACATCTAAATTAAAGTTCAGGAAGTTATTTACATCTTCCCATTCTTTTTTCTTCTATTTACGGTGACTTATAACTAGAGAAGAGACTGGCGGACTATTCTTTTTTCTCAATTTTTTAAACTTTATTTGGCCAATTTTATGAAACACAATTTTGTGGAATTTAATTTATTAGAATTTTTAAGTGACGACGGCGAAAATGCAAAAGTGGAACTAAATATACATAACTTTAATGCTCCAAATGTTTTAGAATCTTTACTGCCAGAAGAGAGAGAATTCAAATTTTTAAGAAATCGAAACCATATGGCCATATTTATTGATCCCCATCCCAATTCCCAACTGGAGGACAAAACTCACAATAGAAATAATAAAGAAAAAAAATTGAATAATTTGAATTGAATTAACACATATGACCATTTTTTGGTACAAATCTCCCTATACCCACCAAGTGATCAATTAACAAGAACCAAATTTAACACTTGACATAAGAGAAATAACATAACTAAATAATTTCTACAATAAATATTCAAAATAGTACAATAATTTAAACGGAGTTCTTATAATTAATGGATGTATCATCATTTTACACCTATTATTACCCATATTCGGGAAGTATTAAAACCGAAGCTAAAATTAGTTAGGATGAATTTGGCCCTCTCTACCTAAATCATTTATCTAGAAATTAACCAAAAAAACCTTAAAGTGAAAATGCAAAATTATAATATTTATATTTTTGCTTACAAGTGCAATGTTTGTAGACACTGACCTGCTAAGAAAATGTCAAGATGTGATGATCCTTGGAAAGTTCCAGCCTCTAATAACTCGTTTCTTCCTTTACCAGCAATAATAAAATTTTTGTTCTTTCTTTTAGGTACGAGCGAAAGGAAATTTTGATTCGTTTACCTTGGGGAAAATATACATCCATTTCATTGAAAAGAAAACAAAGCATGGATTTAACTTTTTATGACTTAAAAAAAAAAAAGGAATAATTTACAGTTTTAGACAATATGAAGTAGAGATTTTAATGGTGCTATGAATATGACCGTTTAATCTATCAATTAACTATTTAGATTAATACATGAGTTAATACCCGATAACTTAGGTGAGTATTTTATTTCTTGGATTGTAGGGAATGATGCAATAATTTACCCTTTCTTTGTTTGTCAGCTTATAATTGGATGCAGCTAATCTTATGTCATTATTCAAATTTCTGCAAATGCAATGCCATATTGAATCCAGCTATAGCTTGTATATATGTGCCGTTAGCAACATCTATCCTTTTCTTCTTCACCTTTTTGCACAGGGAGAAGGTGATGAATTGGCTTTTTTCAGAACTCTTTGTCCATAACCAAAATTTATTCTTCCATAGGAAAATGCTTGCAATGACCTCCAATGGGGTACCTTCCCATGCAACTTCTCGGAAGGAGGACTTATTCAAAAGAGAAACAAACTCTATCCTGAGCAAAAAATGCCGGCATTTCAACACAGCTTCCTCAGTACACATTAACTTTCTATATGTACCTCCCTTCTTTTAGCTTCTAGTCAATTAATATCTCATCAATTACCTTTTCCTTTCCCTATAAATACCCCCATTCTCTAGTCAACTTTCTCATCACCAAAAATAAAAAAAAAACATTTCGTAATTCATATCATATCATACCATATCATACAACAACTAACTCTCTAGGGTATTTAGCAATTGTGTTCTAGAATGTCTGCATCGCGTTGTCAGGTTGTATTTGAGGATTTCTTCCCCGCGATGGTGGACAAATTGGGGGCTGATGGTTTTATGAAGGAATTGAGTAATGGATTCAATTTGCTTGTTGATAGGGATAAGGGAGTGATAACATTCGAGAGCTTGAAGAGGAATTTGGCATTGCTGGGGTTGGAGAGAATGAGTGATGATGAAGTGAGGTCAATGCTTTTAGAAGGTGATTTAGATGGGGATGGGGCTCTGAATGAGAAAGAATTTTGTGTTCTCATGTTTAGATTGAGTCCTGCCCTAATGGAAGATTCAAAAGAGCTTCTAGAGGAAGCAATGGCAAATGATGAGGAAGATGATTACTAAGAGGCATGATTAGAGTTTTTCGTCTTTTGAGTTTCTCTATTATCATTTAGTAATATGTTTCATTCTATTTTAGTTCGATATTTCGATTTTTTCTTTTTTTTCTTTTTTTTGGGTTCATTTTAAAATTTTCATGCATCTCTTATTTGATTCACCCAATGAGCCAATTGTACTAGTCATTGATGCCAATGCAGATCAAGTTTTGTTTTGATATTCTTTAATGCATATTACGTTGGAGTTTGCAGTTAGACTAGGAAATTTCGTGGAAAATGAGAATGAGTCTTGCTATTGTTCAAATCTGAAATGGGGTCTCTTCCCAAAAATGTCCACGTATATCTGGACGTTATCTATTTGACATGTAACCTTAATAAAATATCCTAAAAACTAAAACATGAAATGGACATGGTAACCAAAAAAAATAAAAAAAAGTTGGGAATTAATTTGATGGATATTTTTATGATTTAACAAATAAATGGACTGCCAAAATGAAGACGGAGGTCAAACAATATTTATTCAATCGGATGAAATTGGTCAATCATATGGAAATATTCATTGAATTCTCACATTTTTATTATATGAAAATACTATCAAATTTCACGTTTCATCTATTGAATTTATTTACGTAGGTTAGATCTAGTGATGTCAATCTAGACCCTCGTTTTATATGTTTCCCATAATATCGTAACAACAAGAAATTCATATGAATTTAACTGTTAGTGACTTTTCATTCAATGGAGCTCACGCTTTCCTCTTGTGGGCAGAAAACAGAAGAAAAAGAAGAAAGGACGTATCCCGTGCAATGCAAAGACTTCTAATTAATACGAATATACAACTTTTGTTTATTTATTTATTTTTCAAATGGAATAGCTTCTCCTACTCAAGTAAGATTAAACGCATAAATCAACTATTCATTGACAAAATTCATTTATAATATGTAATATAATATGACTTCCGATTTTATGTTTGGCATTGTATATTAAACTCCAATTAGTAGTTGCCTCGTCAAGGTCTTGTAGCACAATTAATATAAATGTTATCCTTCTTCTACGGGATGGCATAATTTCGAGTCCGCTCCACCCTCTCCTATTGTAATGATCGGATGAGAGGAATAAACACATAGAAACTCTCATCTGCTAGTTCATAATGTCTAATATGACACAACCTCGCCTTTATGTTCGATATTGTGTATATTAAGCTCCAACTAGCTTTTGCCTCGTCAAAGTTTTGTAGTACAATTAGTATGAATGTTAACCTCCGACGGGATGGTATAGTTTTGAATCCACTCCACCTTCTCCCTTAAGAGGGAGGCAAAAAGATAGAAGCTGTCGTCTTCTGATGCTATTATGCTGGAAACTTTTGTTACTTTCATTAGCCCAACTGAATGAGCTTTGAGAAATGCTTCACGTGGACAGGCCCACCCACTTCCATACTAAGCGGGCTCAGCTGGGGGCTTTACGGTCCAGCTTCCCTTGAGCTTTTCTTTTAACTTTCTGGTTTAAGGTGGGCTTGTTTTGTTACATATGAAAAATTAAGGAGATGGAAATGGGTTTCACCATAGTTCAACTCGGATTAGGATTAGATAAGAATTAAACGGGATTGAATTTATAATATGGTCATATCAAATCGAATTAGACCGTACGAGTCGATTCGAGTTTGATATTACTGGTTTTTAATTTGTTTGCCACTTTCAATTAAAAAGCTGGACTCTTATTTTCATTGTCTTGAATCCCCTAGATTTAGGATTTTTTTTTCAAGTTAGAAAATTTTGCTTTGACGTGGTTTAAATTTGACATAGTTAATTGAACATGCTATTAAGTTACTAGTATGTTTGAATTAGCCGCTGAGATTCAAAAGATTAAATATGTTTAACACAAAGAAGCGAGTACTATATGATACAAGGCGACGAAATGCATGATACATAATTTATGTCCTTAGCAAATCAACTATACTTAAAACGAGGTCACGTGGTATGTTAGGCTTAAAATGACAGGAACAAGATATATTAAGGTATCGGGTGAATGAATCAATAACTTGAGTCACGATATTAAATTTTTTGAAGACCACACTTATTTCATTTTTATTTTTTCACGATTATATGTAATTAAATATATATTTATATAGAAAATATATATACATATTTATAAGATATTTACATATATTCACGATCCATATATAATATATGTATATGTATTAACATATCTTAACCTCTTAGATAAATATATATACTAATATACACACATACATATCTTGTGTATATATATATATATATAACATATTCACCAATTTTCTGAGACTTCATTATAAAAAATAGATAAATACATAAAGAAAAATTATTAATGAAAATATATATTAATATACACATACATATATCTTGTATATATATGCATTTTTTTTCATTAGCTTTTCAATATATATAAAATCAAATTGATGATTTTGCTCGCTGATTCAAAGGCCCGCTGGTTTGACAAGTTCATAAGGTTGCTTAACCTGTTGGACGGTTTAGGCCCGACTTAGTTAGGTCCAATCCAGTTCTATGAATCGATGGGCCGATTTAGGATCGATTCACGGTTATAAACCAACCCAATCCTAAGTTTATTTATTATTTGTATTGATAGCATAGCTATCAACTAAATGGTACATAGTAAGTAAATTTTGGTGCATGTTGTTCCTTATTTTTGGTTTTATAGAACTTTTCTTTATTCATAGTTTTGCTATTAAATATGCAAGAACTTTAAATGGGCCTTTCGGGTTTATTTTCCAATAACTTAGATGTATTTTCTCTCTAATGTCAATAATCATCCTAAACATTGATTATTGAGTTTTCTCAACTCTTTTTTGTCATTATCAATTACAAATGATTATGGCAAACCCATATTAAGGATGTAAAAACCAAGTTACAAAATTAAAAAAAAATAAAAAAATTTATTAATTTAAGAGAATTAAAGGAATAAACAATTTTTATGTCTAGATTTTGGTATAACATACAAATTGATATTAAGTGTTAAAGGCAAAAATGTTATAGGAGAAAATTTAAACATTGGTATAACATGTAATTAATATCAAGTATCAGGAGCAAAATTGTCATGGAAAAAGATCCAGACATCGGTATGGTATGTAATTACACATTAATACTAAGGTCATTTTGGCCCAAGAAAAAGTTATACTCCCAACTAAATCAATCAACTGTAACTTATAGTTGTCATAACTTCCTCTCACAAAAACTTACGATACTTTCCAGGAAACCTATAGTACTCCTCCCAACTTCAAATCCCTAATCAAGATTTGTGTCATTGAAAGAGCAATCCATCAAGAAGCAATCTTTCCTCCATTTTCCAGTAAGACTTCCTTCTATCTCCATTTTATCTTTGTCAATTTATGTTTTTAGGATTCCTTTAAGTTTTGAAATTGAGGTGTTGATATTATTAGTGTAATGGTGATGGTGATGTGGTTATGATAAAATTATATCTTGCTGATGTCATGAAGTGGTGTTGGGATGTGTAATGCATGTATACTGTGTCTTATATGGGGTGTGTGATGTGCAATTACGTGTATGTCTGTGTAGTTAGGGGTATGTGCGTTAGTCTACAAGATGTGAGTCATAAATATGTATGAGGTATGGGTTATTGTGTATCATGTGTATGTATGTGTGTTAGGTTTAGTATATGTTGTGTGTGTATGTGTAGGTGTTGTAAAGTATATGGGATTGGTTGAGTATAGTTGTGGTCATGTGGTAGCATACGGTGTTTGTGTGCACATGAAATTAGAGTAGTAATGTGCATTGTGTCTATACGTATAAGACAGCATGCTGGGAGTTATGTGAATGTTGGTGTCACGTATGTGTTTATATTAGGAGGATATTAAAAGGATATACAGAATACGGTTTTGAAGCTTAGAGTATGGAGTAAAGGGTAGAGTTAAGGAAAAATAAGTATCAAGTTGCAAATTTATTAAAATTCTAAGCTAACTTTTATATTTTGAACAGGTACTAGAGAACGCGTAGAGTTGGATCATTTTGAAATAGAAGCTCTGGATACGGGATACGTATTTATTGAATGTATGTGTTAGGTTAGCAAATATAAACCGCACTAAATTGATACTTAGACTTAATTGTGTTACTGGCTGTACTTGGCTTCAACTACCCACTAGTCGAGTCAAGTAGTGCTGATAAGGCATCCAATGATCTTTACGCGATGTTGTCCCCTATGAAGTCCTATACTGAAATGACTCAGGTAGATCTAGATTGATTATAATATTTAGGTGTTGGGGAGTACACAATACCAATACTTATGTAGTATATATATATTGCATGTTAGGGGTCGTGAGTAACCTTGAGTCTTAAGATGATGAGACTATGATGTTTGTGGTCTTAAATGAAACATTAAAACTATTACTTGTTGCATTTAATAGCAGTATTTATCTATATGTGTTTGACTTATACTTATGTTTTCTGTGCATGTGTTTGATATCTTATACTAAACTTTAGCTCACCTACGAGAATTTTTATTTTTCAGTTGTAGAGAGAAGTTACAAGGTAGATTATAGGGTTTATGCTACGGATTATGGATTTGATTATCTTTACTATGATGAATAAGGAGATTATTGCTATTATAAGGATGGAGTCAGAGCATCATAATTTAGTTGTAGAGGTAGACTAAAGGATATATATTTACTCCCTTTACAATTGCTTATTTAAGAGACTTGTATGGTTTTGGAGTCGCTTGTGACATCTGTTGCTAAATCTAGTAATTTAACTGTTGATAGAGTAGTGAGACTCCAGGTTATGATTAAAAGTTCTTTTATGATTTAAGTTGGAGTGATGATATTTTCGATTATGTTATTGTTTTTTATTGTGGAGTTAAGTGGTCAGCATCTCACTTTAGTAGTAATTTTTAGGTTGTCAATTGTGAATTGGTAAATTTCAATTAATTATTTTGTAGATCTTAGGCAAATTGCAGGTTCCTAGACGCTTGACGTGTCAATAGAAGTTAGAGACACATAACAGAATTGTGGCACTTTGAGTTCCAAGGTGTTACAAAAGAATCGTAGGTAATATTAGTTTTTATATAAAACATATAAGATTTTTAGCTATTGTAGGTAATATTGTTCATTAATTCAACTACAACCCATTTGTATATGTTGGCAATGTGTGATCTTTAGCTCCATTTACACTCATATCCTTTATTTTCTTGTAATTTATACATAAAACTCAAATAATATAAAACTTCTAGCTTTGCTGGATTTGCTGTGTGCCATTATTTATAAGATGGCTTGAGTTTCTCATCTTGCTCACACCATTCATCATGTATAAAAAATGATTCCATTAATATTTTTTTATGTACACTTACCTATTAAAGAGTAGATCTCATTACGTAATAATTATCCTTTACTTAGGAAAATTATTGTGTGTATCTAAAAGAGTTAGGGTCACATTTCAATACGTTCTAGGTTCATATATCTTCTAGATTAAGTTTTAAGAGTTCAAAAATTAAGTTAGATTTTGATTTGACATAGGTCAATTTCTCCCCTTATTTTCATACCAGCAATGACCAATATCAATTTGATAAGTCTTTACTCTTCTTGCCAAAAGTGTATGGATTTAATAACAAGCAATATGGAGGATGTTGATAGGCCATTCTAGATATAAGCTCTAAAGGCCCAGTTCCAAGTGTAAGTGTCTACATATACCTTCGAGTACTACCTTAAGGCCAAAGAGCTCATCTCCCTTTGGCATTTCGACTTGTTTGCCTCTCTCATGGGCTTCCCCCAACACGAGTCAAGCTACTTACTCAGGTACCCACGAGCATACCCCCACAGCTTACATGATGGAGCACCCTATCCGATCTACTTATCAGCAAGTGCAACCTACTTAGGCTTACCCCGAGCACCATTCCATCCCAATCTTCTCAGGTCTTTAAAGACTTTAGTCAGCATCCTCTATGAGCCCAACTCTTCAAGCTTTGGGTCTTGAAAACTTTACTATCTTCGAGTCACATAGATCCAAGCTCGCCATGTAGCACCAACCTCGACCTCCAAGTGCATGCTAGGTTCTTAGGGAATGGCTTAGAGTCTTCAGTACCTCTTTGCTTCCTCTTTCTCCTCATTATATGCCGTCTAATATTCTTAGTATAGCATAAGTATTTAACCATCCTGGATATGATAGCTACCCATATTGTAGACGTAAAAACCACCCTTCCCAAAGTTCACCAATTAGCAAGGTGGCCCTATCCACTCTAATACCCTATACGTATCTCCTACACCAACTACATATGAGCTAATCCTAGCCCATTACGTGTCCCAAGCAGGTAAGCTCGATACTCTATAAGTATGGCATAGAGCTAAAGGTACAAAAGATCCAACTCTCAAAATTCTCACCTTACTTTCTTAGCAAACAACTCACTCTCTTTTCCTTCCTCTGTTAACTTAAACATTAGGAGGCCCTTACTAACTTAACCATAAGAAGCTTTCTTACAAGTCCACTACTACGCATGGCGATCCGACCACCAATCACCTCTCTCTTTATGATCAACTCAGCATTAGAGGGACTAATTTTATTCATTTTAGAAAACAAAAAAAATTGAATGGCTCAAACATAAAAGTTAAGATGTTAAATGATTCAAATAGAAAAGTAGTCAAATTTGAAGGATTATTTTTGCACTTTTCACTTTATATAATATATCATATGATACAATTAAGGCTTGCAACTAGCAAAAAAAAAAAAAAAAATTAAGGTAAGCAATTTGGTATATAACTAACCTACTTGGATATGATATGACACAATCTATATGATTAACAAACATGTCAAACCCATTTGAACCTCTTTATAAACATGTGAAAGGTGAGGTCACCATATCCGATCCCAATTGCAAACTCAACAACCCATTTAAAATTAGCTTCTTTTTAACAATTTTCTAATATTTAAGCGTTTGCTCTAACTTAACTTTAGTAGAGATTTTGCTATGTTATGGTTCTATCATTTTCTGTTTGATACAATATAAAGATTCATTTTGAGATATCTTATATCTCTAATATCCAATGTTATCCAATGTGGGTTAATTTATATGGTCCAACTTAATTCAATCTCGATTCAACTCCAATTTAACTCTTAGTCGAACCTAATTCCTCACCTTAATTCTTAACTCTCTCATATGTCTAAGTTGATTATCTAAACTGGATATGACAACACTATTATATCTATATAAGACATCAATGTCTATATTTCTTTTTATGTTTTTTTTTTTTTAGTAACACCAGAGAATCATGTTATCTTATGCATTTGCAAAATTTTTCTTGAAATGTAAATCAATTTGAATTACTTACAAATGATTTTTAGATTCAAAGATTCTCTATAACACCTATTAAGCTTTGATGACATAAAAATATTAGAAGAAGACAAAGAGGACGATAAATTTTTTTTTTTCATTAATCCTCTTAGCATAATTTATTTTTCTTTTATATTAATAAAATTTTTCTCCTCGGACTTTCTAGCATTCTCTTTGCAGAGCTAACAAAAGACATAGTGAATTTGGGCACTAATATCTTATTAAGCTATGGCTTAAATTAATACAATAATGTCGTGTTGTTAATAGATAATTTACTTAGTTATAATTATTTTTACTTCTTTAATTAAGACTTTTGTCAAGTTATAATTTAAGAGCTTAACAACTTGATTTGTAGACTTAGAGTTTTAGCAAGATTTTTCTGTTCTTATAATTCTTTTTGGTAGACGTAATAGCTATGTGAGGATTAATTTTAGAATTTTGTAATTAATAAACAGGTTTAATATAAGCACGGTTATTAAATGGGTTTAACTTTTTGGATTATAGAAGTATATAATTTATTTGATTAATTTTGTCAAGATGCAATTTTGTTGGATTGACATTATTATGTAATTATAAAACATATTCGTTGCTATTTCCTAGAAAAGATTCTTTAAATAGTCGTTTTTTATCTTAGACAATCTACCGAATAGTCATTTAATTGACTCTCTCATACTTACTCTATGTTTCGATGGAAGGAATTGGGTAGAAACTTAACGACAGAATTTACCTTTTAGATTTGAATTGTTTAGAAAAATGAAGGAAAATAAGAAGGGAATTAAGGGAAAGTTTATCTTTGAGCTCACAATACATTCGAAAAGAATAGGAGGAAACTCCAATAAATTTGTAATTTTATTTTAAAACTAAAGCATATTTTCATATTTAAGAACTTTTCTAGTGTTTTAGCAAAATAAAAATTATATAATCAACCTCTATTCCACTTTTTTTTTTTTTCTTTCCTCTCCGTATCCAAACAAAGAAACAAAATTCTCCTCCCGTTTTCTTATCTTTTTAATTATTTCTCCTTGCTTTTCTTCCCTCATGATTTCTTTCCTCATTCCCACGGATAGTGTCAAAGTAAACGACAGTTAATAGGGGTATGTACAACTTGATGTTTGATTGCTACGTGACATCCAAATTCAATCATAATATCGAAGAGAAATAAATTCCCACCTACGAAATGAAACACAACACTCTCAGAAAAAACGTAGGGGCTTGGAGGTATCGTATATGTCCAAAAGTGACCACCCGCGACACGAGACTTTTCAAGTGGCGACGACTAGAACTTCGTTGAGTTTGAACCACTAATATCTTCCCGACAGGACAGTCAAGTCGCCCAAGTAGGCCAATTCCAGTGCACTAAAACACAGCCCGCCATCTGTTTTTAGGGTTTGTACGAGTATTTGGTATTACACTTGACTCGTTTCTTCCATTCATTGCATCCGTTTTGTCGTTTGAAGCAAGATGACATGGAAAACTCTCAAAATGTAGTAAAAAAAAATATATTTCCTAATTTTGGTTTTATTCTGGACGACTTTTCTTCTTATCAAAGGAAGGTTAATACAGTCCCTGAAAAGTTTATAAAAATAAGATGTCAAAGAAATAGAAGTATAATTATATATATATATATATATATATATATATGACTCCTAAAAGGTTAGATACAAAGAAATCTTTTGTAAAAAAAAAATACTTAATTAACCGTTTTACTTTTAAATAATAAATTAAAATTTTCTTTTTTTTTTCCAATATACCAACAATTTTTCTAATTTACATTGTAAATACATAAAGTAAACTATTTTTGTGAGTAATTTGCAGTAGTTAAAAGTTCAGAATTATACCTATACTAAATTAAAGTTTGGGAAGATGATTTGTAGCATTTAAAAGTTTAAAAATATACTTATACCCAAGTTAAAGTTTAGATAAGTTATTTATAATTTTTTTAAAAAGATAAATTAGTACAAGTCTTACTTTTAACGGAAGCTTATGATAATTATATAAAAAAGACTCTAACCCTCTCTCACAAATCATTATGGCAATAATATTATTGATGCGATAGGAGAGGAAGGAGGCATGCTACTACAAGGATCTTTTCCCTAATTTTACAAATTCTTCATAGCAATACGGGAATATGAGCCAAATGGAAAAGTAATAACCTAACACCGAGAATCATGAAAGGAAATCAATAATGTAGAATTGTTAACTAAAACCCTCGAACATAAATGAAATAACAAGATCTTTTTAGCCGACTACTACATAATGAAATTGTTGGGATGATTATTCTCGGGGTGAAACATAAGAAAGTATCAAAGATAGACACTTGCAGTGGTGGAAATGAAGTAGGTATTACATGGAGATTAGCTAAATATGACCTAAATCAAAGTTTAATATTAGATTTGTTTGGTTCATCTTTTTTCCATCTTATTAGTGTTTTTTTTTTTTTTTATCTATTTGAGTTTTACTTTTAGTGAGAATAAAACACTGAAAATATAGAAATATAATTCAATATATACCCCTCTTCTAAAATTAAATACCCAATAAATTTCAATTAATTAGAATTTATTTATCCTTTACTTTATTTACATTTAAAAAATACTAATTAGAATAATTATCTTCAATATATAAAATATTTTTTTCTTTTCAAATTTCTTATATTAAAAGTATGTAAATTTTCGTTTTTCAGTTCTTACACTCCAATTATTACTTTTATCATAATTATGAAACAGAAATAAATAAATAATTTTTTAAACACTAAATTTCAAATAGATCAAACCTAAAATAAATACAAATAAGATGCAAATAAAAAAAAAAAAAAAAACAAGACCATTATGCATAAGCTCTAATCTAGGATCACTCCCCATTAACTCTTATTGGAGGAGTTTGATAATAGTAATAAAACTCGTGGAAAATACTCAAGAACAAGAAAACGAAATGGTGTTCATTAATTGATTTGACAAGCTTAGATGTAAGACTATGGTCCTGTTTGGATTGTCTCTTTGTTTTTTTTTTTTTTTTATCTATATCTCATTTGTATATATTTAAAATTTAATATTTAAAAAACTATTTTATTTATATTTTATTTGTTTTTGTTTTATAATTATGATGATAGTGGTAACTCAAATGTCAAAATTGAAAAATTAAAATTCATGTATTTTTAAGAAAGAAGATATAAAAAAATATATTTTATACATTAGAAATGATTATTTTAATTGGTATTTTTATAAATATAAATAAAGTAAATGATAGATCAATTCAACTTTATTGAGATTTATTGGATATTTAATTTAAAAGAAGAGTATGTATAAAATTATATTTTAATCGTTTTTGTGCATTGTTTTTACCAAATATAAGATTTAAATAGACACTAATAAGATGGGAAAAGAAAACTAAATGGAGCCTATATATGGTGGACTAAAATCATGTTCTGATGATTAAATTACCCCAAAAGTGGAAGTTAAGTTTTGATCAAGTTTAGTCAATTAATCTATAGTTATTCGACTCCCTCAAACTTGGACTTTGCTCCACTTAGCTTTTGGAGTTCCATACTTCAACTAAACAAATTCTAAGCTTTCTTAAATTTTCTGTTCAAGTTTAAATTTTCAATAATTGTCCTCTTTATTTTATTAAGCTCCCATTTGAATATAAAATTGATTATCAATTATATTATGTAACATTTAATACGAAGAAATAATCTAGAATGAGATGAGATGGAATAAGGATGGAATAAGAAGTCATTTCTATGTTCGAGATGGTTATAGAATAGAATGGAATTAAATGGAATTCAATGACATTAAATGTTTCAATAATATTATTTATCAAAAATGCCTCAATTATTAAATGTTATAATTTTTTTGAAGATTACAAAAATAATTTTAATTAATCATAATTAATGAAGTAGGAATGGAATTACGATTTTGTCTTCTTAAAGGCAATCAAATCCCTCCTTAAAAGTGAAACTGTGGATTTTTATGAAATGGTGATTTCGAATTTAAAATGCACTTTCAAACGAGGGGAATGGGAATCAAACTGAAATTGCAATTGCAACTCCATTCCAATTAATTCTCATGTACAAAACGTCACATTAATTATTTGTAAAACTACTTTTACCAATGTATTCCGTCTTACCAATTAGATTGATTATGCTCATAAAAATCTTATTTTATAAATAGAAACCGACTCAAATCCTCATTTGAGACATTTTCTAATCATGTTTATTAGTTTAACGTTCTTTATTAAGCAAATCAACTATGAATGACTATTTCAACATTATAGGAATAACTATTCCAATCCTTCTTATTCCTTATTATGCTATTCATTTTGTTTTTTGTTTTTTGTTTTACAGTTTCAAGTAATAAGAATTCTTTAATTAAAATGAAGAATCTCAATTTCATATGAAAAAAATCCACCCTATCCTCATTGTTTTCTTTATAGCATACCTACCATCATCGCACAACTATCGTTGACCCATCACTATCGCACAACCACCGTCAACTACCACCAAAACACTCCTTTTACAATTACACGACTAATGACCACCGAAACTCATATCCAACAGTAATACCAATATTAATCTAATTATAATTTATACATGGACATGGAATAAGAATGAGATCCCTTAAAATTCATTTATAAATATTTGGGTAAATTATAAAGTAATGATCTATATTTTAGGTCATTTACAAACATATTATCTATATTTTATTTTTTAACAATGAGTGACCCGTATTACTTAATCTTTTATTAATTATAGATTTAAACACATGTCAACATCTTATTACTCTTGAAAAAAATAATTAAATAAAATAATATTACAAAACAATTTTATTTAAATAATTTAATAAAAACTATAAAGAAAAGTATAAAGAAAAAAAAAAAAAAAAAGAAAGGAAAGTAAAGAGTGACAAATGACCAACGAAGTAGACAACTTCTTTTCATTACTCAAGTCCAACGAACGACAATGAATACGGGATGAAGCATTGGGCTGATATTTCCAAGGACAAAAACCACTATCATTATGATTTACTCTAACACCAAAACATTTGAAAAATAGTAGACTTAAATAAAAGAAAGAAAAACTCAATAAGAGTCTAAATTTCAAGCTTTCAATTCATCAAATTCTTAGATAATTTGAAACAAAAGAACCCATTTTATCTAATCTATTAATACTCTAGAATATTAATCCAAACTTCGTTTCTCTTGATTTTCTATAAATTTATAAAAATATTAGAGAGAGAAACTATATTGTGTTTTTTGTTTCTAGAGAAAAAGGTTTAAATATTAATCTTATTTCAGATCTTTTACTTCAATCCAATTGTCTATTATCATTTCTTATACTCAATTGTTTATATAAACACCAACAAAATTAAGATTTTTCACCCTAAATAACATCACTCAATTCAAACAATGAGTTAGGACAAATTCTTCCTTTTCTTTTCTTTTCCTTTTTTTTTTTTTCTGTTTTGCCATTTTCTAGCTATTTTTTCGACCACCAAAGACATCCTTAGAGCGGTTGTACAAGTAGCAGCTGTGTGAATCCTTTGTGGTCGCTAGCGGTCCTTCGACTTGTTGTTGGTTGACAAATGTCTATTCAGTTTTTTTTTTTCTATTTTCTTCTCTTTTTTTCCACTTTTTTCAATGTTCTTATCAAATTATTTAAATAAAAATATTTAATAATATTATAATTCTTAATTATTTTTTCTGAACTAATGAGATATCGAAACTTCTTTATAGTTTGTCCTAAATATTTCATCCTTATGATCACATAAGACAAGCATGGAACTGTGAGAAGAGTAGAATGGTTTCCATCCATTCCTGGAGACGGAGACGGAGGCCAAGACGGAAAACGAAAACCAAAAGTATCAGCATCTTTTTTTCCCATTCACCCAAAAAAAAAAAAAAACATCTTTTTTTCCCTTTCCGTGCTCTGTAAACGAGCCAAGAGCAGAGAACTTTATTCCTGGTATTTTTATCTTAAAATTCATTATCCCATTTGTGAAACACGGAGGTCCATTTTCAGATGTGCTCCTTGCTTTTCCCTTTTTATTTCTATTAAAAAAAAAAAAAGAAGAAAAAATTAGGTCCGTCCGTAGGGTCGTCATAGATAGAGAAAGGGGGAGAGAGCAGGAACGCGTGCGTGTCCACTGTACATACATGGAAGGAGAAAACATGGATAATTTAGTCACTTGAATCCTATTACAATATTTATTTTTTATTTTATTTTATTTAGAATCTAAATATGAATTAAAATCACACTCCCCTTGTTTCATTAAGGCTATCATCAATTTATGGAATTAGAATTACATTCCTTTTTAATTCACTATCATCACATTTACTTGGTTTTTTTTGTTATAGAATGAAAATTCTACCACCACCACCATTACTACATCATCATCATCCTCATCACCATTGCTACCATCATAATCACTTACTACTACTATTGTTATTGCCACCGTTGTTGCCGCCACCATCAACCACCACTATCGTTGTTGCTTCCACCGCTACTGTCACCGTCGTCCCTATCATTACCGACCACTGTAATCATTACTATTATCGCCACCATCACCATCGCCGCCACCATTATTATCGTCATCAACCACCACACCTAATTAAGAGAGAAAATAGATAAAAAATAATTTAATCATTAAAATTATATTATATATCTATTTTTAAATTACTTATAAATTCAACTTTCAATTTCATTCTTTTCTCATTCTATTTTATGAATTAAAAGTACCCTAAGTAAAATAAATGAAACATTATTTTATCTATGTTTTTTAGATTAGTTGTACCGAAACTATGATCAAACAAACTAAAGCAACATTAATCAATAGAAACAAGATTACACTAGTTATAAAACTTGAGAGAGCAGGTTTCATCTCAAGCTCCCGGTGGGGATTGCAATGATGTTGGAGCAAGTGAGAGTCAACTAACCATTTTGCTCTTTCACTTTAACCGTAGAGCTACCTTTCAGCCTTTAATTTTGGATTCACTTTTGAGATTTTACGATTTTATTTGCTATTTGAATTGAATCGATTATAGTCTCTATCTCATCATTTATATTTTATTTTTTGAATTTAAATTATTAAATTTATAATTTATTTAATTATTCAAATTAAAAATAAGATGTATTGCGGGTGCAAAACTTTAAAAAATCCTATCCAATGCAACTTAGAGCATATGGTTCCTTTTTATCCCGATAATGATAAATAATGATCAGTCCAGATCACCATATTTTGTAATGATGATATTCTGATCTCTTTACGGGGAGCTTTAATTTTTTTAATACTTTCTTTCCCTATAAATAATGTATAAAATTAAAAAGAATAAAAGAGTCTATGTAAGATTTTCTTACTTTTATAACAAAAATTAAAAAAGTAGCGAGAAAGAAAAGGATAATAAATCTTGAAATTGTCGAAACCTTTTAGAGGTTTCTTTACATACGGCCACTAAAATGAACATGTTGTATGGTTATTTTTATTTTAGTAAATTATTTTGATTTATAATAGATCATGTTCATAAATAGTAAAAATAAAATTAGTGATAGTAAAAATAAGGTCATCAACAATATTTCATAAAAATTTAAAGATAATTATACTATATAATTACCTTTGAATAATCATACCGTGAAATTTTTTCAACCTTTTGGATTAGGTAAAAGAATATACGAAATTAAAATAAGAAATATCCACCACAAATACAATATTCCTTAGTCTAAAGGTACCTCGTGACAGATCACTAAAGCGCCTTTTAGAAGCGACATGTTATGCTTATCATTTAGATGATTAATTTAATAAATGAAATTTTCAATGAATACATGAAAAGAATAAGTTTACATTAGTCTGGAGAAAATCCATTATCATGTCATCGTCAAACCCTATTTGGTACTTTGTCTTCTACGTTCACAAAGCTTAACAACACAAGAAATCAACAACCATATGGAGTATATTCAAAATACCTAACAAATATTCTTGGCCACTCTCTTTAATTACATTAGTTTAAACGGCAATGAACATGCTTTTTTAAAAAAAAAAAAATTTGGTTTGCGAAAATGATAAATTTTGTTCCAAGTATATAAAAAAAAAAAAAATTAATGGTTCAAACAAAGTAGAAACATTATATAAGTGTGTAAATAGAAGATAGTATTATATAAAGTGTTGTAAATAAAAGACAAAAATGTTACATTTCATGTATATTTAACATGTTATGCCTCCAAAATCCAACGATATTACACTGAAACTGCAATATAATGCTGTATTTTTGTACTAATTTATACAATATTAAATAATAAAAAGTTTATCCTCTATTTAAATGACTAAAGATTTCATTTCGACTCTAGTAATTTTCCTAAATAAAATTTGAGTGACCTTTTATATATCTTTGCCATCCTTACTTCTTTTCCTATCTCCAATCAAATTCACACGTTCAAACCAAAAGAGCATTAAAAAATATCGAACATTTGGTACTAAAAAGTAGTGGACAGGAGGGATCCTAGTCCATGGTGTCGAAAACTTCACGGTTGCTTCCTCAACCAATCAAAAGAATGACCAACGACTATGAATTCCCCTCTTGAAATCCATTATAAAAATTTACAAGTTGAGTCATATGGTCATACCCGATGACCAAAACATGGCCAAAACAACGGGGACCATACCACAACATATATATAAATACACGTAAAAGGAAGCATTGTTTAATCTAAGACAAAGCAAAACCAGAGGTTGTTTTCGTTTTAGCGATCTTATTTATTAGCAAAAGTGGAGAAGAAGGATGAGGAAGCTTTGCGAGTTGTGCAAAAATTGTGCAAATATATATTGTGAATCGGATCAGGCTAGCCTATGTTGGGATTGTGATTCTAAGGTTCATGGGGCTAATTTCCTTGTTGCAAAGCATTGTAGGATCTTGTTGTGTCATTCATGTCAAGGTCCTACGCCGTGGAATGGTTCAGGACCTAAACTTGGTGCTACTATTACGATATGTGAAAACTGTGTTCGGAAGAGAGACCCAATTGAGGTGAGAGCAAGATATGGTGGTGGTTATTGCGATCGGGATCCCGATAAGGGTAATAATGCTGGTGATGATGAGGAGGAAGAGGTGGACTCTAGTGATGGTGGCAGCAGTCGCGGTGGTGGTGGCGGCGGCGACGACGATGATGATGATGATGAGGAGGAGAACCAGGTTGTTCCGTGGTCAGTATCGTGTACACCGCCACCGCCAATTACAAGTTCCTCTAGTGAAGAATCTACGAATCATTCGCATGTGAGACTACATGATTGTTCCGTCAAAGTAAGTCTTCTATACTCTCACCAACCCAACAATTATTACTTAAATTTCCGATTTTCATATATAAAGTTTTGGTAATATTTCTTCTTCTTCTTCTTCTTTTTTATTTTATTTTTTTTGTAGTAATATGACTTAGTTTGGTGTGTTTCAATAAAAATCATATTCAAAATGTTTTTTCACAACCATGAATTTTCAAAAAAAAGTGGTGGAAATTGAAATCAACTTTTTTATGAGGTTTAAGTGTGTAAACGCTTTTTTTTTTTTTTTAATTTTCTTTTTTTCTTAATTTCCTAAATGATTTAATGATTTATAGTGGAGTTTATTCGTGAAATCACATAATTTCTTTCACTAATTCTTTTTCTTTTTAATTAATTAATTTTTCAGAGAAGAAAGCTGATGGGTACTCATCAACAACACAGCGAAAGGACAAGATGAGTTCATCATATTAAAGTCTCGATCTATACGTTAAGGCCATTGAGGTAGCATGAGAGGCAGAGGTCCTAGAGTAGCTGTTCTTACTTTTTTAATCAGGTGGCGTACCAGGAAAGAGAATAACTAACCGCACGCGACAGGTTAAAAGCACACTAGCTTGATGTTTTTATAAGGAAATAGATCCCTGTCCCTATGAGATCCGGATCTACAGTACTCTAGCATTTTAAGCCAACCAGTAAGATACACCATAATAGATGAAAAAGTAGAAGTTCGATAATTTTATCAAGAGACTAAAACGAAGCTATTAGGTTTATGACATAGTGAAACTCGGTTCTTTTATTGTTCTAAAGTACTATAATGACTTTTGTATTTTAGTGTATGCATATTTGAGTATCAATTACCTTCCATTTAAAAGAGCATATTGTAAATGTTGTTCTCTTATATTCTTGCTAATTACTTCTATCTTCCCAATGCTAACTAAGGGCTCTTTCTTACAAATTTTTAATTTTTCGTGGCTAAATCTACCATATAATAAACATACTCAACCTATTTACAACAATAATTTTACAAATGTTTCGACAAGGTAACAACTAAATCTACCATATGTCACTCATGTTTTGTTGTTTCAACGTAATACGGCAAATCAACGTTATTATAAGAGAATGTAAATAGCTTAATTGCTCCACAAAAGAAGGATTCTATACGACCGAAAAAGGATGAAATTAAGGCATAAGAAGTCGCTGGATGGGTTCTTTGTGTTGGTCACTATCAAGAAAGCTAAAGGTGTTAATGCTTTAACCCCAACATCTGGGACCCTAGGGCTTCGGGAGATGTGGATGCTATTTTTCCAATGACATTTGTGCTCCTCCATGAAGGGGCTTCGAAATTTCTCCATTTTTCATTGTTATTCTTGACCTATAGTGGTTTTTGCATTGAGAAGCCACGTGCCGATAATCCAAGTGTCTAAAGCAATCACTTCACTAATCTTCCTTCCTCTTTCGGAATTTCTACTCAAAATCTTAATTATTAAGCTCAACAAGCATCCTCTGTCGGCTAGTATTTATGTATTCATACTTTCCACCATCTTATTATCAACATATCAAATTCCTTGACATAGTACTCAATACAAAGGCCCCCTTATTATAGCATTTGTTGCAACAAAAATGTTCTTAATGGTAGCATGGGATCATTAATTGGTTCCTCAACAATCTTTTCATTTTAAGTAGTAGCCTCACTCTCCCCCATCTCTTAAGCATTAAGATTTCAAACTCTTCTACCGTATAAATGTACACCCTGAAAACTTATGAGAAGCTAACCTCACTTTATTCTTTTTGCTGTACTCATTAGAGTCAAATACTCTTCAACATCTTTTGCTTGCACTCTAAATAAACATATGGCGAACGATTTCCTACAAACGTTGGAATTTTCATCTTGATAATTTAAACTCCCAACGTAAGATTCTCTTCACCTACTACATGTTCATTTCCAAAGTTATCTCCATCCTACGTCACTTCATCATCATCATCATCATTGCACTTAGTTCCTTACTCTAACCTCACATCGTACATTGACTCTATCTCCTCCCATTGTGATACTTGTTTATGAATGTTCAACAACATTTCCGCTAAAATTCTAACTTGTTCTTCCAAAACGAGGTTTTTATTTGCACCTCCCCCAACAACTATTTCCTCCCCAATATCTCCACCTATTCCTCCATTACATGCTTTTACCCAATATGTTCCTACACTGTCCAATCTACAACCTTACTTTCCCAGGAGTTTCTATAGCACTTTGTATACTTTATTACAAACAATGCATAAACACAATAGAAATACTGCTCCATCGTAATATACAGTTCTCCAATCAACCCAACACCAATAACAACCAATAATTTTACAAGTGGCAGCAAATTATTTCAAACCTTGGCCCAATAATTTCAAATGATCAAAGTTTAGAGAAAGTGGAACTTATTATGACAAAGCAAGTCAAACCAAGGAGCTCTTACACCACTAAATATGACGCAATTTAGGGTGAGAAACTCAAACCTGGATTGCAATGGTTGGCTCCAAACATGAGGAATAAGATGGCATTCGTTTTTTTTTTTTTTCCTTCTTTCTTTTTGGTGATTTTTGAGTGTTTAAACGAAAGGCAAAGGGATTTGAGTGCAAATGGTATTAAAATAACTCACTAATACCAAATGAAAATCAGGTTTCAATCACAATTAAGAAATTTCCAAAAACTACAATTGAAGAGAAGGTAAGTATATACATAGATAAATCAACAATAGCCAAGTGCCAATTGACTAAGGATAGGTCAGTCAATCAGCATATGCGTAATATAATATGGAGGTGGGTTGATTAGGACCTGGTGGCTCTTGAACATTGGCTTTAGCTCTTAAAAGATGAAAACCATTTTGTCTAGCTTATTTCCTTACTTGCTTAGTTGGATGTACCATGGTTTTCGGGATGTTGGAGTTTTCAATTTTGATGTAGACTTGCGTTAGGGTTTTAGAGTTATGAGGGTATTCAAGTTCTAGCTATGCACAATTTTTTTAACATAACTAAATTCATTGCTCATTCATATGATTTTCCATTCCAAGTTTATCTAAAGTTGTTTACTTGAATCATCATGTACTATTTTTCACTTTCCCTATTCTCTTTCTCTCTATCTTTAGTTGCTTACACAATATCGGAAATATACTTGGCATAAGTCTCCATCAAGCGGCTTAAAATCCTAAAAACACTTTGATTCTTTGGTAACGCTATTAGAAAGTACATTATTACTAAAACCCGTAACAAGTTAGTAGGTACAACACATTTACCATTTTTTTATAGTGATATCAAAAAGTTAACATAATACTACGAATACATAGCCACGATATTGTATATCAAAGAATTATAGAATCTTTCTATATTATAGGATAGTGGAAACATTTACTTAGGCAAAAGATGTAACTGTTTTCAATTGGGTCTTTAGAATTAATTTATTGTTTTCATCTCTTAATCTATCAGGACTATATGTGTTCATATTGCTTCAACAAGAAAGAGTCATATTCCAATTTCTTAACAGAATATTCTAAGATACTAGGAGAATGAATATGAACTACATACATATCCTACACATCGTACTAATATAATTGTATATGCTCCAATGTTTAGCTTCTGCTTAAATATTATAATTTTTAACTGTAATGACATATATAAGATACCGACAACTTTAATTATTTTCCGCAAACTGCGGGTCAAAGAGAATCTTTCAATTTCATTGAATAATTAATTTTTCGGGTGGATTTCGGGCATATTTTACGGTGATTTTCATCTTGATCAAGCATAATGCATATTTAAATATCATTTCATACACTTAATAAAACATATTGAGCACTATAGTATTGCGGACCATCATAAACGTACGGAAGGCACATTTTAAGCTAAACAACTTGGTTTATGTTGGCAAAGTGAGCCAAAATAATTTTTTTTTAAGGTGTTAAAATCACTATCCTGATTTTTATTTTGCTGAATGAAATCTAATGTTGTTAAATATCAGATTCCATCAATATTTTACTAATTAATTTAATACCTTCGAGAACATAAGAAGAGCAAAAGACGAACTTTTCCTCGTCCCCACGGGTAAATTTAAACGACAATGACAAGGGACCACTCGTTTAGAGTTGATCTAGTCAAGTCAAGATTGTTGCAGTATGTCTGATTTGGTAAAAGCATGGTCTTATTCAAATCAAATACATACGTGAATTTGGAAGATTGTTGCGGTATGTCTGATTTGGTAAAAGCATGGTCTTATTGAAATCAAATACATATGTGAATTTGGAAAATGGATCTCTAAAATATTTTATATGCAGTTATAAATTCCACATGAAATTATTTTAAATTTTTTAAATATTTTATGATAATGTTAGAACGTCATCTTATGTATTTTAATTAATATTTTTCAGATCCAAATGCGGAGTTTGATCTGGTAATGAGTATGAGTCATGGGTTAACAAGGTCAAATAAAGATCAAATCAAGATTAAATTGGTGTCAATAAAAATAATAAAATATAATTCATATTTATTTACAAAAGAACAAAATTATCTATGTTTTTTAGATTTAAAAGTTGAGAGCTTTTTATCTTTTTTGGATCTACATCTATTTTCTATTAAATCGTACATTCTATAAGAAAAATAAAAAAATAAATAATATATTTTAATTTAGAAAACCTATCCTAAAGGAACTAAGTTAAGTTAAATAAGTCAACCAGGTTGAACTAGAATCATTATCAATGAAAGTTAAAGGGACGATTTGGGCTAGTATCATGACTGGATCAAGTCGAATTAGATTAGATCGAGCAAGTCAAATTAAATCCAATAAAATACTACTTCTAATCCAACTATTAATTATATATGATATTATTTTATCTTTAAAAAAAGTAACCTTTGAGATAAACCTACGCACAAGCTGGGTCCAAACCATAACCTCGCCTAAAACCACCCCACTAGGTCTAAGACCCAACACGAACCAAACCGTACGAATTGAACCGGTAAGACTGACCCACCAGGTTAATTAGTTAAAATCGAGTCAACCTTCAAAACCTATGGACCTAACGATTCTTGAACCACCAACTTAAAAATAAATAAATAAATAAAAGAAAAAAATTTATAAAAAAACAATTAAATAAAATAATTTTAAAAATAAATATAATAAAAGCTAAAAAATTTAACTAATTCCATATAAATAATAAAACAATCAGTTCCAATTAACAACATTTAATGTGTTACTATTTACATAAAAGTAATAAATGTAATTTTAAAAACTTGTGAATTTGATATATATATATTTACCAAAAGACTAATCTCATTTTTAGTAATGTAGAACTAGCTTTTGTTTTTTAAACTTCTTTGTAATTTTTATATCTTTTATCTCACATTACTAATATGATAATTAAGTTGAATACGACTGTATATAAATAAATGCATATCCAAAAATAACTATTTTATAAAATGGGTTAAAAATAACATTTATCTTGTGTTCAAATATTTTTAATTTAAAGTCTAAAATTTAATTTACTTTTTTATTTTTTAAATTAATTTTTTTCATAAAAAAACTGATTCACAGTTTCTTGGACTCACCGGTTTTTGAACTACAAAACTGCCAGATTGAACCGGTGAGTTTCTTGTGAATCGATCCCATGGGTAAGGGTCTAGTTCCCAATTTTAGGAACCAGAAACCGACGGGTCCGAATCCGGTTTGGGATCGGTTTGAAACCGTTCCTAGTTCTACTTGGGAGATCAAAATCCACAAATTTGATAGCTTGGCCAAATGTGACGTTTATCATACCCAATACTTATTTCCGAATTACGTATATATGGATCGGTATCTGTGAATATATAAACTAATCACAGCCCGAGCCCCATGCGGATTCCGATATAATATATTAACGTATTAATAATGTACGTTTATGAATTGTTTTAATTATAATATGACAATTATTATTTAACTCCATGAATATATATTATATACTGTAATTTTATATAACCATCGACTATTTTCATTTTTTTAAGTTGTAATTTTTCTTGTCTTATCCTAAAGGAAAAAGTACAAAAAAATCTTTAACGTTTACTTATATATACAAATGAGTCCTTAACTTTTCATTTAATTCTCAATATTTTAATAAATTTACAAAAAAAAAAAACCACCTATTAGTTTTTTTGTTACGTGCAAATACGTTGAGAATTAAAATGGACTAAATGAAAATTTAAGTAAACCAATTATATACTGACATATGTTTATAGTAATAGAAAATTTAATAAAGTTTAATAAAATAATTTATTTGATATGATTTGAAAAGGTTAAGGATTAAAATGAACTAAATGAAATATTAAGGGCTAATTTGTAAAAACGTAAAACATTACGGATTTTTTTATATATTTTCCTATTCTTAAAAAAAACAAAAGATTCAAAAGTAGTAATAAGCTACACATCTAAATGAATGGCACATAAGTACTAATCATAGTATATAATTTTTAAAAAACTTCAATTTATATTTTCACGTGTTGAAATCTTATTAATATTTATATATCCATCTAGTATATTAATACAATATAAGCATTATTTTTTTTTTTTTTCCTGAGGTGGTAAAGATGATTAGTTATGTTTACAATTCATTAAAACATTGTATGATCGGAGAAGTAACTTTTTGGAAAAGAAAAAGATATATATCCACCCTTCCTTCGAAAATTATCCCGTTTTCTTTTCATTTGCCAATTTCTCCAATAGATACGAATATGGAAAATGAGGATGATTGTCATAGGGAACTTGTACTTCCTATGGGATCAAATAAAGTAATTGTTGACATTGTTAACGGAACCATATACATCCTATATGTATCAAAATTGTCAAATCTATGTTAATTTATACAATCCAATCAAATTCGATCCGATTAGGTTGTAAAATCTGTTTTATTTATCCTTAGATTCAATTCTTGCTCGAACTTAATTCATTCCTTTATCTTTTAACCCTCTGGTTTATACAGATTAACTACTTTAGTTAAATTTAACAACAGTGATGTATCATGTTCATTTTGCATGGGAGAAGAATCAAAGATAGTATATTTTTTTACAAAGTCCAGCACCCCTAGCAACAAGCATCTTCCACAGAAAATACCAAACAGTTGGCTCTAATTCTCAACACAAAAGCCATAGACGGCTGCTCAAAAGAATTAGTACTTCCTCTTCCTTTTGTGGTTATTATGCGACCACACAAACACGGAGAAAGAAAAGAGTGAAAGTAGTGAAGTCCCAAAATGAATTTCTTTTAAAGCACCAGAAACTGAAAATAAATAGCACATTCCACCATGTGATTTGAGTTGCTTTAAGGTAGCAAATTTATGCAAGAATTACAACTTTCTTCAACAGTCAACCATTTCACATCACACACCTTCTCTTTTTCCATAGCATTTCTCCCTTTCTTTTTTAAGGAAAAAATACAGAAAAAATAGTCAATGTTTACCTCATTTTTTATTTTAGTCCTTAACATTTTCAAATTTTTATTTAAATCCTCAACGTTTGCAAAAGTTTACATATAAATCCTTTTAACTGATAGCGTTATATTTTAAATTAGAAAAGTATAAAAATGTCCTTAACATTTACTTCTTTTTCTATTTTAATCCTTCATATTTCAAATTTTTCATTTAAGTCTTTAATGTTAGCAAAAAAATTTATAAAATATCCATTTTTATTGATGGTATTAAACTATTATTTACATATTGACAGGTAACAACATTCTGTTAGTCTATATATATCTTTTAAATAAATAATCTAATAAAACATTAAACATAATTAAGGTATTAAAAAAATAATTGAAAAATATTAAGAAATAACGAAAATTTATCAAAAAAATTGGAAAAAAGAAAAATAAGTAAAATTGAAAAAAAAATTTACTAAGATAATATATTTATATACGTAAATATTAATATCAAGTTTAAAATAAATTAATAAAATAAAAAATTACAAAAAAAAGGAAAAATATATATAAAAATAGCAAACTCAACCATCCAAGGGCAAGAGGAGATCACGACTTTCATTAATTTAATTTAAAATTAATATTAATATATACATGTGTCTAAGTATATATGTATATTATTAAATGTATTTTTTTAGTAATTTTTCTTAATTTTGCAGCTTTTTTCTTATTCTTCATTTTTTTTCAATTTTTTGATAAATTTTTATTGTTTTTTAATATTTTTGTATAAATTTTTTAATTAATTAATTTTAATATTTTATTATACTAGTTATATAAAAGAAATACATTGATTAATAGAATGTTGCCATGTGTTAATATATAAATAATAATTTAATATTATCAGTTAAAAGGACTAATCTGTAAATTCTTATAAATGTAGAGTATTCGAATAAAAATTTCAAAACGTTAAAAACTAAAATAGAAAAAGAATTAAATATTAAGGACTTTTTTATTCTTTTCCAATTTAAAATCTAATATTGTCAATTAAAAGGATTTATTTGTAAACTTTTACAAATGTTGATGATTTAAATGAAAATTTTGAAATGTTAAGGATCGAAACAGAAAATGAGGTAAACGTTGAAAACTTTTTTTATACTTTTTCCTTTTTTTTTTTCAATTTAATGGACATGTATTTAGATAAATTAAAAAATCCATACTTATTTAAGAAATTCACAAGAATAAAAAAACTTTCCTTATCTCGCTAGTCATAAACATTAAATCTATATGGTTTAAACAATCCAAACTATTATCTTAACTACTGTAATCCATCCTTATGCTTATTCTTCTTCTCCCTCTTCAGTCCATTAGTGCTTTCATTCCCTTGTCCAATAACAATATTCCACGTCAAAAATAGATGCGACGAGGGTGTTACATAAGAGAGTACATTGGTTTGACATAATTAGACGTATAAATATGTTTCCAGGTATTTATATTCAATTAATTTAGAAAAGTATTTTAAATTTTCAGTGCCATTAGAATTGTAATACCTATGTTGTTTTTAGGGATACACTTGCCTCGCATGGAAAAACCCATTCAATCTAACTGACCAAATTTTAGTATATAATCTATCATAACATTATTTCTTTTAACTCATTTTAAACCTTTATGCAATCAAATGCGGTATAATGTCATCGCGAAACACATACTTTCATGTGATTTCACCCATCGAAAGTAGAATTTTCGACTCTATTCATATACAAACCGAATGTTCCAATAACTTAACAATCATATGAGACAAGGCCTTTCTCTGGTTTTTCTTTTCTTTTTTTTCTTTTTTTCTTTTGGAATCAACATTCATATTGTTTTGGATAAAAGTTCGAAGAGAACGTTAAATAGTCATAATTTCCAATAAATTTTTTCAACTATTTTTCTCATCATTTTTCATGATCAAAATATAAAATAGGACAATGTTTCACACAATCACATCATGCATTCCCAAGTAAAACACTAAACCAAATCAATATACTGTAAACAAGAAAAGCACCAAGAAATTGATATAAAATTACTCAAAATTATACGTAACTCCACAATTTTTCATAGTTGGCATCATAATCTCAATGTAATTATTTCAAAAATATCAATACACTTAGTTTATCTTGGTTTGTTATTGTTTAAGAGATCAAAGAGTTCCTTCTAATAAGATCATAACTCTTTCTTTTATATTTTTCACCTGTCACTAGACCTTATATTCAAGGTCATCAGAAGATGCACAGCATCTGACTCTTCACTTAGCTTGAGAGGACTTAGGCTCTCACAATCGGATATTCCATTATGGGAAGGATGTTTTTTTGGTCCAGACGGTAATAATAACAACATAGATAAAAGTATAAAACAATGGTTGACTTTTTCTAGTCGATGGAACATCAACTGAAACCAAGATAACTTGTCAACGACATGGAGACAAAAAAATAAAAATGAGGAGTTAGTCAAATCTGGAATGAACTGACATGAACAGGAGTTAGAGCATGTAACTCTTATGTCATATCATGTCATGTTCTGTACCTAAAAAGGATTTGACATAAAATTATAGAATAAAAAATAAAATAATAAATCTTTTTTTATAATTGAGAATGTCCATAAAATAAAATAAAAATAAATATATATATAATAATAATTACCAAAAATACTCTTCAATATTAAATATTATAATTAAAGTAAAAATTAAATAAATAATTTTGTTAATAATAATAAATATGAAAGGAATGAAATCGTCGAATCTATTTTTTTTAAAATAGAATCAAATTCCTTTTTCAAGCGAGAATCGCACTTCCAAAAGTAGAAAAAAAATAAAACTTAGAATCACGATTCTATTTTAATTATTTTCTACGTGTATTAAGATTCTCTCATCTGCACCACCAAGGGAAGAGGACCAATTTAGTCCCTGCAAACAACTACATAAGAGTATCTTCCTTTGATTCTTTGTGCAAATTTTACAAAAATGTAACCAATTTTATAGCTACCCTGTAGAAACTACGAGATCGCTCTAAGAACACGTTTGGGCATCTATAGGTCACAGACATGCCATAGAATCCTATTCAACAAGTAAGACTCTAGCTGTATGCTTATAGGTTGAGAAGTAAGGGACTAGGATTCAAGCTTTTCTAAGAAAATCAATACGTTAAAGCTTTGCGATTTGTCACGTGGTAACAAAGCAATAGGTTCAGCGTTGTAATATGAGGTGAAATATCGAGGAAATGCACATGTTCTAATTGCCCAAGTTGTTTCACCTACCTCAAGGACCCAAACTGAATAATAGACAACTTGTTTGATCCTTCCTTCTATCGTCCGATGATAGGACCACTTAGTGATCAGATATTCACCAGCATCACTTGGAGGATACCATTAGCCATGGTCACCCTTATCCACTCCGCAATAAGCTCCACCTTATGGCATAATAAGATACAGATTGCGTCTACTGCTTCCCCTAAAACATAAAGAGTGGCTCCCAACAAAAAGGAGTTTACGAGGGTTTCCTACTTTCTTAAGATCTATTGATTCCCATCACATCCCATTACCTTTACTTTGAGACAATAAAAAAGCAGCGCAGTTGGTTGCTTCAACACATATCGATATAATGCTCTTTTCATTTTTAAACGAGATTGAAGATGGATTTCTTGAGACATTTCATATCCTTTCTAAATTGCAGATTAAATATTTGCTAATCAAAACAACAGCTGATGCTCGGTTGAAGTTTCTTTGTGGCAAAGTCAGTTTTGGGAGCGCCAACTGAAATGGGATTGTAAAACCAATCATACACCTAGGTTTGTATACTTAGTTTTGTTTATCATGCCAGAAACTTTAGTTACCATGAAAATAGTATAATCAATAAACTAAAACAATTCCACAGGAAGTCAAGATTTTTTAGGTCTTTTGCTATAACCATCATAGAAGATGGAGAAAACTTAAAGTCAACTTCACAAAAGTATCATTTGTTAACATTGATGGATTGCATACAGTGCTCTTTGGGATGGGCAGGTGGGCACGATTAGATGAAGAGCAATTACAACAGGAAGAAGCAGAGAAAGCGGTAACAACATTTACAAGAGAGGGTAACCGTACATCCAATAAGCCTTCAGTGTCCCCAAAAAGACATAGTGATCTGCTGGATAGCAGGCCACTGTGCTGCTCAGGGGGCCTTCTCCGCATCTGCCATGAAAATTCAATCAGCACATGGGTCAGTTTTCAGTAAAATAGTACCAATCCAAAAAAAATCCTCATCAGCAAAAATCACTACGTGAATGCACGCATGTGCATTTCATATTGCAGCACCACAAATGAACCATAGAAAATGACTCCATAGAAAATGACATGACTCCATCGACGAGCAATTATGTCAAGTCACATGGCTCTATGAACACCGTCCACATGGTCAGAGAATTCCTCTTGGGTACATGGTGCATGTGTTAGAACATAAATTTATACTCATATTCAGTAATGACCTAAGTCTATACTTAGAAATCAACATAACTGTAAGACAACTTCACAAAATCCCATCAAATATCCATGTCAGGATTACCCCTGCAGTGAACGCTCAGCTTTAATGGTAATGACCGTGACTGATTCTCCACTAATTGTATCATAAAGTAGCTTCTTATCCTTGTGAGCCTTGTATATAGCAGTGTCTTGAATGTTCAAATCAATAAAACTCTACCGATCAAACATGGTGTAAACCAGAAGACCACTAAAAATAGAACAAAACAAACTTAGAAAAATGAAGAAATACATTCACATGTCTCCATATCCAGAAGCACAAATAGAAGCAGATGGACTGAGAATAGCCTCTTTAGAACAGCCTTAAATATGGATACGTACTTATACAGACTGAAATTTTCACCCTCCAACCTAGACTCTACCCAAGTGTGAACAAAAGGGTAGCCAAATAAACAGGTCCCCAAAGCTCAAGTATACTTACCTTATCCACCAAATCACATGCTGACTGAACCAAACAAAAATGTCATTCTTACAGACTCCACAACAAATTCATATACAAGTTATCCAATCAACAAAAGAGAGTATGATAATACGAGTAAGAAATGGAACATCATCATAAACATTTGTCATAAGCATATGCCAAGCGTGGATCTAAGAGAGAGGGATATGAACTTCCAATAAGAAATTGTCCAAAGATACTGATTTATTAGTATCAGCTCCCAAATTCCACTCAGGATCCACCATCGATATTTGTACAGATGTAGAATATACTTAAAGCACCACACAACAAACTTTATAAATTAAAAGATTGTACGCAGTCGTCAAGAAATTGGTCAGCCAAAAGGAGAAATCAGGTATGTATAAAACTTTCCTATGCCGGGTTCTTAGTTGAGATAGTAACAGTATAATAATCAGAACAATCATGATGCACATCGGGATCCCATAACATAACTGCAAAGGAGGAGGTTTCCCAATAGACATATTCAGGTGGATATATGAGGAGAATTTATTACTAAATTGCTCAAGCACAAAACTTTTATACCCAAAAAAACAAAAATAAAAAAGCTTATTAACATTCCAGTATGGAAAGAATCACCATGCATGTGTAAACACAAGAAGCTCAAGAAGGTTTAACCTAAACTGCAAATTGCACTTAACAAACACAGACAAGTAAGAATACATGTTTAGGCACTTTCGTGTGCTTGGAGGTAGGTGGTCCAATTACACCCATACCCCTCATTAAAAAAAAAAACGTAAGAAAAGTTTGGGCATGAAGTTCAACATTTTATAGAGATTTCTTCTCAGAGCAACATCTTAACTTTCTTTTTTAACAGACTAGTAGGAATACATAGGTTGGAAAGAGATTGTAACTCCAACTAATTTATAAACCCTTTTTAGGTAAAGATGAATTAATAGTCACTATGAAGGCAGGGGTTGAAAAAGACAATAACCTCATAAATAGAAGAAATACATAGAAGCACCGCCTAATGCTCTCTTCTAACCACCATGACAGAAATATAACCCACATCCATTAATATTGCAAATATGACTAGATGGAAAGGGAGAAGAGAAATAACAAATATCTGAACTAAAATGCAAAACCAGAACCAAAAAAGGAGGTCGTTGTCTTCAGCTTTTGCTCTGAATCTTCTGCTCGAAAAAAAAAGAAACAACACCACTGGCATCCTCATACATTTTAACAAAGCATCTAACACTTTAATGCTCATCGAGTCAGAGCTGGTTTACATGGAATTAGCAAACCTGCCACTGCTTGACAGCTCATGATCCTATTTTAAAGTTTCACTTTGCCTTATTAACACCACTTTATTTCATACTGTTGATAAAATTGATCACCAATCAATTAAACTCTGCAATGAATATCTGTCAGGATAAATTTTCTACCATGCTATTCCATTTTCCTTTTTAGGTGCTCTCTAGCATGCTATTCTTACATTTCATTCAACATATAATTGACTACCTTTTGTGTTTTTCATTTTTTCAGAAAAAATACAGTAGTCCTTAACATTTGGTTGTTTTTCTATTTGCATCTCAAACCTTTTTTTATTCTATTCAAGTCCAATGATTTCCAAGGTTCCCAAAATTGAACCTTTGCCAATCCTTCCACTCTTAACACGTGTCAACTTTTAATAGGCATAAAATAACTAATTGAATAAAAATATATATTAAATTGAATAATACAATAGAACTTATTAAAAATTAAATTACGAAAAAAAAGGACATGTTCATCTTCATCTTTATTCCCTCAAAAAATGACTACTTCCTACTAGTCACACTGCCTTAATCAACTTCAATGAGGATAAGAACCCACCAGGCTAAACAAGGTGAACATAGTTGCATTAGGTGCTCAAAGCAAAGAAAGTTACAACCTTGATGCAAAGAGAGAGAGTAGCCTATTACTGGATTCCTTTATCAAACAAGCAGGTTGTGTTAAACAAGTTAAAGGAAGTATTTTCGAGGACATTTCTTCATAGAATTTTTCAAATAATTCCAGGTCATTGCTTCTAATGGAATTAAAATCATGACCGCTGGAGTTTGGAATTGGGAGTGACTGCATTAGAGTTTGATAATATTGGGAGTTTACATGCAATTGGTGGCAGTCATTCGAGGCTAATGAGGATTGTTGCTATGATTTCTTTCATGGATTTCTAACTAGGAGTGTGGATTTTCAGATTAGGATCAGTGCAGGAGATGAAGATAAAGTGGATTTCCTCTTTTTCTAACGTTTTAATTTATTATTTTTTATTATATCACATAATTTTATATATTTAATAATATTATTTTATTAAATGTTAAGAAATATCAAAGGTAGTCAAACTTTTATAGTGGACTTTAACAAAGTTCTTCTTTTTTAAAGCTCAGGAAAAAATACTTAAAAAATCAAATGGGAAAGCAGTTAAACATTAAGCACAAAATTTGTAATTTTACCCCCATTTTTTGGTAGGTTTAGAAGGATTTTAAGCTGCGTGTCAATGAGTTTGGAGTTGACAAAATCACACTATAACCTTATTGACTTTTTCTGAATTATAACCTATAGATTTCCAACTATATAATATACGGCATTCCAGCAAGGACATGGTATACATAAAGACATGGTATACATAAAGACCATGTACCAGTCAAACAATATGTATGAGCTCATATTGCTTCCTCACCAGCCTTTCCACATCCAGATTGAACAAGACAAAAACTTCCATACAAGGCAAGAGTCCCAATCACAAGAAAATACAAGAATCCACATCCAAAACTAGGAGCAAGAGCTACAGCTTCACATGAATCACCAACCGCCACAAGCAACAATTGCAGTAATCAATTCATGTGTATAAACTTGATGAAGAAAGAACACATCAAACCAAATCACATAATGCTAAAATCAACATCAACCACCATCCACAATTTCAACCTACAACCATTACCAAACCCGATCGGAGATCCTTATCACTTCCAATCTTTGCTGCCATTGAAAATTATCACAACCACCTTAATTATTCAAAACCTAATAATTTCCAGGTAACATCAGACAATCTCCACCAAATGCAACATATATTAAACATTAAAGAATATATAACACAAAACCAACAACTGAAATTTAAAAATTTAACCTGTCTGCTTATCTGACGCATCATGATACTCCGGCTCCTCCTCAGGGACAACAGGACACACCCCCAGCTCCGCCACTGCATCCATATCCTTCTCAGGGGACCTAACAACAATAACGGGACAAACACAATGATGAACACAATAATCACTAACACTTCCTAATCTTCCTTTCACTGTCTTTTTCAAAGCTCCAAACCCTCGACTCCCCATGACCACCGCACTGAGCCCTAGCCTCTCCACCTCCAAACAAAGCCGCTCCTTCATATCATGATCCTTCACGATGTGGATTTTGAACGGAATGTTTGATTCAACAAGAGGTTTCGCCAACTCGTTGGCCTTCGACGCTGTGAAAGCATCTAAATCGTACTCCGTAGTCAGGGATACACCGATTGCTCCCCAGTCGGCGCCATAGAGGACGGAGGTTGGACTCACGTGGAGGAGGACAACTGAGTCACCGGAACGGAGATAGTTCTGGACCGCCCATTGGACGGCGAGGGCGCTCTCATCGCTGAGATCAACGGCGATGCCGATCTTGCGGTGGGAACCGGCGGAGAAGGCAGTGGAGGGCGTGGGGTAGCGTGGGGAGGAGGGTTGGACAAGGAGGGAGGATGTGTCGGGGTGTTTTTGGGGGAAAGTCATGGCTTTTGAGCTAGGGTTTGAGTTAGGATCAGGGTTTTCCAGTGGCGTTCGGTGCCAGTGATGTGCTTTAAAGGTGACGTTTCGGGGTTTTAGAGAGAGAGAGAGGAGGGGTTTACGAGGGGGATAAGAATTTTAGACATGTTATAAGACGACTATTACAAACTTCGTACACAAAAAGTAAATATAATTATTTAATTAAATTATATAACTTTTTTCCAACTAGTTAAATTATATAAGGTTAACTTTTTCTGGGGAAAAAAAATTTATATGAGGTTGTATTAAAACATATATATATATATATAGTGGTTTTTTTTTTATTTAAACGCATATCTCTATATGGTTACATAAAAGTAGCTATTATATGTTCCATTTATACGTACTTCTTTTCCATTATAATCTCAAAATCCTTACATAAAGTTTAAATTTTTTTTTTGGAAGAAAATACAAAAAAGAAACCCTTGAGAGTTTTTAAATTTTGACTTAAATAAAGATTGTCTCAATAAATTTTTAAAGAGAGGTTTTTTATTTCTTTAAATTTTAATAAATTAGTAAAATAACTTCCATGCCTATTAAACTTTGATTTTTATGTAGCTTCTAAACTATGGCGTATTTAGGAGATATTTATATACTAAAATCAAAATTTATAAAGCATTTATACATCAAAATTAAAGTTTATGAAGTGTTTATATATCAAATTAAAGTTTAAAATAATTATGGCAATTATTTACCAATTTATAAAAGTTTAAAGAATCAAAAACATCACTTTGATATTCAGATAATCAATCCATTTCTAAATCAAAGTTTAGAAAGATTTTTTAGATTATATTTATATAATTATTATATAATACACTAAATCTAGTGTTTAGTTGTTAAATTTTTACGTTTACATTCTTTGATCCATGGCTTTTTAATTACATCATCTTTTAAAAAATGACGAATGTATTACATTTAATAAGTAATGGTTCGATTTAGCATAATATTCAATAATTTTAAACTTTAGGTATAAAATTTAAAAAACAAAAATTAGATTAGATGTAATACATACTAAGTTGAAACTTCACGAATGAAACTAAAATATGTATGCGTATAAAAACTTAGATAACAGTTTTGATATTACCCTAATATATTTTCATTTGTAAGAAGGAGAAACAAATTGTCATTTACCATATCTATTACTATTACATCTGTAACCTTTAGATCACGTCCCAAATTTGGCCAAATACTTAACTCCAGTATGCAACCAAATTAAAGTGGATACGAACACCTAATATGATAATATCTTCAATACTCAAAAATAAAAGAAAGCATACATAAATAGGGTAATTAACGAGCAATTATTCTTATTCATAATGCTAAATTTCTTATAACTTAATAGTATAAGAACTAATTTCTTATATGACAACATTCCCATTATTGTAATAGATATAGTAAAATAATAAAAATATATAGCTACAAACAAGTCAAATCAAGTCAAGCCAAGTTTTTACAATCTTAAACTTGATTTGTTTCGAAATTATCGAGATTAAAGCTCAAGTTGAACTTTTTATAAAGTCTACAATTAAAGCTCAAGTTCGGCTGATTCAAATAAACATATTTTATCCTGAGCTCAAACTTTTTTTTTTTTTTACTAATTGAGCTCGAGCCAAGCTGAACTTAAAATAAGTTGATTTCGAGCTTACTTATGAGTATATAAAATAAAAAAATAATTTATTCAATAATAAATAAAGATAAGATTATATATCATATATTATCCTATAATATATTATATGTTTTTATATATTATATAAATATTAGCCTTTAGATTTTAATAATATATAGTATATAATATATGTAATACTTGTAATATATATAAAGCCCATAAACCTGCTCACAAGCTTAAGTTAGCAAGCTCATGAGTTTGAATTGAAGCTGGAATTTGAACTCGACTCATTTACAAATTGAGCTTGAGCCAAGCTGAGTTTAAATAAGTTGAGTTGAGCTTAAACAAGCCAAGTTTGAGTAGCTCGACTCATTTATAGTCTAAATATATTTTTATTCAAAAATTTGTTAAATAGTGGCAACTTAATATTACAAAGGAGTAGTTTTTCTTTTCTCTTTTTCATTTATGGCCTAAATGTATTTTTGTCTTTAAATGATGGTTGATACCCAAATTAATCAAAAGGAAAGAATTTATGTTAAGATTTCTATACTTTATTAGGGGGAGTGCGGAGAATGAAAAGGGTGTCTCTCTTTATTAATGTGAAACCCTAGATAAACTCATAAATGAATTATTTGGAATCAACACGTAAAATTTATGGTAATCATGAAAATTGTTTGATTAAGTTTGAATTTTATGATAAAATTAGGAAAGTTGATAAAAATGACCTTGTGATTTGGAATTTAAGAAAATAAAATAATTAAATATTACATTTGTTGGATACAAATATATTATTTGTTATTTATTAAAAACGTGCAAAATGGATTTCAATTATCAATGAATTATTAGAGATAAATTATATGAGTATTAAAATCTAGAAAATCATATGAAATAATATTTATGAGTATTTATTTGTATTAAATGTAATTTTACGTGTGCAAAATGTACTCATAATTACCTAAAATGCCTAAATTAGACTAAAATATATTTAAATAATTATAGAAAAATCAATAAAAATTAAATAAATTTAGTGGCAACCTAATGGAATAATATCTTAGGCGATGCAACCTAGTTAATAGATTAGAAACTTTTCGGAAAGGTTAGGACATTTAATAGAATTTTTTAAAAAGGGAGGAAATAGACACTCAGCAACTACGAAAATTCCTCACCGACCCATACATGTTTATTTAAGTGCATTCACCCTTACAAAATTCATTTTGCCTCTTTTGGAGTCCACGAAAAATATGGAACGCTTAAAACAAGCTTAGGAAGAATTTCTTAGGAAATTTAGAAATTATAGTGCGAATTGAGAGATTCAAGAGTTCGGGGGTAGCCACAAATAGGTGGTGACCGGTGGTGGCTAGGATGACAGATTTCGGTGAGTATTCCAACTTGGTTTGATTTTTATTAATTTAGTAAAAATAGTAAATTATGCTAAAAAATAATGAAATTTTTATTTTGAAATATTTTTATATATTGATTTTAGGAAAAATATTATTTTGTTGAAATTAAGTGTTAAAATATATTATTCTTAAAAAATTACTAAAATTGAATCAATTTCACTTTCATTTTTAAACCCTTACTATTATTGTTTCAACTTTAAAATTTTTCTGTTAAATACTTATAACATATATAAAATTATTATGAAGAGTTTTTCGTGGAAACTATTTTTCAAATATTTAATTTTAAGGCCTATAAATCCTATTAAATTGTTATTTTCAATTAGTTCAAGTACTAAATCTTCAAGTATTTTCATAGATTTTGATTCCAGTGTATTCCTAGCATAATTGGATGTTGAATAGTATTGTGGCATTGAATCTTGGGTGTTGAAAGTGTTAGATTCGAGCATGGGAGATTTAGTGTTGAAATATTACTGATATGTAATGTAAAAGTTACTTAAATAATGTAGTAGAGCGAGGCTTATTTTGAAGTGAAGTTGAGTTGGGTTGGAGAGAGTATTTTGATACTGGTCTTGATTGGGTGTGAGTAAAAGTGTAGAAAGTTTGTTGAAATGTGGGGTGCATGTTAAATTAGAGGATAAATCAAAAGCTATATGTAAATGGCATGTTAAAAAGACGTGCAGTATGTAATATATAGTTAGGTAGACCTTAGGAGATAGGTTAGTAGATATTCCTTTGACTCTTAAATAAAATGCAATCAGGGGATGAATCAGGAGATAAATTAGAGAATAATCAAATGTGAACTATTAACAAGTGACTTAAAAACCTAAATATTTAAGTATAACGGAACCTTAAACTTAAGTGAACAAACTGCAACACAGAATAATAGTATGTATTATGTTTATATTAGTACTAAAAGGTTATTTATATTATAAGAAATCTCAGTGAAAATGCACCACAAGTCGCACCTAAGTGACCCAAACAAAGAGTCTAGATAAGTTTGGAATCAATATATAACTGCATTTCGGAATATTATCTCATAGTACTTAAAGACTTAAGATTATGGTTGTAGATAACTTGATTGTATGCTTGCTTATATGTCTAATCTTGACTATACTATTACTTGGTTTACTTTGTGATTCGTTGAACTGCGTGGAATTAAATGATCACTCCTAAATGAAATTAAGATATATTGGACTTAAAAACCTATTAGGAAACAATTATAATTCTCCAATAAAAAACCAACCCCTTTGAAAGAGATAGTTGAGATTTTTCTTCTTTATCTTTAGTTGAACTAAGTAATAAGATAAGAAGTCGTGGTAAGGGTGAAGACGCTGATTCAAAGGTTGTCATGGGAAAAGGGATATCTCCATTACATAAGTTAAGATTTGATTATAAGCTGTTGCATACAAGTTGAAACTTCCTAAACTCGGATTAAAGCGTGCAAAATTTCTCTAATATTACAATAGATTAAACAATGTCGTATTATGATGTTTGTTTTGTTGCATTGGATCTAATAATTGGTTGATAACTATGTGTCGAGCTTGATTTTTCGATTTTCTATTTAAAATTGATTTCTCATTTCCTGATTAATACTAAACCCTAACCCATTTAATATTAATCATCAACTAAAGAAAATTGAGAAAATTCCGGTTTTTTATTGAAAATAATTTTTGGAGTCGCTACCCAACCGAAGTCAGGAAAAAAAAAAAAAAACCATAACCAATTGGGTGGATTGATTACGATTTAGCCACCGGTCTTTTATTTCAATTTGAATAAAGAACCAGAAGGTTCCGAATTCGGGGGCTAACCTATTAAACCCTTAACGGGTACTACTATTTATTTACCGAAATTATGATTATTTTTCTAATTATAATACTTAAAAAATAAATAAATAAATAAAATAAAAAGAAAAAATGAACCTAAGTTTCTACATATTTTATCGTCGCCCCGAAGGTGCCTACGTACTCGCTAGCCGAGATTAGACAATTGTAGTTCTTTCCGAAAAATTTAGTGTATTAATTGATTTTAATTTTGAAAACCGACCGAGTTTATGTTATTATCAATTCGGTTTTTCAAAACTCCAAAAGGGTCCTAATTCACTAAGTCCTTTTATTCTATAAAAACTCTCTAAAAGCCCTATTTTTCTAAAACGGGGATTTTTATTATTTTTTATTTCCAAAATAAATTTATAAGTGAGAAAATCTTAAAAATATACCTAAGCAAAAAAAGGATAAAATAGTTTTCTATAAGAGGAAACCCTACAAAACTAATCTAAAAATAAATAAATAAATAAAATAAAATAAAACAAAATCCCTAACGAATATACATAACTATCTAACGAAATAAATTAATTCTTATATAATACACTTGTATAAGAATTAATACTAAAACTCCTAAGCTAACATATATATACATATTATACATTATGTCAACTAAAATATAATTAATATAATAATGTATATAAAAACTAATCTTAATAATCCTTTACCTAATATCTTTATATCCTTATATATACCACTACTTATAAAAATATTTACTTAAATCAATATAATATATCTAATCTATACTAAAAGAAGTACCTTAAACTAAGATATACCTATCTATGCATATACACCATGTTAAACTACCAAAGTCCTTAATAATAATAACAATCTAACATAATAATAATAAATAATTACTTAATAAAACTTTGACAAAGATTGAACCTGATTATATTCGGTCGTGCTAGCGGCTGTTGCTTATGAGAGTGTCAGGTCGCTTAGTCGATGAGTGCAGCAACGATGAGGCGAGCGCAACAACGTTCAGGCGAGAGCAATTCAACCGAGGAAGCTGTGTGCCGTATAAGGTACAATGGGTCGATGAAGGATGAAGCAGTGTAGGCATGTAGATTGATCTAGCTATGTTCGATGCAATAGTGTTTGCACTGCTGTGATAAGCGTGGTGCAGTGATCGTGGATGTTGTCACTGCTGTCCGTGCTGCAGTTCGTGGATTGCTGTTACAGGGGCTTCAATCGGATTGAGGATGTGCAGATGTATGTGCAGTCTGTACGCAATGATGTGTTGGCCGCTACAATTGCGTCTGTGATTTGCGGGCGTCGGAGCTGTGAGGATGATTGGATTGTGTTCCTCAATGTGACTGATCGGCATAGACTGTTGTTGTCGCTGCTGCTTAGACGTTGGGGATTAGCTAATCGTGAAGCTGTGGCTGCTATTGCTTTCCTCAGCGCGACCTGATCATTGATGCGTGTGGACAGTGGGCTACTGAAGATTGTGTTGTGTTTCTGGTTTCTGCTCTATTTTTGTTTTTTGTTTCTGTTTATAGTCTAACCAAATCATATCATATCAATTTGAATCTAATTTAATATCTTGCTTCTGTAAAGACAGAAAAATAAAGACAGGTGCCTGTTGAGACTCGAACCCAAGACCTCAAACTAAATCCACCCAAATACTCCGCTACTTATCCGTTAAGCCATTAACCCATACCTTAACATTTATTACCATTAAATTATATTTAAACTAAAATTTTTAACTAAACTAAAATTAAAACTAACACTAAAACTAATTATTCATAATATAAATTACTTCCTAAAAATCTACGAAATCTTTATGATTTTTCTTTTTCTTATTTTTTTGGTATTTTCATTATCCGTTAATTTTTATTATTATTATTTTTTATTTTTTTTTGTTATCTTTGAATTAGGACCCTTTTTGTAAAAAATAAAAATTAAGACTACGAAAGGGCAAAAATTAGGTGTCTACACCATGTTTGTACTTAATGTATTGTCTTATATCTCTATCCCTATTTATTGAGTAGTTGGTTACTTGCTCCCTAAAGATCTTCTTGCAAATACTAACTAGCTAAGATGTCGCACTATAACTTCCCTTAGATTAAGGCTATTGGGAACTAGGTGTGAGGAGAGAAAAAGAAGGCCAACTAGATTTCTAAAGCTTTTATTGTCTATCTTTTGATCTTTTGGTATTAAAGTAAGTATATATCTAAGCAAAGAATGTTATTAGGTTATGTAAATAGCACTTTATTAAACCAAGCTATAAATATATGTTTAATAGAATTTCGCTAGATAATCACTAATGTCATGTGAACTATTTACATCAAAGTAGGCTAATCGTGAATGTCTTGTATAAATCAAGTATAGGATAGCAACAATAACGTTAGCTTCTTTTAAGATAGTTTACACGATAAGACTGTTATAAGTTTACTACTTTGAGGTATGATAATTAATATAAATAATTATAAATAAAATATAATAATTAAATTGTCACGCTTTAAAGTGGTAGAGTTGTAACAACCCCATCGTACAAACCATTCTAAAATAGAAATTGGCCTTACAACCGCTATTCTAGACCTGATCTACACAAGGTGTCCACGACTAATTTACTTTAAAGTAAACAGTTCGTAATTTAAATAAGTCATTTACTTAAGAAAGTAAGGAAATATATATATACACTAAGATTCAATTATTACAATTATCGTTTACAATGTGTCACCGTGATCTATTTCCTAGTTAATACATTATTCAGAAATGAAAAATTCTAAAATAAGAGCTTAGACCTTAAAAATGTATGTCTGTTCTTCAAATGTTTTTCTTCACTCCCTAAAATCCAACAATTGCTAGCTTCAAGGTAGTTGTAAGCCACTTCTCAGCTAGTACTTACAACGATGTCTACAGGGATGTAAGCAACTATAGCTCAGTAAGTCGGGACAGAGGAGTGAAAACTATACCATAAACATAAACACAAACAAGGTTATCAACTAACTTATTATATGCAATGCATGTTCAAGTAAATGCCATCGCACGACGTTATCCAGCCTGTCGTGAGATTAGAGAAATTACGCTCACTCTAATTCGGGTTGAGGAGTTACTATTAATACAACAGCTCATAAACAAACCCAAGCTTGTGCAATGGAGACACCACTCCTCCCGTAACTACCTTCAAACCATTGACTTTACCTTTGCCGCGACCTCCTCACTTATCACTTAGTTCGACTAAAGATGAAGAAGGGACCAATTATGTTATCCAGCGTTATCCCTTTCAAAGGAGTCAGTATTTGGCCGAAGAATCCTGGGTTTTCCCTAATGGGTTATTATGCAAGTCCGATTTATAATTACAGATCGTATATTTGATTAGGTTCAATTTAGGGTAATCAATCATTTGATATAATACAAGCCAGAACAATAAACAGAATCATAGCACTACTCATAATCAAACACACGTATATTGCCAACTATTTAACAAACACAACCAAGTATAATCTCAAGCCTCTAAAATACAGTAACGTATTAATCCCAACTTACCTAAACTCCTCGTTTACTCACTTGAGGTCCAACTCGCTCAAGCCATCACCGATCATCCTAATAATACAAACGTGATTTTAGTTTTTCATATAACTATTATAGGTTGGTTTTATCCTATAACACTTATTGTTATCTTTTGTTTGGGGTTTAATATACCTAATTATCTAGGTTTTTAAGTCTTTTACAATTTGCCTTAAATCATGTTAAGTTCTGTTTTAGTTTTTGTATCGAATTCTAAATTAGGTTTTTAACTTAGTTTTTTGTTAAAGATTTATATGTACACTCTAAGAAATCATTCCAACTCATAATATGAAATTAATCGCATTGTCTTCGGATATCCTAAATATTGTTTTTAATCTCTAACTAGTGTTCTAATCCGTGCAATACACCTGAATCTTAATTTAATTACCGAATTCACCCTCGTTATGAGAAAATCTTACCTTTTTTCATATAATTACCCTAATTTAAGTTTCCTATCATATTTATTATATATTCCTATTATTAGTATAATATCAATTTTTATTTTAATATCTTCTATTTATTATATTTTCAATAATTGCAAATTATGTGTTATCACCTATTATGTAGATAATACATATCTAATATTTTTATCACTCTAATTACCATCTCCCAACATCAATTAACATTTCAAAATATTTAAATTCATCTCAAATCCGATTTTATACCTAATTATCTTAATTTACAAATTAACCTAAAATTTACTATTTTTTCTTATTACTTATTTATTACATAATTACTCTATTAATTACATCTAACACTCCAAATGCTACAAATAACATAGTCCATCATATTTCAACATCCTAAAACATATAATTCTACATCAAATTATTTATTACTCGTTTAATTACTTAATTAACTCTAAATTACCCATTTTATTCATCATTTTAAGGCCTAAAAACCATCTAAAAATTTCAAAAATTAATTTTTGAAAAAGCGCTTTATAGTACTATTTTATAACCCCTAAGTAGTCTACACAAAAATTTTGGACTCAAAACTACACTCTTAAAATCATTTATTTATAAACCGAAATATGCTTGATTTTGCATGATTTCGCATGATTTCTTAAGGATTATATATCACGAGACATATTTTCATCAAAATAATATTTTTCCTATAAAAAAATACAAAAATATTCCAGAATAACAAGTTTCATAATTTTCCAACTAATTTTTATAATTTTAATAATTTAAAAAAAATCGGATAGAAATCGGGACTCATCAAAACTGATGACTCCGGCCACCGTCAATGGCCATGGGTATGTTGGCCCACCTAAGTGTTGCCACCACCATGTGGTAGTGATGATCGTCCACTCTCAGTTGCTTGTCAGGTCTGGGTTCTTCTTAGAAGCCCCAACTGCACAGTTTTTTTATGATTTTTTATAAAACCCTAATTTCCTTTCAATTTCACCTCTCTCTAATTTTATAAACTTCTAGACATCCAAAATAAGCTTCTGAAAAATTTGGGGTATTTATAAAGGTCTTGAGGAATTATTATGTATTAAATTGATTTGATAATTACCTTATCTCTTCTTTTTCTTACTTTTTATTTGTTGTAATTTGATTGGTTGCTTTTATTTCTTCAATTCTAAATTGCCACGCCTCAATTCTAGATTTTTTCTCATTTTTCCTTATTTTTCCTTAATTAATTATGAATTTTTTTAATCATTTAGCATTATTTTAGCATATTTCGCGTATTTTAAGTAATTACACGTATTTCTACCTACATGTAAATTAATATATAGTAAAAATAAATATTCATAAATATTATTTAGCTTATTTTATGATTTTTAGTATGCATATAATTTATCTCCAATGATTCGATAATTATCGAAATACATTTTACACATTTTCAATAAATAACGAGTAATATACTTAAAATTTGAAAATTTTATATTATTTTATTGTATTACTTATTTTCTTAGATTCGAACTTATGAGATCATTTTTACTAATATTTCTAACTTTACTTTATAATTTAGGCTCGATTGGATCCTTTAGCTAATTACCCTAAATTCTACGAGTCAAACTCCGAGTAACTGATTGTGAGTCTTATATAAATTCTTTAGATTTACAAATTAGTGATTTAACTTTTCAAAAGTCTAAATGACAGATTCTAGGAGAACCTAAAATTCAATTTTCTAAAATTTTGGATAATGCTTAAAAGCCATTAGAAATAAAGGTTTACATTAGATTGCAAAATATATATAGAACTTTACATACTTGTATAGTAATCCCTCCTTTGTCAATCAATTGCTTTTTAATTTTGGCTCTTTAGTTCCTAGAGCATCATTTATTTGAAAACTCAAAAAAATGAAAAATAGAAAATAAAAATATATTGTATATTTATATTGAAGGTGTAATACATATTTACCAATTTTAAGAAAAAAATTACACAATTACAAATTATATAAAAAAATTACACAATACATGTCTATCACATTACTATTTATATTAATATCGCATTTTTAAGATGCAATATTAATATTTATATACCGCGGTAATATCGCATATTTAAAATATGATATAAATGCAAGTATACAAATATCGTATCTTTAAGATACGATATAAGTGCAAATACACTAATGAGATATAACATAAACATTATACTAGTGTTGTATTTTAAATAAGCAACATTAGCATAAATAATTATATCTCGTTTTCAAAATGTGACATAACATTAGTATTTTATTAATATTTTTTTATCTAATTTGTATTTGTATAATATTTATTAATTTTGATAATAAATACATAAATTTCTCCTTATATTGAAATTGCTTATGGATTACCATCGAAAAAAAAAAAAAGAAATAGCTTATGGGTAAAGCATTAGATATTGACAATGACTACGTGGTAAGGACAACGACGTAGCAATTTCCAATGGGGATAGGTATAATCAACATCATTACCCATCAAGTTGAAAAAAGATCTAATAAGTAATATACGCCATGTGTAAGTATATATAGTGTATAATCACCAATTATATTATATTTAGACATATGACAATATGAGTAATAAATTTTTATATAACCACCCACTATCAATCCAAATATTCAAATCTGATTAGTAGTTATAGACCTTGTGTACTTACATGTGACGTGTACTAACTACTGAATCCCTTTTCCATTGAGTTGGTTAGAATCCAAAACCTTATAGTAAAATTACATATTTGACTTTGGATTTTTTTTTATATATTAAATAATTGAAATATAAATAAGAACTTAATTTAACAACTAATATTGCAACAATCAAATTGATATTATAAAAATACAATAAAGACATGTAAATTATAATTAGTTTTTGGTGCTATAATGTTTTGTGGAAAAAGAAAATGTAATTCACTTTAAATATGAAAAAAGAAAAAGGTAGACAGATGATGTGATTTCACTTCTTAGTACATTGTATTCTAAGAAATAAAACTTTAAAAGTACTTTTTTTTAGCATAATTCTACTTTGTTTACCACCAATTTAGTTGTGATGGCTTGAAAATATAATTTAATGTAAGTTGTCGCTATCATTGTATATATGTAAAATTTAATCTTCAACCTACTACCTGAGACTCGAAGTAATAAACTACTTCTACTATACATAGGACATAAGAAGTATAGCTAAGGGAAGTAATAAGGTAAAGTTATTAAAAAAGCTTAAGAAATAAGTTTAGTCATATAAGCATATTTGAATTGTTTAATATTGACACGAATTAGGGTATTTGGAACAATTCAAAACCTTTAGACAATTATGTCTAAATTGAGCTAAATTCTAATATAAAGTTATAAAAGTTAGATGAAGAACCTTAATAATATCAATTTCTTAAAATAAATTCTACATAATATTTAATTTCAATAAAATATATTTTTATAGAGTACGCTTGAAAATCATCAGAAACTTAAAATTGAAGTTTCAAATAACCATGAAACCTTAAAGATAGATTATTTAACTTATGAAAATAATTTTAAGAGTCAAATAACATGCAGTATAGTTATATAATTACGCTATATATGTTGTATATACCCGATATGAATATATAATACTAAATATATTAAGTAATTAGCCAAAAATTGTAATAAAATAATAAAAAATTATTAAAAATAAGGAAAACACTCTCAGCTTCTAGAATTGGATGTGGCATCTCCTAAATTTAGTAAGATAACCACTTTTGAGTTGGCAATTGCATGCTTAGATAAAAATAATGGCCTTAGACCTAACACTCATACTAATTGACACTTAGATAATTGTTTTTATTTTCCCTACTAATTAGCATATGGAGTAAACTTTGGACATTTTGCCACACTTAGGAACTTAGGAATCCTCTCAAAAATTAAGATTAGGAATGGAAATAAAAATAAGAAAACTATGTTCCAAATTCGAATTAGAGGCAAGGATTTAGGGTTCACATATCAAATAAAGACTTAATGTTACGTGGCCTTGAACTTAAGCTTTTGGGGGTGAGAGAAGGTAGACCAACAACCCCTAGTGGCCAAAGGGTGGCCAGATCACTGTATGTCGATTAGTGAGTTATTTTCCATTCGATCTTGTTTTATTTTCTAAAAATATCAAATTAACTTGGAAAATTATGAAATTTGGTTTTCCTAGGTTATTTTACATGTAATTTCATATGGTAATTTTATTTTGTTGAAATAATATTGATTTAGGGTACTTGCTTAAGAATGTGCCATATTATTACGAAATTTTATTGAATTTTTCAAAAGATTAAATGAAGTTGTTTCGGATTGAAAAATTATATATAACACTCCTATAATATATACTAAATTATGGGAAAAATAATTTTCGAAAAATATTATTTTTACTATTTATTGTAAATTATTTACCAATTATGCTAAATTAAAGGATTTTAATGTAATTTATACATAAAACCAACTTGATCTAATTTTTTAAGTTTAGTATCATCAAAATCTATGTTATACTGTGATTTTGGTGAAGATCTGATTATTTACCTATTTTTAGTTATTTGTTGACAAAATAGAGCTAAAATACATATTATAGAGTATATTATATAACATGCTATTTTGGTGTTTTTAAAGACCAGAATACAACCACTATAACTTTCCAGTTATAATTTAATTTTTGTGGTTTCAATGGAGTACAAACACTAATTATTATATATTTATTTACTATGTGTACATATTCCTCACTATATGTTAATAAAGAGTAAAATTGGTATAATTGACAATATAGCATGAGAGAGTTATAGCTGCTATTGTATTTGGTGTAACCTATAATGATCTTAGTTTGGTTATTTGAAAAGTAGGAATTACATAAGAAACTATGGTAATTTGGCTAAATCAGAAGTAGAGTCAGAACATGAATTAGAAGCCGACTCAAAATTTGGATTAGAAACTACTAAGACTTAAGTGTTTTTGTGTAAGTTGAACCTAATGACTAAGCTAGGTGTAAAATTGGAGATTTTAGTTGATAGACTAAAGATATAAGCTAACTAGTATCTGATTAGGAATTTTAAAGTTAGGCCAAATCAAAGACTAATTTAGAAGTTGTTTCAAAACCTAAATCAAAAGTGAAATCAGATACTAAGTCAAAAACAGTTTAAAGTGAACTAATAACCAACCAACAAGTATTAAGCTAAAACATATATACACAAGAGCTGTAATTGATCATAAAAGTATTTATTCCAATTAGGTGAAATCGTGAAGGAAAGAAATCACGTTAACAAGTAAGGTTGGAATCATACCACTAGCAAGGTAAGTGAATCTATGCTATGCTTGGAATAGATATATTGCTACTCGTGACATTATGTGTTGTTTGATATTGTGTTAATTGAATATGGTTATATCTTGGTTAAACTTTTATGTTGCTATATTAGATGCTGATATGGTGTTTTTAAATGATTGTAACTATATTTTGGTTGAACTGTTATGCTATTATATTGGATGTTGATGTCATGTTTATAAATAGTTGTACTAACTTGAAGCTCACTCAATCTTTTGAGTGATTGCTCACTCAATCTTTTAAGTGATTACCTTAAGTAAGATAATAGATTTCCATTAGGGAGAGACCGAAAACTAAACTCAAATGTCTAAGATGAATAAAACTTAAAGGTTGGTTGTGTTGAATGATATACTTAAGTTATCATGGTACTATATGGCACAAAAGAGACCTACGGGTCAGAATTTTCAAAATAAGGCTTCCAAGTGATCAACAAAAACAAAGGTTTTATGAACTTAGTTTTGGAAGCATATAAATTCTCATTGCTCGAGCAACCTGACTACTCTTTGTAGTCTAATTTGGTACACTGCTCTTTCTAGTCTAATTTGGTAAAAACAACGTTGGGAGTCTTACTCCAAGGTAGCTCCTTATTGCATTTAAGTTTCCGAATGTTGTATCCAAATGCCCTAGTATGTTAACTAATTAGATGAGTAAGCTTAAAGGGTATAGGATATTGATACCGATGCATATCGCATGTATAAGCATAGCATACTGCATATTTCTAATAATAAATACCTAGCTTAGCTAATGTATGTATGAAGTTGAATCTTCTGTTTATGAATAAAGAGCTTAAGTTGAGAATTATTTGTATTATATTGCTTGTTATCCACTTTCACTCAGCTCGTAATAATCGAGGGAATAAGTTTATCTTATCCTCGAGTTAAGGACGCTTTAGACAGAAGAATGTGTCATAAGGACAAGGAGATATTAGCATTCTAGTAGGGATGAACTCTTAGAAAAGGTCTATGGCTTTTAGATATGACTTGAGCATATGAAGGCAGTATTCTAAGAAAGAAGTTAGAGTTATCTTACAAAAGGTTTAACTTAGCTGTGATTGACAAAAGAGTATACTTGTAAAGGATTTACATATTGTATAAAAGTGTATGACTGTGATACTCTAAGTATAGTCTACTATTGTAAATATTACGTTGTTATCTACTAAGTTGAATAAAATGTTATTTGGAATCAAATGTTATATAAGATGGAATAGCATGTTAAATATAGGTTCTACCTTATCTTTAACTCAAGGATAGCAATAATGACCATCTTTAGGTACTAAAAGTAAAGGAAAAATTTCCAAGCAGACACTTAGAAAGTAGGGCCTTACAATATACACTGATAAGGTATTTACTATACATAGGATACACGTAACTATCTTAATACATATTAGTGAACGACGTACCTGTAGTATGGGTGCTAAACTTAAAAGGATATAATTTTATCAAAATGTAAAGTGTAATATATATCTATTTGTATGAGCATTAATTATTTTGAAAAAAAAAATTACACTTAAAGTTTCTTAGTGAACGGATAAAAAATAAAATAATAATAAGAATGATAAGGTAAATCAAACTAACATATGTATGATAACTAAGGGGGTGATTACAAAAGAGAATCTAGAGCCCAAATCCATAATAATTAGCTATTATCTAGCCATTAATTGCAATAGAAATTAAATTAAATTCGAAAGAACGAAGGAGGATAAGGTTGGTGGGACTACCATTGTAAGTATTATACTGATATGTTATACGTGGAGGTAACAATCTAATAATTTAGGGCTTGAAAACTTGAGTTGATAGAGAAAATAGGTAAAGTGGATAAAAGTAATCTTAAGAAGAGACTCCATTAATATACATAGTAATTAATTTTAAGAAAATTAATGTAAGGATATTTTAAGGAATTTCATAAAAAAATTAAGTTATCGGTTACATAAAGCCCTAGAGGCTTTAGTAATGTAGATAATCATTTATATAAACAACTATAAGTTTATCGTTGTAAAATTATAATATGATAATAGAAAGTTATCATATAAGATATGGCTTTTCACAACTATATTTTGTAATTTTTATTTGTTAAATAAAATTTTTATTATAGTGACATTTCTTTATTAATAACTTTATCCGGTTATATTACGAAATTATGGAAGTCCCAAATTTACGAATTCATTTAGCAAAATGTATATCTTCCTTTTATTATAAAATGACCCATTTTTTACAGTTAAAAAGTTTTATTTATATATTTAAAAAGAATATCTCATAAAGTCAAAAGTAAAGCAACAAACAATCATCAATCATGCAGTAAATCTTGGTGAGCATTTCCCTTTAAATAATTATTCACAAGTTCAAAGTGTCCATCGCATCCTTCTTAGTAATATCAACTAAAACAATAGAACATATTCTTTGAAGAAAAATTCTTGATTTGTTCATAATGCATTTTTAGCTAAGTAGCCTACCACTTTGTTAGCTTTATGGCTTACCGTACTAAATGCAATAGAAGGAAATGAATTAATAAGCTGTTTACAATCCTAGAGTGTTGGGTACCAAACGTCTAGGCTTACTATTAGATTATTTATCCATCCTAGAGCTTGTTGTGAATCAACTTTAATGATAATTTTATCTTGTTTCAGTTTATTAGCTAGAAGAATTCTTTCCTTAATAGCCCATAATTCAGTTTTAAGAGGTGAGTCAACGTAAATTTGCTTATGGATATCACCTAACACAAATCCCTCTTCATTCCTACAAACGGATGCTAATTGTTGTTGTGCTGTCATTATCTTTCATAGCACTGTCACAATTTATCTTTACCCATTTCTACTTTTGATTTTCCCAAGTATTTGTAAAGGTCTTTCCTATCTTGTTTAGTTTAAAGACTTGTAAATTTAATCCTATTAGTAGTTATGATATTGTTAAATTTAGAAGATGAAAAAATAACTTAAAAGAGATGGAAAACATAAAGGTGTAATATTAACCATTCAATTTGAACTAGCAAAAAAAAAAAAAAAAGAACCCATTCAAATTGAAAAGGAAAAATTGCTATATGTAATATTTTAACCTGTAGGCTTCCTTAACTACAAAATATTTCATGTTTAAGTTATGTTATCATCAATTAATCAACTACTAGAATTCTAATAAACTCTTATTCATTTACATAAGAATAATTGTCACGTTTAATACTTGAATTTATCCATTTTTGTAAGTAACTACTTGAAGTTTAAAGGTATCAATTTGGTACGTGAATTTTACTTATTTTTACATTTAACTACTTAAACTTTACTTATTTTCGCAATTAACTACCTAAACTTTACTATTTTTACAATTATTTACTTAATTCGGATATTACAAATGATCTCAAAATGTTTATAGGTAATAAATTGATAATTTTGAAGTTTAGATAATTAACTACAAAAATGGGTAAAGTTTAGATACCAAAATTAATATTAACTCTTCCCACAATAATGCTCTTAAATATATCGAAGGATCATTTAATCTTTTGATTCATAAATTATTCATATTTTCATTTTTTTTATTTTTTTATTGTAATTGAATATTATTTGTTAATTATGTATCTAAAAGAATGTAAAAATTGGTACTTATGGAGAGATGTAGACTTTTACATGATAAATTGCAATCGTCACATCAATTATTGCAAAATAGCTAGCATAACCTTTTTCATTTTATATTAGTATGAAAAAGGACCATTAATAGTTGTATATAACTAACAATACATATCCATACAATTAAATAATTGTGACCCTATATATATATATATATATATATATATAACTATTAAGTAAATCCGCTATTTCTTTAACCTACATATACTTTGAAACACAACTCAAAGCAATGGTATGCGGTTTTAACTAGTTTATTTAAAATGTAAAATATAAATGGGTATTTCATGTTATTTTATTTCTTAGAAATGATTTCGATCTAAACCCTTTGAAATAAAGATAATGCACTTTTAAATAGCACGTAGTAGCCACCTTGTTATTATTACTTCTTTAATTAAATTTAGGTTTGATTCTCCTCACAAACATGCGCCAATAAGTTTTTAAGTTAGGTACTTTTATTTAAAGTTACTAAATTAAGGATACAAATACATAAGCAAAAATATGCTAAAAAACTATCTGGAAAATTCTTTCAAGTCCTAAATTGTAACTCATCGGAGCAATTTAAATGGCCTTATTAGTTAGGGATCGAGATCGATATCCATAGGAAATTTTTTTTTTTTTTAGTGTCCAAATTGGATATATATTAGTAAGCATAGTAGGTGAATGTAGGTAAATGTAATAATGATAGTGAAAGGTGGTAGTCTTTTCTAGCTATTAGATTGAATCAATCTTGTCCAATTGTTTGTTTATACAAAAGGTTCACTTGTTTATAACATGGTTTCTCCTTATTTGCAAATCATCCATCGATATAATGAAAAGCATTTTTTCTTACAATATCCCTCTCTGCTTTCTCTCTATGAACTTTTATGTATTGTGAGATTAAGTTAGCACTTTCAAATAGTCTTTAGAGTGTCTAAGTATTTTATAAGAGCATCCTTAAGTAAAACTTTCATAAAAAGTAATGTCAAATGGAGTTTATTTGTAAAACTAAAGATATCTTTTTGTCTTTGAAAACAATAACCATGTTATTGGAGGGGAGACCAACCATGAATGATGCCTTCTTTTAGGTAAAGGCGTAAATTGAGAGCTTTACCAAAAGAGCAATATAAAGCATTATATGTAATAATTTTTTAAGCTTAGTTTAAAGACCCTCAACTTCAGTGTAAAGCGATTGGGATTGAAAATGTATCTAAGGTTGTTGCTATTACCAAAGGTTAGTGGAGTTCTAAAAGTAAAATATAAGCTCTTTTATTAATTAAAAAAAAAAGAAGAATAAGAAGAGAAGGAAGACTAAAGATGTATAAGTAAGTTAAATGCGCCAACTTAGCCTAGCTTATTTTAGCTTACAAGTTAAACGAGTCGAGTTTATTTGTCCCAATTTTTAAAGGGTAAAAAAAACTTAGCCCTAACCTAGAAACGGATTAAACAAGCTAACTTACGGGCCGAAAGCATAAGTGGGTTAAAGAGAACATCCCAAATCGGCTTGCTTCGACCTATAAGTTAAACGAGTCAGGTTCATTTGCTTGCTTGTTATACAAGCCAGCCCTTACTCATTTTTTAAAGGGTTAAATAGGCTAGCTCACGCGTTTGCATACATTTAGGGAAGACGAAATAGAGAATATTAAATCTCTAAAGTTAATTAAAGAGGAAATACAAGGCAAGGAAAAGGATGATTAAATAGGAGAAAACTTAAGAGCTATAGTGTTACTTCCACAAAGGATTACATTATGCCCAAGAGTGCTCGAAGAAGAAATACCTAGTTGCCACAATGGTAAAATATGAATCGAATGAATGTGAGAAGATCTAATTTGGCACATTATGACTTTTTACGCTATGAAATCTTAAGACTTGAAGAAGTGCAAAGCTAAATGTATCAAAGTAAGGTAGCTTAGAGGAATGATGCTATCGCAAATATAGGGGCTTCACATTCATTCACTCCAAAGGAGGCATCATAACTTTGGTTAAATGTAAAGGGAACCAAATCTTGTCTCATGATAGTAAATTCTAAAGAAGCATTAAGTTAGAAGTTGCCAAAAAAAATGTAGTAGTTAGCATCTATAGGGAATAAGAGAGAGAAATAATGAGGTAGCTCTTATTGGTTACTTTGAATTTGTCATTGCTATAGATTTTCAAATAAGATTGATGCAAATTATCATTCCTTTGTCCAATTTTATTTGCTTGCTTAATGAAAAATCCAGTTGTATGACACTAATAATTAGGAAGATAAGTTAGGCAACAAAATCTATTATAGCAATGTAAATCATGTAAAAGGATGAGGTAAGTTAGCTTATATGACCCAAGGAGGAAAAGAAAAAAGGGATTTAGTAGGATATCTAACTTCGATAGGGTAATCCTCAAAGGAAACCCATACCAAAATACTATAGTTTACTAAATAGATATGGAGAATTGTTGAGAATGTTATCACATTAAGAAGGAGGATGATGTTCGTCGAAAAACAAGATCAAATAGAAAGTAATAGCGTAAAATTGGTGGTACAAGGTTGAAGATGCAATGAAGATGACATTAGATCAAGAGAGGGATAATCTTACAAGCAAATTGTTTAAAGCTTGAATTATGGCCTAATCAAAGTTTCTTCTTTAATTGTGATCCAAGATCAAAGTCTACTAGGATGCCTTACTTTTGTAAGTGCCCAAATTCATTGGATATTAGTAAGTATAATAGGTGAAGAGAGGTAAATGTATTGATGATATGATAGTAGTAAGTAATAATCTTTTGTAACCATCAAACTAGATAAATCTCAACCATTTACTTAAGAGGTCACTTCTATATAAAGGAGCTCTTTCTTCATTTCTCTTTCCAAACTTGTGTGTTGTGAGATAAGGCATATATAGCACCTTAGAGTAGTTTTGTAAGTATCTAAGCATTGCATGAAAGCGTTTTTGGAAAAAATAAGAAATTCCATGACATAAGCATTACCATTTTAGGTATAAGTTACTTAATGTTGTGATTCTTCCTTGTAACTAATATTAAGACTCTACGATCTGTTTACTTTCTAATATGTAATAGATAGGGGTAGAAAAATTATATCTTGTAAATAAATATTACTAGGAATAATGTAGAATTTGGTATTCCAATATTTACATCATGTAATTGTTATTATTGGAAATACTTATTACAATATCTACATCATCCCATACATGGCATTATTAAATTGAGAATTTGACTACAAATACTTATATGCCCCTATTTGGTTTTTTTTTTTTTTGGAAAATTACAAAAATAATTTAGTTTTCTTATTAACTAAAGATATCATTGCTTATTGCTTGATCTTTTTATTCTTGTGAAGAACAAATAAAAAATTCTATCTTATAAAAGGATGTTTCCCAAAAAGAGTGAATAGAAAGTTAGCCACTAAGAAATAGAAATTCACACACCTACATTTTAATATTTCGAGAATTATTATTTTTCTATTATCTTCGCATAAACAAGTCATGAGACTTTGATGGTTGCCACATGTGTTGTGGAAAGAAAATACTAGTAGTTAATAATTGCATGGTAGGGAGTACCAAGAATGGCCTCTTCGTTGGCCATTAGCTAATAGCTGCCAATGGTATTGTAGCAAGATGCGCCCATCTGAGACATTGATTGCCTTTTCTTCTGCGGAAGGAAAAAGCTTCCGAAGCATCCAAGGGTCAAACCTATCTATAGCAATTTCGAAGGTGGACTCAGTCAAAGGACCATGACCTGGACTAAGATTAGATAGGCACTGAAATGAGACGGCCAGGAAATTGCATGTAGAGGAGCTCTTATTTGTTTTTTCCACCTACATTTAATTTTTATGATAAGGATGGATACGGATCAGTTTTGTTTAATTTTTCCTTTAAATTAAACCAAAATGGTTGAATTTTTCGTAACTTTAAACTAAATTATATGGTTCGGATTGTCAATTTTTTCAAATTATAAAATTTCAATTTGATTTATGGATTAAACTATATCTTCTAATTTGGAAAACTATATTTGCAAAACATGCAATCTTATGTAAAAAGCATTAAATTGATTTAAAAATAATAAGTATTATTATAATATAGGTTGATAAAATTAATAATCATATGACTAAAAATTTTCAAATATTTATTAATAACTACTTTCATTTATAAAAATAACAAATAGTACAAACTTTAAGTCAAATTACATACATATCTTATACGCTACATTAATTAAAAGTTTAATACATATATATTTTAATAAATGTAAATAAAATTTTTTTAAGTATTATATTATAATAAAAGATGCTCTTTAGTTGAAGTAAACTATTACTATGTTTTGTGTAAAATGGTTTGATTCGATTTTACGAATTGGTTTAGTTTATCTTTTTAAGCCAATCATAAATTTTTAGTTCAGTTCGGATTAAAAATTTTCAAAACCAAATTGTAAAAAAACCATATTTTTGGATTTTAAATTGGTTTTTTTCCCACCTCTATTTTATATTAAATAAAACCTACTACAAGTGGCACTGGCATCATTCCAATAACATAATAATTTGTAAAAAATCTCAATTCAGAATTATTAAATGCGAACATATCCCATAATTATCCTCGTAAGACTTCCTTGTCAAGTCAGCTTCAAACTCGTAGGAAACGAGTGAATGTATTAAGTACAAATAACATACTGCAAGAGGATAGTGAATGTATCGCAATCATCCACAACTATATATCTCTGTCTCTTCGCTTGTGCAAACTTCATGGGTTCTCTCAAATGGCGAGCGCTTTAAAAGGTTCACTTTTTCCTTCAATACATATATAAAATCTACATTAATACAAGAGGATTCCGATCAGAATAAAGACTTTAATTGTTTTAACTTATCATGTAAATTAATAAGTGATATATAAATATTAATAAAATTTTAATACATAAAATTATAATCAATTTTTTTAAAAAAAATATGTTATTTTATTTTTAATTGTTTAAATATTATCGATATTTATATATTATTCTTTGATTTACTTGGTATATTAATACTGCTGAATCTTTCTTCTCCAACGAGAGTAACACCAAAGAAGAAATGACATGATATGATTCCTTTTTTCACATCACTAGATATTAGATAATCTTTGATATATTTTTTGAATCTCAAAATATACTAAAACGTACAAACACTACAAAAAGTTGATTGAAAAAAAAAAAAGTAGTTACAAGGGAAAAGTTCAACCATCATTTACAAGAATTGATGGCTGATTAAGCTAGAAAATAAACTAGTAAATGCACTCATTTGATACATAAAAGATAACAATGAAAATTTACAGATGGCTAAACTATAACAGAATTATTTAGAAGACTATAGCAAGATACAAGACAGAATTGATACTTGAAAGACAAAAAGACAAACAAAATGTAAAAGAGAAAGAAGATGAGATATATTGAAGGTAAATCATTACAGAAGTGTTACATAAAATATAGATCATGGCATAAATATAGGTATAGTGATGTCCCACTAAAAGAAGAGGAATCTCTCATAAAAGAGAGAAAAACGGTGACAAAAATAACCGTTCAGTTTTCCTTAATTTCTTGAGAAAGAATAAACATAAAAATATTTTAAGTTATTATCAATTTTTCATGATTGAAAAGAAAAAAAAAAGGACAAAAGATCGACACAAAGCTAGAAAGAAACAATAAAAAAAGAAAAGGGAATTAAAAAAACTTCATCAAGAGGTTAATTATATTATTACTTAATAACACATTAAGTTTAATCCATTCATTTGGATACTTGATGAACGTACAGAATTTAAGGTTGAATAAATATAAATAAGTTATCTTCTAACTAATTATGGTTATAGAAATATTATTCATCAAAGGTTTTGTAACTTAAAAGATAAAAAATTATTAAAAAAGAGAAACCATTTATATTAAAGATTATTGATACTTTCTACTATGATTAGAAGGGACGAATCAATCTTCAACTTCAGGTATATTATGTTGTGAAAATTATCATGTTCAAGGCCTTAATTTTGTGTTTTATATTTTATCAAACTCTAAATTTATTTTTTATATGTGGTATTAGAGTATGCGTTTTGAATATGTGATTTTTTCAATTTTAAGAATTAAGGATTTAAAGAGTAGTATAAATAACATGTAATATTCTTTATAGTAAAAGATTGAAATTTATCATAGTGAAAAATATTCATACAAGTGTAATGATTCGATTTTATATTAAAATTATTCTCTATTATTGGTCAACTGCTTGATGTCATAAAGTTCATATTAAAGAATTGATATTGATTGTATTCGTAATGTAGACATATTGATTAAATCATCATTATATGATTCTTTGAAAAATTATATCCTTATGTGTTTTTGTTTCATTAATTGGATGATGTATCACTTCATTGTTTTTTCTTATCGAGGGGATTTTTTAGGTTTTCAAAGCAAACACATATCTAGAAGATGATTTTTTCTTTTTCTTCTAATTGTTTATGAGTTCTTTTTAGTGTTTCATATTATGGATGCTTCCTATTTTAAGAATTATGTGAATAGTCCTTTTATGACCTTAATTAGTTTTGTATTAATTTCAACATACTCCATGATGTTTATATACAATAATGATGAATTGTCAATTAGACCTAGTTATTAGATAGGAAAATTCATAAATACAATCAGGATGCATACTTAACAAATTTATAAGATACTAAATAAATATGTTATCAAAGCGACCTGTATTATTTAATTTATTTTTGAAATATATAGATATTAAGTTAAAGATTTACATAAAATGTTTATAGTTTGTTATCACCAAATGGTTGAACTACGAAGATGATTAGAATGTACTATGTATAAAATTGTCATTTATTCGTAATATTGATGAAATGCCTATTATCGAAATTAAATGGATAAATTGATGTTCTCTTGTCGTTAGAACATTAGAATTTATCCAAAGGTACATTGTCATTCTATGATTATTGAACATAATGCAAGTGAATCATTATTTTGGTTAGATGTATTAGTATATCCAAAGATAACATACATATTTAGCTTGAAATATTTAATTACCTAATTATGTTATTTATGACATGTACATAATGATAGTATATTATAGCTTCTATCCAAAAGAAAACTATAATATAGTCTAATGATTTGTTTATTTGAATCTATTACATATGTGTTATCTAATGAGCAGTTATGTATTAATTATAGCTATTTCACTCCGTTTGCATGCTTTTTTTATTACTGTGTTCAATGGATTAAACTTTCTAAGTAGTGTAAACAAATTAACACCCATTTATGTGTGCTAAATCTTAACTTAATACTACTAAAAGAAAAGCTTGCTACTTCTGTAGATTCAACGATGAGGAACAAAAGTTATATCATAAAGCACGAACATAATCTAACGGACTAAGTTTAATATTTATGCGAATGATTAGTTCTAATAACATTAAGACTACTATTTCACAAACATAACGTGCAAAGGATACCTAAAGTTTGTAGAAGAAAGATTTCATTCTATAGATAAGTCACTCATCGATACTGTAATAGTAGTGCTCATGACCATGAAGTTCACTAGGTCAAAAAGTATGCGAGAGCATATCATTGAAGTGACTAATATTGCAGTAAGACTAAAGACCTTAAGAATAAATGAATATGACTCTTTCTTAGTGTAATTCATTCTTAGTGAGTTGTCTAGTATGCTCACTTAGAAGGAAGCAAGATTGAAGAAACAAGGAAGTCATTTTGTTAAACTTGTAGGTCAAGGAGTTGGCAAAGGACTTAATTTGAGAGCTAACAAGCTTAAGAAGAAAAAAATGCATACCAAAGCTTCACAAGGCAATAGAAAGGAATAGAAAGCAAGTAAGTGTCATTTTTGTAGTAAGACATGATACTATTAAAGGGATTGCCTAAAGCATAAGACTTGGTTCGAAAAAAAAGGTCACATTGATGTTTATATTTTTTTCGAATTAAACTTACCTGAAGTACCTCTTTAGTGTTATATCTCATATATTTAATGTGATGTAGAGATTCAGTACTATCCAAACTATAAACCTAAATGAAGAAACTTTTTATTAATGGGAAATCGTATGAAGGCTCATATTGAAGGCATAAGGACTTATCATTTGGTTCTAGATACTAGTTATCATTTAGATTTATTGTAGACTCTTTATGTCCCTCTAATTTATAGGAACTTGATTTCTCTCTCAAAACTTGTTGTTTCTGAGTTTTCAATTAAATTTAGACGTGGATATTTCAATTTGTTTAAGAATAATACTTTAATTGGTTCAGGTGTTCTTTGTGATGAATTATACAAATTGAAACTTGATAATGTTTTTGCTGAATCTCTACTTACTGTTTATCATAATTTTAGAATTAAATGTAGCATGCGAAATGAAAATTCAACTTTTTGGTGGCATAAAGGTTTAGGTCATATTTCCAAAGAAAGGTTAGAAAGATTAGTAAGGAACAAAATCCTTCCAAATTTGGATTTTATTGACCTTGGAATATGTGTAGATTGCATTAAGGATAAGCAATTTAGATATAGTAAGAAGAGTGCCATAAGAAGCACCCAACTTCTTGAAATTATACACATTGATATATGTGGGCCTTTTCATGTTCCATCTTTTGGTGGTGAAAAATATTTTATCACCTTTATTGATGATTTTTCACATTGTGGTTATATCTATTTGCTAAATGAAAATTCTTAAGCAATTGATACTCTTGAGGTGTATGTTAAGGAAGTTGAAAGGCAATTAGATAAAGAGGATAAAATCATAAGTTCCAATAGAGGCAATGAATATTATGGAAAATATGGTGAAATGAGACAATATCTTAGTCCATTTGCAAAGTTCCTTGAAAAACATGGGATATATGCACAATATACTATGCCAAGCACACCTCAATAAACTGGTGTTATAGAAAGGTGTAATTGGACACTAATGCATATGATTAAGAGTACGATGAGTAGCTCTTCATTACCCAAATTGTTGTGAATATATGCATTAAAAAATGCAGTGTATCTATTAAATATGGTTCTTAGTAAGACAATCTTTAAAACTCTTTTTGAATTATGGATTAGAAGGAAACCTAATTTAAGACACCTCCATATTTAGGGTTGTCTTATAGAAGCACATGCTTATAATACACATGAAAGAAAATTGGATTCTCAAATAATTAGTGGTTATTTTATAGGATACTTAGAGAAATCCAAGGGTATAGGTTTTATTGCCGTAATCATAATCCAAGAATTATCGAAATCGATAATACTAGATTTATTGAAAATGGTGAAGTTAATAGGGGTAATAAAAGAGAAATTATGGATATCAAAGAGATAAAGGTAAACATTCATCTATTCTTAAATTTTCCTTTATTTACAAACACTCTAAGTGTAGTTCTAATTGTCCAGCAATAGTTAGACAATATGGAACAATAATTGAATAATGAAACACCCCATGATGAAATTAACTCACAACTAGCTAATGTAAATGAACCATAAGGAATGACATTAAGAAGGTCTCAAAGGGAAAGGGGATTGGCTATTCCGGATGATTATGTAGTTTATTTGCATGAACATGATTTTGATCTAGGAATTAATAAAGACTTGGTTTCATTTTCCCAGGTTATAAAAAGTATTGAGTTTGATAAATGGATTTATGTTATGAAATATGAGTTAAAAACCATGGAACAAAACCATGTTTGTGACATTGTTAAGTTGCCAAAGAATTGTAAACGAATTGGTTGTAAATGAGTCTATAAGACCATGCGTAACTTAAGTGGCAATATCGAATGATATGAAGTTAGACTTGTTGTTAACGGTTATACTAAAAAAGATGACATTGATTATAAAGAGATCTCTTCATCAGTTTTAAAGAAACACTCATCAAGGGTAATAATGGCTTGGTGGCTCATTATAATTTAGAGTTACACTTCATGGAAGCGAAAACAGCCTTTCTTAATGGGGATCTTGAGGAAAAAGTTTATATGGAACAGTCTGAGGGTTTCTCAACTGAAAAAAATGACCACATGGTGTGTAAACTTAAAAAGTCAATATATGGACTTAAGCTAACCTCCCGAAAATTGTATATAAATTTAATGATACCATAACATCTTTTGGTTTTTAAGAAAACACTGCTAATAGGTGTATTTACTGAAAGTTTAGTGGGAGTGAATTTATATTTTTGGTCCTAAATGTTGATGACATTTTATTTGCTGCTAATGATTTGGGCATATTATGTGAGACTAAAGTTTTTCTCTCTAAAAATTTTGAGATGAAAGATATGAGAGAGGTGTTTATGGGAATTAGGCTATCGAACTGCTGACCCGTAGCTGAGCTCGAGGACTAGAGGGGCTGACATGATTAATCCTTCTATTCTAACCACCCCCTACTGAGCTCGAGTACTTCCTTATCAAGACACTTTTAATGTCATGCCGTATGACTGCCTATTATTCTGTGGTATACCGAGTTGGTAATTACTTTCTACCGCTAAGCCAACTAATAACTCAACATCATCCTTGCCAAGAAGTCAAGAGATAGAGAACCCGGACTAACTAAGCCATCCCTACTTGGACAAGCCCATATGTTCATACTTTTTGTCTACATCTCCTAATAACCTCGCTAATGCAGCATTGCCATGTGTGCAGTATCATATGTAGAATCTATAGCACCAATGATTGTTTTTCTTGTATATTCATTTTTACTTTTTATATCATGTACATTGTTTCTTTAGGAAATGTACTTTTTGTTTTTTCCCTTTAGGGTAAGTTACCCTAACTTACGGGTCTAAATACCCTTGTACTTGTAGCTGTAAAGAGTAGATTACCTTCAATACATTTAAGTAATTTTTTCCTAGCGTAAACACTGTTTTTTTACTTTCAGCATTACTTTTATCCTTTCCCTTAAGTAAGGTTAGGTAGTGAATAACCTCATTAAACCAATTTGTGCATTATATCGAATTGTGTAGTGAATCCTTGGAAGTTCCATAAGCGCGTCATATCCTTTGGAGCCGTTCGTGAGTTTTGTTTACTGTTTAATTCTTGAGTTTCACTCTTTCGCACTTTTCCCCATTAACCCTTTTTGAGCTTTCTACAAGTTTGGACTCACTCAGCGACCGGATTTGTTTGTTTTTGGTCATGATTCGCAATATCTTGGTATCAGAGCGGAGGTTTTGTGTGAATTGTAGTTAATTCTTAAAGTTCTGTTGTACTCTATTTTGCATGTGTGAAATAGAGTTAGTTATTATGTTCATTTGTTTGCTGTGTTAATAATTGTTCACTTCCTGAAGTGTTGTTTGAGTTTTTTGAATTTATGAGGAAAAATGACAGATCCAAGTATGAATATTAGTACTGGTGATGACAATGGAGTTGTCTACCATGGACGACAATCTCAATAAACTCCCAGAAGCACAGACGAGAGGCTCAATGAGGTAACTACCTTCTTAACATATCTGACCCGAGCTGTTCATGCACTGTCTTACCGACCCACTAAGGCTACACAAAACACTCTACAAGCTGCTCAACCTATTAAAGGTTAGAACCCAGATCGACCAGTTCGAGGTAGAGGAGTTGGTGGATGAGTAAGGCGAATGATAGACTTGAGAGAGCTTGATGAGGAGGAGGAAGAGTATTTTGAAGAGGAGCATGTACGAGTCCCCAAAACATCTGACCATGTGAAGCTTCAAATTCCAAGTTTTAATGGATCTAGGAATGTTGATGAGTATTTGAATTAGGAAAAGAAGGTGAAGCGTGTGTTTGATTATTATCAATATAAGGATTATAAGAAAGTAAAAACTACTACTATTGAATTCTCTAGGTATGCCACCATGTAGTGGAAGAATTTTCAAGCCATAAGAAGACAAGAGGAGTACCAAGATATTAACACTTAGCCCGAGATGAAGAGAGTGCTCAAAAATATATTTGTGCCGAAAACATACCTCCAAGATACTTTCACTTGGCTTCAGAAGTTGAGACAAGGTAGCCGAACTATTGACAAGTATGTCAAGAATTTCAAATGCTTATAATACGTTGTGAAGTGGAGGAACCATCAGCTCGAACGGTCTCAAGGTTTGTTACCAAGTTGAGAGGAGACATTCGATATGTTATGGAGCTCCAATGATTTGATATAATGGATGAAGTTATTAGGATTGCCTAGCGACTAAAGAGGCAAAAAAGGAGCCAAGTAACGACCACAATGTCGATTAGCTAACCTGGTCAAGTAAGTCACCAAGCTCAGTTGAGTATAGAGCCGAGCAAAAAGATTGATGTTAAAGTTGAGTAGAAAGGTCGACCCGAATGTATGAGAAAGGGTAAAGGTCTGGTAGGAAGACCAGCCAAATCAAGTGCTTCAAGTGTCAGGGGTTCGAACATATGGCTATTCAGTGCTCGAACCGAAGGATAATGATCATTAAGAGAGACATCCCAAAATTAGAAGTAGAGAGTACAGATAAGGAGTCCGAGGAGGAGATGGGTCCTGCCAAGAAAGAACTGATTTAGGGGGACGTATTTCTTAAGTACTTAAACCAATTACTCATGGTTGTCCAGCGCACGATAAGATGGAACCCTTACGAGAGGAGGAGCAGAGAGAGAATTTGTTTTATATCATTTACAAGGTGAAAGATCAGAAGTGTGCTCTCATTGTGGATAGTGGAAGTTGCACCAATGTAGCATCGGCCGATCTTGTTTCAAAATTGAAGCTATCGACTATTGGACATCTTAAGCCATATAAGTTACACTGGTTGAGTGAAAAAGGAGCATTACATGTCATTCGGCAAATACTACTATTGATCACTATTGGGAATTACTTTGACCGGATTCTCTGTGACGTACTGCCTATATGTGCTTCCATGTGCTACTGAGTAAGCCGTGGTTGTTTAATAGGATAGTTATACATGACGGCTATAGGAACACGTATATGTTTGTGAAGAATGACTGGAAGATCACATTGAATTTGATGCTGCCAAGAGAAGTTAATAAGTTGTAGATGAAACTTGCTCGCAGATCAAAGAAAGCTTTGTTGATGAGTAGAGCCGAGCTCTAAGAGGCCATCAATGCTGACAAACCAATCCTATTGTTGGTTAGGCAACTATTGGAAATGAAGGAGTAAGGTGAGCCTTCCTAGGAAATCAAGAAGTTGCTAGATGAATGTGCCGACCTGTTCTTAAAACAGTTACCTGAAGGGTTGCCCCTAACTCAAGGAATAGAGTACTACATTGACTTAGTACCCGGCACCGTATTGCTGAATAAGCCAGCTTATCAGATGAATCCCGAATAGGCTTCTGAGCTCCAACATCAAGTCAATGAGTTGCTAAAGAAAGGCTATGTAAGAGAGAGTCTTAGTCCTTGTGTTGTGCCTGCAATTCTAGTGCTGAAGAAGGATGGAACCTGGCGAATGTATGTTGATAATCAAGCTGTGAACAAAATCACGATCAAATATAGGTATCCAATCCCAAGGCTAGAAGACATGTTAGATGAATTGAGTAGAGCTAAGATTTTCAGCAAGATTGATCTCAAGTCTGGCCATCATCAAATTCACATGAGGCTAGAAGACGAGTGGAAACTGTGTTTAAGACTCAACATGGACCTTACAAGTGGATGGTCATGCCCTTCGCTTGTTGAATGCCCTACTTTTATGAGACTTATGAACCTTGTGTTAAGACATTTCATACGGAAGTGTGTCGTGGTGTACTTTGACGACATCCTGGTATACAGCGTCGACATGCCAAGTTACTATGAACATCTTAAAGCAGTCTTGGATATCTTCCGTACCGAGAGACTATTCAGCAATTTAAAGAAATGTTGTTTTTACTAAGAGAAAGTGGTATTCTTGGGCTATGCAGTTAATGGAGGAGGCTTGCGAGTTGATGATGAAAAGATCTAAGCAATTGTCAAGTGGCTGACCCCTGCTACTCATGCTGACGTGAGAAGCTTCCATGGACTGGCTTCATTTTATAGAAGGTTTATCAGGAATTTCAGCACTATCATAGCGCCGCTTACCGAGTTAACAAAGAAGAACATTGACTTTCGATAGGGAGAAAAGGAGGAGAGGAGTTTTGCTGACATAAAAGAAAGATTGACCTCCACCCCGGTGTTAGTACTACCTAACTTCGACAAAATTTTTATGTTAGAATACGACACATTGAGCATTGGAATAAGCGATGTCCTGATGTAGGAAGGCTAGCTGATTGCCTTCTATAGTGAGAAGCTCCAAGGGCTGCAACTGAATTACTTTATGTATGATAAGGAACTTTTGTCACTAATCTGAGCAATGTAAGTATGCAAACATTATTTATTGCCGAGAGAATTTGTCATATATACTGATCATGAATTATTAAGGTACCTCAGAAGTTAGAACAAATTCTCGAAGCGACAGGCGAGATGGGTTGAATTTCTTTAGGGATTCAATTTCGTAATTAAGTACAAGCAAGGAAAGAGCAACGTAATTGTAGATGCTTTTTTAAGGAGACATGCGCTTTTATTAGAATTGCAGACTAAGCTGCTTGGGTTTACGAGTATCAAAGAAAAATACTCTCAGGATCCATACTTTGGACCAATAATTTCACGATGCATGGATGGGAAGACAGTGGACAAGTATTATGTGGAGGATGGCTAACTATTCCGAAGGGGGAAACTATGCGTACTAATTTGTTCCCTACGGGAATTATTAAGCAGGGAAGCCTATAGCGAAGGACTCTCCGAACACTTTGGATAGAGGAGGACCTATGAACTATTGAACGGCCAATTCTTTTGGCTGAGAATGTAGAGAGATGTGTACCAAGTTATCGAAAGTTGTGCTATGTGCAAAAACTCCAAGTACCAAGCCGAATAAAGGCAAGCAATGCCCCTACTTGTCCTGACGAGGCTATGGACTGAACTGAACATAGACTTTATTCTCAAACTACCACGAAATGCCCGAAGCAAAGATTGTATAATGGTCGTCATGGATCGATTCAGTAAGATAACACATTTCGTACCTTATACCAAAACTAATGACGCTTCGACTTTCTTATAGGAGGTTGTGCGAATACACGGCGTATCGCGAAGTATAGTCTTCAACAAAGTCCCGGAGTTCTTAAGCTATTTCTAAAGAACCTTGTGGCGTCGGCTGGAGACCAAATTACTCTTCAGTACTTCATGTTACTCTTAAACTGACGGCCAAACAGAAGTAGTTAATTGTACTTTTGGTTCATTACTTCGAGTTGGAGTAGGCAAGAACTTAGCTGATCGGGATGTCTGCCTGCTAGTGGTCGAGTTCACCTATAATTAAACTGTACATGACACCACTAAGTAGACTCCCTTCGAGGTGGTCTATGGATTCAATCCCAAGTTACCTCTCGACTATGCCCCTATATTAGCACCCATGCAAGAGGACCCTGATGCCTTAGCAAGAGCACAATCTCTCCAGCAATCTCTTAAGAGCATAATCTCTCTAGCTTATAACCAAACCGTACATGACACCACTAAGCAGACTCCCTCGAGGTGGTCTATGGATTCAATCCTGAGTTATCCCTCGACCACACCCCTGCACTAGCACCCGCGCAAGAAGACCCTAATGCCTCAGCCAAAGCACAATCTCTTCAGCATATCTGTAGCAAGGTCACTCAGTACATTGACTAAGCTGCTAGAAGAATGCAAAAAAAGACTGAGAGTAGGTCGACAAAACAATTTTAGCTGGAGACTTAGTATGGCTATATCTTAGTAAGGAATGGTTCCCGAACAAGTGGAAGAACAAATTATCTGCAAGAGCGGAAGAATCCTCCAGAAAATCCGTGATAATACCTACAGGTTGGAATTGCTTGAGGACTATGGGGTTTCTACTGCCTTCAACATTGCCAACCTCAGTCCATATTACCCTAATGGAGAACTAAGTGAACACCATTCAGATTTGATCGCAAATCCAAAACAACCCGGAGGGAATGATGGGAATTAGGCTACTAGATAACTGGCCCACAGTCGAACCCGAGGACTACAGGGGTTGGCACGACGAATCTTTCTATTCTAACTAACCCCTACTGAGCTCGAGTACTTCCTTGCCGAATCACCTTTAATGTTGTACCTATGACTACCCATTATTTTATGGTATGTCGAGTTGGTGATTACTCTTTAGCACTAAGCCAACTAATAACTCGACACCATCCTTGCCGAGAAGCTAAGAAGTTGAGAGATAAAGAACCCGGACTAACTAAGCCATCCTTACTCGGACAAGCCCATTTGTCTGTACTTTTTATCTACATCTCCTAACAACTTTACCAATGTAACATCGCTACGTGTACAATATCATATGTAGAATTTGTAGCACTGATGATTAATTTCCTTATATATTCATTTTTACTCTTTGTATCGTGTACATTGTTTTTTTAAGAAATATTCTTTTTGTCTTTTCCCTTTTGGGTAAGTTACCCTAACTTACAGGTATAAATACCTTTGTACTTATAGCTGTAAAGGGCAGATTACCTTTAATATACTTGAGTACTTTCTTCCTGATGTAAACACTATTTGTTTACTCTCAGTATCACTCTTATCATTTCCCTTAAACAAGGTTAGGTGGCGAGTAACTTCATTGGACCAATTCGTGCATTATATTGAATTGTACCATAAGTCCTTAAAAGTTCCATTAGTGCATCATATTCTTTGGAACTGTTTGTGGGTTTTACTTACTGTTTAATTCTTCACTTTCACTCTTTTACACTTTTCCCTATTAAGCCTTTTTAACCTTTCTACAAGCTTAGACTCATCCAGTGACCGACCTTATCTATTCTTGGCCATGGTTTGTAATAGGCATCTTATGTGATAGGAATAAAAATATTCCACGATAGATGACAAGGATTGTTGAGATTGTCTTAAAAAGTTCATATTAAAAAAGATTTTAGAGAAATTTTGATGGGAATCAAGCTACCGAACTACGGACCTACAATCGAACTCGAAGACTAGAGTGATTGGCAAGATAAATCTTCCTGTTCCAACCAACTCATGTGGAAGCCGAATATCTCCTTGCCTATCTCTTTTGCTTGGCAAGTCGAATGATTGCTGATTTCTCGCATGTTGTATGCCGAAAAGTGGAGGGCCAAGACAGTAGCCCATATTCATTCTTACACATGCCTAGCTACTTGCTTACTCAGTTGTACCCTTGTCAAAAGAAAGAATTCGGACTGACCAAGCCACCATTACTCGGACGAGCAAGTTGTCCACATCTTCTAATGGCATCACCAATACAACATTGTCACGCATACAGAATCATGTATAGAATCCATTACACTAATGATTTTTTTCCTTATATAATCGTTTTTATCCTTTTGTATCTTGTATATTACTTCCTTAAGAAATGACCTTTTTGTCTTTTCCCTTTTGAAAAAGTTACTATAACTTATGGGTATAAATATTCCTGTACTTATAACTGTAAAGGAGAATTAGATTATCGTTGATACTTTTTGTATTGTCTTCCTTACGTAAATACTACTTGTTTACTCATGGCATTACTCAAATTGTGTTGTAAATCCTCGAAAGTTCTATCGGTACGTCATATCCTTTAGAGCTATTCATAAGTTTTGCTTACTTTTTCATTCCCATTTATCCTTTCACACATACCCTACCACTTTCTTTCAAGCTTTTTGCAAGTTCGAACCCATTCGGCGACCAGCCTTATCTGTTCTTGGTTACGGTTTGCGTTGGATTTCATATGGATAAATGGTCGGTTGGAATTGTTCCAATTCAAAAGAGGATAAATTTAGTCTCATGCAATGTCCAAAGAATAAAGTGGAACGTAAGATAATGAAATCTATTCCATATCCTTCTATTGTAGCTAGTTTGATGTACATACAAACTTATAGACATCAATTTTACTGTTAAGATGTTAGGCAAATATCAAAGTAATCTAGGAATTGATAATTGGAAAGCTGTAAAGTAACTATTGAGGTACATATAAGGAAGAAGGAGTTAATGCTCATGTATAGGAAATCCAATTAATTTGAAGTGACTAGATACTTAGATTCAGACTTTGTTAGATATCTTGATAGTAAAAAATCCATTTTTTGTTATTTGTTTCTTTTATTTGAATGAGCAATTTCATAGAAAAGTGCTGAGCAATTTATGTTATGACTTCATCCACTATGGAAGCAAACTTTATAGCTTCTTTTGAGACTACAATTCATGCATTATGGTTGCAAAACTTTATTCCAAGACTTAGGGTTGTAGACACTAATACCAAGCCACTAAAAATTTGTTATGATAATTTAGCATTGGTTTTCTTCTCCAAGAATGACAAATATTCAATAGGTGTGAAACATATGGAATTAAAGTATTTTGCCATTAAGGAGGAGGTTTAGAAACATAGAGTATCTATTCAGCACAATAGGACAGATATGATGATAGCAAACTCTTTAACAAAAGGTTTACAACTAAAAGATATTTAAGGAATATGTATAAAGAATAGGTCTCAATTATAATGATGAATGATGTTTATGTTAATTTAGACACTCTGAGCTCAATAATGTATGTTTCTAAAATATATTGATATTTTTTATTAATTATATAGTATATAGATGATGTTTTATTTTTGTAACAGGAAATATTATAAGGAAATTTATGAACACCACGATAAATTTATATCACTTATAGATATATTTTCAATAAGTTGCAGAAGAAATAGTATGTGAAAGGAAATATGTTGATGAAATAGTGTGTCACCACCATAACTCACATTTAGCAAAGTATTATAATAGGTAATTAAGTTGAATGAATGAGTTATTTTTATTATGCATGCTTATAATGGTGCTATTAAGTATTGATGAGTTATAATTATTAGGCAAAGTAGAAAAAAGTTAGAAATTCTTCAAATAATATGGCCTAATAATGGGAAGATATTCTTTTTTTTTTCTTTTAGAATTGACTATTTAGCTATCTTGTTCATAGAATTAACCTTTTAGTTGCTTTATTTATAGAATTAACTGCTTAGCTGCCTTATTTATAGATTGATTGTTATAGAATAACAATTTAATTGTATCCTTTGAAACATATATTATCACTTAATAATACATAAAGTCTAATCCGTTCATTTAGGTACTTAATGGACATACCAAATTAAATGTTAAATAGATATAAATAGGTTATCTTCTTACCCATTATGGTTATAAAAAAATTGTTCATCAAAGGTTTCGTAATGTAAAGATAAAAAAGGGTCAAGGAAGAGAAAGAATTTATACTAAAAATTATTGATGCTTTCTGCTGTGATTAGAAGAGATAGATCAATCTTCAGCTTTAAGTATGTTATATTGTGAAAATTGTTATGTTCAAGATCATAATTTTATATTTTATATTTTATCAAATTCTAGATTTATTTTTTACAAACCCTAGATCCAAATAGATTGGTTAGAGACTTAGAACAAGCTCTAATAGCTAAAACTCAAATGGATAAGAAAGCACTAATATCTAAGGTAAATCTTTTATAACGATATACTCTAACTTCTAGAAGATGCATATCTACCTAACTAGATACATTTGCCTATACTTTCTTATTCAAAAAGATTCAACGTTAGATATAACAATATATATCTTTCCCAAAATTTCTCAACCTCATCAACTTCCTTTTGTTTCATTAGTGCTTTTGTGCATCCCCCATTACTTTACTGACTTAAGTATTGGAGGGGTCACATTAGAACACCCTTTGATACCCCTTTTAGTTATTATTTTTTTTTTTATTTTGCATCTAATTGTCCAATGGAGTGAAGAACACAATCAAATAGTTTTGTCAAACAAATTTGTCTACACTAAACATTTGCTTAGCCTATTAACTTCTATATTTCATCAAGGTTAAAGGGGAATTTTGATTTTCTACTACCTCATAACCATCTACAATTGCAATGACCAAAACATAGACAAAAAAGGGGAGAAAATAAAGAAAATAGTTTAGGTAAAATATATGTAGAAATTAGGACACCTTCTATTGATTTTTCATATGTACAAAAGTCTACTACATACATGTCCATTTTCTATATGCCAACCTTATTTCTCATGCCTTAATGCATCAAGAAAAGAGGCACGCAACATCTTTATTCTTTTACAGCGAGTGCTACGTCCCAATATATTAATTTTAGTTATGAAGAGTTTTCTTTTTTAACTATTCATAATTTGAGGTACTGATGTAAAATATCCTTTTATTATTTCATGAAAAGGTATGATCATCTTCCTACCATCTATATATATAAGTGAATATTATACCAAAATATTCATCCACTCATGATCACAAAGATCCATTATAAATGAAGGGGTCAAGGGGTATAAATCGTATACTTAAAAGGACAAGAATCTTAAAGAAATAAGGGGTTAGTTACTTTTGGATTTTTTAATGTCCTGTTCTCATTTTTCACAAGACCAACCAGTCCAGTCCCCTATCCTTCTCTTAATTTACATTTCTTTAGATTTAAACTAGTAAAGTAATTGTGAATTCAACGGTCTATATTTAAAAGAATATAAATTAATGATGAGATTGAGAGTTGGACTAATCCCATTAAAATGGGGGATGGGACTGTATGATATGTGATTAATTTACAAATAAAGTAAACGTAGATTCGAATGCAATGCTCAAATGCAAGCAATTAGGAAGAAAGATATTTTTGTACTTTTTCTTCGCTATTTCTAGCTCACTACTATATGTATATAATAGACTCCCCTAGGTGGTTAGTTATAAATATTACATAAGGATAAAGGTAATAGTAACATGTGTATAGAGGAAATGTAATTGCACGTGATGAAATATTCTTATGATGCTACTAGAATTATGATGATGTATAATGTACTAGGTTGAGTAGCCTATGTAAATGGTCTAAACCCATATTAATTACTGATAAAGTTAGGCTATGCATTAGTGCCAAGCATGTATGCCTTTGTGTTCACTTTTACCTTCTCAAACTAATTCTGAGCCTTCGATACTCTCTTAAACCTTAATCTATGTCCTTTTACCATCATGTCTAATATTCTTATATCAGCCTCTTCTCCTTTTGAAAACCTTATCCACAAGGTTGAGTGAGGGAATCTCATCCTTAGATTTGAAACACACCCCCAAGTAGCATCTGTAAGAGAGTAGTTTTTCTAATGCATAAAGACTTAAACATCTACTTTTCTTGCTCTCTTAATGAATTGTCTTTCCAGTATAGCAACAAGTTCTAACTCATATTTCTTGTCATTTGCAAGGAGTGTTAGAGAGATTCCTTGATACAAATCCGTGGATAAACATACGAACTTGATATCACACGTAACCAAAAGAGATGGGTGTGAGCCGTGAGATGGCTCAAAAAGTATATGATAGTCGAAGGTTGAGTAAGGGTTTTTGTGCATTGATGATGGATATGATGTACTAATACCTTACACAAGCTTAGGTCGCACTTAATATGACGCACAAGTATAACTGGAGCTCACTTACCACTGGTCTACGCTCAAATAAGCTAGATAAGAGTAGCTCAAGAATAAGGATATTTAGCTCAAGAGAGAGTGAAAATCCAATGTATTCTCTGTATATTGATGATGTGACTATTACATTATGCGAGTTTTTATAATACCCCGTTAGGGTAAGTTCTAAGTTACAAAAAATTACATAAATAGATCTTTAACCGCTAAGAAAAGGAGAATAATTTATAGGAAAAATCATGTAATCGTACAAAAGAATATTTACTGTAAGAAAGGACAGTATGAATGTCAAAAATAGCAGCACGCGCATTTCACTCAATCTATGATCCTAATAACACTGCAAGTCGAGTGAGGTGGGGTCTCTTGATCAGGTTTGGTCAGTATCGACAATTCAGCACTCAAATTGCTAGGTTGGACAAGGGTTGGCTTAGGGATGACTCACTTTCGGATCGACTTCGGATGGTCAGCTCTTGAAAATTCTTAGCTTAGCCTCGGCACTTAGAGATAGCTGTTTTCCTGGCTTGGCGTTTAGACTGGGGTATTGTAGAGAGGTCGGCTCCATATGCCGGTAGATCACCTCAACAGCTTCTTGAATGGTGTAGAGAGTAAAGTAGTATGGCAGATTGAACTAGGGGAAACATTGCTCTTTAGCACTAAACTCACCTCAAACAGCTTGGAAAACCACTTGGGAAAGTGATTAGGCTCGGGAGCAAGTGATCAGTCCTTGATCCCTATCATCCCCTCTAGGTTGTTTGAGATTTGGGATCAAATCTAGTTTGGCGGTAGGTTGCCCATCCTCGGGGAATGTAAGGTTGGAGATCGGCAATGTTGAAGAAGTCTAAGACTCCATATCCTTCAGGTAATTCAATTTTATAGGCATTAGGATTAATCTTTTCAAGTACCTTGAAAGGTCCGTCTGTCCTGGGAGATAACTTACTTTTCCTTAAGTTTGGGAATTGCTCCTTGTTGAGGTGTAACCAGACCAAATCACCTGGTTGAAATGCTTTCTTCCTTTGTCCTCGACTTCGCTTCTCAAGCTTAATATTAGCTCGATCTAATTGCTCTACAACCTTTTGGTGCATGGCTTTGATGGCCTCAACTCTTTCAACGGTTGGCCAGTCATTATCAAGCATCGATTAGGGCGCTTGGTCCAATGGCAGCTCAGGGTTGAACCCATAGGCGATCTCAAATGGAGACATGTATGTTATGTTGTGTGCGGTCCTATTGTAAGTGACCTCAATGATGTGTAGGCATAGATCCTAATCGGTCGTGTTTCGTCTGACAACAATCCGCAGCAAAGTTCTTACGGTTCTGTTGACAACTTCGGTTTGTCCATCGGTTTGTGGGTGGTCACATCCATAGCATCCTCTAGAAGTGGCTCATGAACTTTAGGTTTTAGTCTGAAACAATGGTTTTAGCAATTCCGTGCAGTTTGATTATTTCCTATAGGAAAAGAAAAGAGATAGCCAAAGCATTGTTAGTCTTGAAACAGGGCATGAAATGTGCCATTTTGCTAAATTGATCCACAACCGCCATAATAGAGTCCTTCCCTCAGGTTATCCTTGGCAATCCAAACAAGAAGTCCAAATTCAGCTCGAACTATGGTTTGGTTAGGATAGGCAAAAGTAAATAATGTCCTTGCTCAACCTAGTTCTTTGCCTTTTAACAGGTCATATACCTTTCCAATACAAATTGCACACCTTACATCATTTTCGGCCAAAAAAATCTCATTAATAGTACTTCATAGGTTTAGTGCTAGCCAAAGTGTCCCGTTAATCCCCCTCCATGCACTTCGCGCATGAGTAGTTCTCTCATGGAATAGGTCAGGATACATAGCCTCCTTTTCCTAAATACGTATCCGTCCTCCCTATGGTAATCAACCAGTGTTCATCCTTCCTCACATCGAGCATAGATAGGACCAAAGTATGGATCCTCAGCATATAGGTTCTTTATGATTGAAAAACCAAGTAGCCTTGTTTATAGCTCGATCAGGAGGGTATGTCGTCTTCATAAGGCATCTACCACTACATTGTTTCTTCCATTCTTGTATTTTATGACATAGGAAAAACCCTCCATGAACTCAATCCACTTAGCTTGCCTCCAAGACAGCTTTAGTTGGCCCTTTAGGTATCTCAGGGATTCATTATCGGTGTAGATCACAAATTCCTTAGGTAACAGATAGTGTTACCATATTGTTAGGGCTTGGATTAAGGAGTAAAACTCCTTATTGTAGACATAATAGTTAAGTGTGGCATCTTGAAGATTTTCGCTAAAGTAAGTAATAGGTTGGCCTTTTGCATCAATACAGTACCTATGCCTAGTCTGAATGCATCGCACTTTACCTTGAACACTTTGTCAAAGCTTGGCAAAGTTAAGACGAGGGTTGTAGTTAACCTTTCTTTCACTTCCTTGAAAACTCCTCCTCCCTTCTCTCTCTCTATTTGAATTCAACATTCCTTTTTGATAGTTTAGAAAGTGAAGCCACAATCGTACTGAAGTCTTTCTGATTTGGTGATAGAATGACTCTAGGCCATGGAAACTTCTTGTATTCGTAGAACAGGTTGGTTCAGCCCATTCTATGATCGCTCTTACCTTCTCATCATTGACTCAAATGCCATCTCCACTTACAACAAAACCCAAGAAGATTACCTTGGAACGGCGAAAGTTACACTTCTTCAGATTGGCATAGAGCTGTTTAGCTCGGAGTTTTGCAAACACTTATTGGAGATGCTTTAGGTGAGTCTTCAAGTCGAGACTGTACACCAAAATGTCATCAAAATAAACTGCAGCAAACCTTCCCAAAAATTCTTGGAGCACATGATTCATAAGGTACATGAATGTGCTCGACGCATTGGATAATCCAAATGGCATTACAAGCCATTCATATAAATCATGTCATGTCTTGAATGCAGTCTTCTACTTATCCCTTCCGTGCATTCAAATTTAATGTTACCCAGCTTTAAGGTCGATCTCGGAGAATACTCTTTCTCCACTTAATTCATCTAGCATGTCGTCAAGCTTGGGTATAGGATACCTGTACTTTATGGTAATTTAGTAGATCACTTGGTTATCCACATACATCCTTAAAGACCCATCTTTCTTTGTCACTAATAAGGCCAGCACAACACAAGGGCTTAAGGACTGACGCACATACCCCTTCTTTAGTAGCTTAAACTTGTCTCTGTAGCTTAGTGGCTTGTTCACGATTTAGTTTATAGGCAAGCTTGTTCGGTAGTGCAGCTCTTAGCTGCAAGTCGATCACATGCTCGATACCTTAGATTGGAGGCAGGCCGTTCGGTAGCTCCTTTAGAAATAGATTGGTAAATTCCTTTAGTAAGGTTTTTACTTCGATAAGTAGCTCCTCTTCCTCGGGTCTCATCTCCAGAAGTCTTCGGACAAGCAAATAGGCCAACCCTTCAGGCTCCATTTCTCTTTTCAGTTTGGCACCGGTCAGTACTAAAGCCTCTTTTTTCAAGGTTCGGCTAAGTTGAGACTACATGACCTTTACTTGCTCGGTAGTCATCGAACTCAATTTCACCCTCCTACCTTCATGCTCCATCGAACATGTATTCCTCTTTCCATCATATATAATAGCTTGATCAAACATCTATGGTCGTTTAAGCAAAATGTAGGACGCATTCATGGGCAATATATCACTTAACACTTCATCTTGGTACTTGCCAATGCAAATCGTCACAGATACTGGCTTGTTCACCTGTAGGGCCTCCTTATCACTAAGCCAATGAAGCTTATAAGGTTTTAGGTGGGGTTTGGTTGACAATTTCAACTACTGGACCACAAATGCAGAGGCTGCATTAATACAACTCCCACTATCAACGATCAATGCACATAGTGATTCATTCACCTTGCATCCAATATGGAATTGATTTTCCCTTTGATCATCTTCGCGTATGAGGTTGACACTCATCGTCCTTCTCAACACTAAAGTGGTCGGCATAAAGTTGCCTTCCTCGCCGTAGATAAATTCCTCCTTAGATAGTTCGGTCTGTTTATCCTCTTTCAACTCTTCTACTTCTTCATTAGTACTGTCGACTTCAACAGTTAGCACGTCACCTCGGATCACCATTTTTCGCTTGTTTCGACAGTGAGTAGCCATGTGTCCAAATCTTTGGTATTTGAAACACTTGATTTCACTCATTTTTCTCCTTGAACTCTAGCCTTTCTCAAACTTCCTTAGAGGTTTCTTTTGTTTAGCTCGGGTAGCTAGAACAGGTAGGCCTCGGCAACCTTACTTGCTTTCGTTTGCATAGGTTTACTCGAAACAATTCGACTACTAACTAATCGGCTGACTGGTGGTCAGAACCATCCTATTCGATGCCTTTCTATTCTTTAGGCGGCTTAGTTCACGTTGTCAAGCATTCTAATATCTAGGGTTTCTAGAACATCCCCAATCTCATACTTCAATCCACCGATGAACCGAGATATAGTTCAATCCTCTGGCTCTACAACTTCATATCAAATCATTAACATTTGGAATTTCTTAACATAAGTGTCTACACCCGATCCTCCTTATCTCAATTCTTATAGTCTTTTGAAGGCATCCTGCAGATAATAGCTTGGCATAAACCTTCTCCGCATGACTCTCTTCATTTTATCCTCATTCCTAATTTCTCGTTCTCGTTCTCGTTCTCGTTCTCGTTCTCATTCCCTTCTTTTGATGGCTTGTAAGTTATTCCACCATAAGGCAGTATAACTAGTGAACTCCAATATAACAAGGCTAACCTTTGCATTATGAGGTACTTCGTGGTTTTCAAATTGCTTTTCAATCTTATCTACCCAATTCAGGTAGTCATTGGCATCACAACCTCTAGAAAAACTTAGAATACGCATTTTCAATCCTTCAACTTTAGGGGCTTGCACATTTCTTTCCTTAAGCTCGTGGTATTCCTTTGCTTCATCGTCTCCTTCCACTTCTTCCTCAATGTCTTCAAGTGGTAGTTTTCATCTAGCCTCTCTACCAACTCCTTCAATTAGGGGTAGTCAAGCTAGGGTATTAACTCAGCCAAACTATCCATTACCTCGTCCTTGCTATTCGCATTCCTTAGTGAGGCTATTTTTAGTTCGCTGCCTATTTTCTTGGATAACAGTCACTAAGCTAACTACCAAGTCAATAAGCCTATCCAAGCGATCACCCGCTAATTGAGGTGTAAAGCTTCCAACTTGTCTTTGGCCATATCGAGTACCACTTTCTTGGTTTCCCAAAATTCCTTGAACACTTGAGTTTGACATTGTTGGTTACTTCACGAAATTGATCTTTAATAATACTACTCGGAGATCAATAATTAATACTCCAATCACTACAACAATTACATAACAAATGAACACTCAACCATACTCTGTTTTTGTGTATCGAAAACAGGGAAAAATAAAGCACATCACACTTTTCAATTACTAAACTCCAAAGTTAACAATAAAACTGTTATCTTACAATAACATACTACCTAAAGATCACAATAGAAAAATTCAGCTTCGAATGTAGCTACGCTCTGATACCAAGATGATATGGATCCGTGGATGAACATACGAACTCAATATTACGCGTAACCAAAAGGGATAGGTCCGAGTCACAAGATGGCTTGGAAAATATATGATAGTCGAAGGCTGAGTAGGGGTTTTCATGCATTGAGAGAAAATCACGTAATCGTGCAAAAGAATATTTACTGTAAAAAAGGATAGTACGATATTAAAAAGGACAGTACGATGTCAGAAAGGGTAGCATGTATGCATTTCACTCAATTTACGATCCTAATAACACTACAGGTCGAGCAAGATGAGGTCTCTTGATTAGGTTTGGTCAATGTCGTCAGTTCGACACTCAGATTGCTGGGTTGGATAAGGGTTAGCTCGAGGACAACTCACTTTCGGATCGGCTTCAGATGGTCAGCTCCTAACAATTCTTAGCTCAGCTTTAACATTGTGGAGATGGTTATTTTCCTGACTTGGTGTTTAGACTGAGGTGTTATAGAGAGGTTGGCTCCGCATGCTGGCAAATCACCTCGGTAGCTTCCTATATGGCGTAGAAAGTAAAGTAGCACGGTAGATCGAACTGGGGAAAACATTGCTCCTCGATGCTTAACTCAACTCAAATAGCTTGGCGAATCACTTGGGAAAGCCCTCGAGCTTGGGAGCGAGTAATCGATCTTTGATCCCTATCATATCCTTCCAACTCCACAATAGCCTCCTCATCTTTAATTTCAATTACGGGTTCCTCTTCTTCTAATTCAACCAACAACAAGTTGAGTCTCTTATTTTTACATTAGTGTCCGAACTTAAAGGGTTTGTCATACTAAAAGCATTGTTTCCTCCTCCTTTTCTCCTTAAGTTCTTTACGAGTTATTTTTCCAATGGATCATAAGTTATAAGGTGTTTGTTGTGGTTTGAAAGCAATGTTAAGGATTGGTAAAAGAGGGAGTACGGGTTTGAATGGAAGCTGTCCATTAGTAAAAGGCTTTTGGGTTGGAGTGGTTTTGGTAGTGTAATATTGGATATAAGTCTATATGTGTATGGGAAAGGAGTTATGAACAGGTTTAGCCAAGGATTGAGTGGTTTCATGGGTAGTTGATTATAGTCTTGCTAGGGTATAAGCTCATTGTAAAGTGTAGGATTGGAACATGCTAATTGGATATTATAATTCAGGTTTTAGGTTGGCCAAGAACAAGCTAATTTGATAGGATCCGGTTAGGTTAAGTTAGGAAACTAACAATTCAAATTCTTTTATGTATTTGGTAAGGGAACCCACCTGATATAGTTTCTTTAAATCCCCTGTTGGGTCATCTAAGGCACTGTTGCTAAACTTGAAACTCAGGGCACCAATGAATTCTTGCCAAGTAATGGCATTCTCTTCCTGTTGCATGCTCGCATAAGAGTGATATCACTGTGAAGCTTGATCCTCAAAATGCAATTTTACTATCTTCACCTTATAAATTTTAGGAATGGAGTCAATTTCGAAGAATTGTTCCCTTCGAAACAGCCCCCTCTTAAAAGTAGGAAAATCATCATATGTGGAGTGAGTAAGTATTTGATATTCTGTAGCGTGGGTCATTGTCAAAGCTCGGTTGGGTAAAGTTCTAGAGGTAGTTGTGTTCTCATGTTCAATTTGCTTCTTTTTGCTAGTACGTGAATGATCTGTACCCTTAGGCTTATTAAGTAAGCAATAGTGACATTGTGTTCATCTAATTGAGACTGCTGTCTGTTAAAGGTCTCTATAAATAGCTTAATCTAGCTATCCTGCTTTTGTTGCTACTTTCCTTCATGTTCTTTAAACAAGTTTCTAATTATATCCTCCTTTTTTCTTGCTCCCTGGTATGAGACATGCAACCACGAAGGAGCTTTGATGGCAATTGATATGTGATTAATTTGCAGGTAAGTATTTTAATATTTCTTTCTTCAATATTTCTGGATATACTATTGTATGTATATAATAGACTACCCTAGATAGTTAGTTACAGATACTACGTAAGGATAAATGTCATAGTGACACGTGTACAAAGGAAATGTAATTAATTATGGTGCTATATTAATGTACTGGGCTGAGTAATATTGGACCGCAGCCTACGTAAATGGTCCAAGCCCATAGTAATTGCCGACAGTGTTAGGCAACTCATTAGTGCTAAACAAGTGTGTGTGTTCACTTCTATCTTCTCATCTCTCAAGCCCTAATCCATATCTTTTTAGCATCGTGCCTAATATTTCTGTATCACTGTAAAAGCTTCCTTAGTCCTTGGGATTCAAGAAAATAATAACATCATAGCCATTGATAATTTTATTCATTATGTTTATGTGAAGATCATGAAATTTTAGGATTACGGAATCGTTGGAGATAATAATTATACCATGAAATTATAAATTTACTAGCATGTCATATCAAAATAAGGTTTAAGAACTCACAATTTTCCGGTTGTTATTGTATGTGGTGCCGCAAAATTAGAATGGATAGGCATTACGAATATAAAAATATTCCATAATTAATTAAAAAAAAATTAAACGGGACGTCAAAATTAGAGAATCCAATGGTGTTTTACCGTTTAACTCAATGCAATGTCAGTAGTCCAATGACGAATATACAAGTGGAGTGTCCTCGTCTTTATTCCAAATGTAGCGTTAGAAGGAAATGAAATTCTTCCTTTTCTGGATTTTACTTACTCTGAAATGTATGTTAACGGTATAAAAAGAAAACAAACTAAATATGCTAAGAAAGGGGCTATAAGAACAACCGTAAATTAAAAAAAAAAAATGGTTATGAAACAATAAAAAATAGATATAAAACAAGAAACTAATGAATGGATATGAATGAATGAATGAAATTGGTGTTTGTGCTACTGATTTCAAATCGAATTTGATTGAACTCGATTTTTCAGATTCAAGAGCTTTGGTATCCAACTTATACATGGTTGTAATGGGAATCTTCAGAATGCTAAGAAACAAGTTAAATGGACCTCAATGTAATAAGAAAACTATACTAACTCAAAGATATTGGTTACTGTTAGGGGTTAAGTATCCCATGAACTACGGCATAACTAAATGCATTGACTTCGATTCGTTGATTAAGCAAATTCAAAAAATGTGATATAAGGATGTTGACCCGATGAATTATGTTAATCAAGGTCCTTGGTAAAGTGAATAAATGGCACAAGAACAAAATTTCTTGACAAGTTTGAAAGTTCTACTAAAGAACGAAAGAGAAGATGTTCAAATCTCCCAATGAAAATTCAATTAGCGTAAAAGTTGTAAAAAAGTTATAATACACATACATGCCAATTTTATAGGCTTTCATAATTCTAAATTAAGAAATTAAATATGAAAAATTATAACAAAGGAGCAAACAAAGAAAAGAAATTCAAAACTTGTCTACGAGAGCTAACCTAGTCAACCACCATTGGACTAATTGCACTCGCTCTTAGTCGCTTACCATTGGTCTACTAGCCTAAGTCGACTAGTTTTAAGACTTGCGATCAGATTATAAAACCTATGTTAGCTCAATAAGTGGGTTATTTTGGTAATTTGATTTTTAATCTAATTTAATGCCATAAACTAGCTTCTTAGGCTAGTGACAAGGCTAATAGAGTTGGGCTTAATTTTAAGAATGTTTTAAATAGATATAGCATGATAGGTACAAAACATACATTGTTGAACCAATTCGTCTACTTTTGGCTTTTGTGGATTATTTTGCATAGAAAGAAAGCCTTTTAACATGCCTTTTTCTTATCTTCATAAGCCTTCCTTAGCTCATTTATAACTCTCGAGAGGTTTTTTTTATAGCTTTAGACTTATTTATAATCCATTGGGCTAACTTATGAAGTTATTGGGTTTAGCTAAGCCCATCTACATCCTAAGCCTTAAAGGATATAAAAACATAAAGAGACTCTATCTCGCCCATTAATTATTAGAAGTGATCCAACGGTTGTATCAACTTTTCATATCATCCGTCTATCTCTATTATCATCCAACAACCAAAGTCAAGCAAAAAAATCTATAAATAAAGATCTCTTCCTCCTCATTTGCAATATTTTAGGCAATGGCAAGTCTTTGATGATAACATTTAATTAGAGTTACTTTAGAAAGGATTAAAACAATCAATTGATTGAAATGAACAAAGAATGAGCAATAACATTCAATTCAACTTGTTGTAGCACATGCTCTGTACAAAACTAAGTTTACCTATTTGTCCTTACGTGCCTTTCTTTAGCAACATTACTCTACATTTCATCAACTCGAAATTTCTCTAAGTAGACCAATACGCATCTTGTAGATGATTGATCATCTATAGTAGCTCTACAATACAATTCACTTCATTAAGTTAACGTGCCTTGGTCTTAGATTGACCCAATCTTCTTATTTATTATTTTATGGGTATATCTGTAATTTTATGTTGCACGCCATTTTGTTATTTAACAATCATTAAAGTTCCTTTCATTCTTCTTCGCTTTGCTTCACTACACAAACATAATGGAAAGAACCAAATATCTCATAATTCATTTCTCTCATATTCTTTACTTTCATGCTCTTTCCTTCCACATTTATTCATTCCTAATTCTTCCCTAATATAAAAAATAATGTTATATTTGCTTCACAGCATTTACCTTCGTCTCTTTAAATTGAGCATTTAGAACCTCAAGGCACAAAAAAAGAAAAAAAACAAAAAGAAAAAGAAAATGCATGTGGATTTCTAATGACCATATTCCTATGATTTTATGCAATACATGTATTTATATATTTTAATTTAAGTACATTTTTATTTTAACCAATGGCATAATAATAAAATAAGGTTTAAAAACATACTTTTCAAAGATATGAGTGTCCAAATGCTTTATTTTAAAGAAAGAAAGATTAATTTTATATGATTCAAATGTAAGGGATAGATTTGTAACTTAGTCTTATGTTTAGAGTCATTAATTTAAAATAGAGTAAAAAGAAAAATTTAGAAAAAAAAAAAAAGACAAATAGCATGAAGCTTATTTGCCTTAACACTAAAGAAAGCCATATTGAATTGTATCTTTACGATTTTAGTAGAAGATTACATTTTGTTAAATAATATATAGATACATCTATTTTGAAGCTTTTAACTTAACTAATTCATTCTTGATAAAATATATGCAAGGCTATCTTATATGGCCAATTTTATTAATTTGTTACAATCTTAAACTTATAATTAGCATAAATGCACCTTTAATATGTGTAAAAAAATTAAATATAATGTTATAATCAAATACAAAATATAAAACAATTACTAAATTAGAGAATAGTGTACTATTATAACCAATAAAATTTAGCACAATATGATGCAGAATATGTGAAAGCTATTAAAAAGAAATAGATATTCCTTGAAGAAATTGTTTTAATATGTTAGGATTTTATAAAGTAAAGAGAAGAAGAAGAGCATGCCGGAGAGAAAATGACGTACAAAAAAAGTATGAGTAATAAATTAGCTTGGCGGCTAATCATATTAGTTGCAAAACTAGTAGAGAAAGGAGTGAAAAAATATATTAAAACTATATGGTAGAAATTTGTAGTCAAATACGCAACTATCAATAGATAAGTAAATTATTGACTAAGAATTTATATCATATAAACATATTCTAAATAATCATATTGTAATATATAGTTTCAAAAACTCTTTCCATTTTTGTATTCCTTTTTTTTATTTCGTCATTAACCTATTTCCTTTTTTATTTTTCAAATTTTATATAATTTTTGAAAACACTTACCTTTTATAGTAAAAGAATAATTTAATATAACGATATAATAATTTAATATAATGTGTTTCCATAATTTTTTATTATATCAACATATTATAAAGAAGTATATTATTATTATTATTACTTAAAATTTTTCTATTAATAAATAAGTATATTAGTAGACATTATGCTAGCATCATAAGTCATTATAAAACTACTACATCATCTTTAATATATGATTATATAAAGAAATATATTTTTCATTTGAGATTTTATGCAATTATTATGTACACTCCATAGTAAATATAGAAGGACTATGATGTGAAAAGTGTATAAGAGAAATACTAAGTTTTTCTTTTTTTAAAAAAAATTTCATTAATACTTACATAATCACTTCATATATGTTTTTTTTTTCCATTGAATATTCAATAAATCATTGATTCATTTATTTTCAGAATCTTATATCACTTAAATAATTTTTAACATTTTTTTATAATACATAAAAATCATTGGATTATATTTATATATTTTCTTTTGTTTTCACAAAATATTATAATCTTTATTCGAATTTTTATCCACACGTTGCTCAAGCTTTTTAATTAGTTACAACCAAGTTATAAACCACTATATACCTTTTAATCTATATACATTGTTAAAGCCGATGACATTAGTTTGGTGTTTTTAGTATTAATTATTATACAAATAACAATTTTGGCAATAAGATACAAATTCACCATTTGTTTCTCATTTCTATCATCTTTTTTATAATTAAAACTAACTATACATGTTTGGTGTATTTAGTATTTTTTATTATTCAAGTAAACATTCACCATTTATTTTTTATTCTTATTATCTTCTAGATCTTTATTATTAAAAGCAATGACACGTGCTCGATGACATTACTGTGTTTAATTATTCAAATAATATTTGATAATAAGATACATGTTCACCAATTATTTTTCTTTCCTATTCTCTATATTATCAAAACCAATAACGCATGGTTGATGGTCTTTATGCTTTTTATTATTCAAATAATACTTAAATTAGATACAAATTCACTCTTTATTTATCTTTTATCTATATCATTAAAGTGAAAGAAAGCGGTTTGGTATCTTTTTTAATTTTCCCAAATTTCCCTTTAAAATAATATTATTTATGTATTTTACTATACGAAATTTTACAATAATCTTATGATTATGTCATTTTATCAAGATTATAAATGTTAATTAATTTTAAAATGCTTAATTCTATATATAAATCTTTTTCAATTATTACCATTTCTATATTTATAGCGTCATTATTACTATTAATTGTTATAATAATCCCATTTATTAATTTTAAATTGAGTATATCTTAAAAAGATAAACTACCATCAACGTTATAATTTTTTCTCATTTTTACACCCTAATTTGTTGAAATTTAGTCTCTTTATCTAAAGTGACCAATGTAATGTAAAAAATATAAAAGTTGTCAAGAAAATATATTGATTTACTAAAATTAATCTCCAATAGTTTGAGATACAAGTAACATATAATTTAAGGATATTATTAAAGGAATCTATTAATAAAACGTCAACTATAATTAGTATAATACCAAAACCAATCTATTGCGCTTTAATGTTAGACGATACCTCAACATTTTGATTTCATATTCAATAATTTATACATTTACCAATTACATCCATGTAGAAGATTTAAGTGTAAACTTTTATTTGATGTAAATTCACCTTATTAATCTTTGTAACTTTAATACAATTTTTTAGTAATTCTTTACTATTTTCATTTTTTCATGTTATTAAGATATGGTTTATTGCATCAAATGTGCAAATAATTACAAATTTTTTTTCTTTTTTTTTTTGTAAAAAAAACTAAGGGGAGCATAAGTATTATTTCATACTCATTTATTTTAATAATTAGGCGACAACATAGAATATGTTAATTACCTTATTGTATCATTTTTTTTAAATTATTGGCACACGCATCATGGGTGCGTGGCATGATAGTATTATTATTATTTGACAATAACCATATTTTTATTTATATTAAATCAATAATCTCTTATTGGACTCCACATTTATAATTTAAAGTTTTGTTTACCCCATTTTGATTAATTTTCATATTTGATTTACTATAATTTATTTATCTATATATTATTATTAAGACAATAACCGCTTATCAAACTCCACATTTATAATCTAAATTTCCTTTTTCACCCCACTTTGATTAACTACAATATTTAATTTACTTATATATTATTATTGATTGTTAATCTTCTATATATATATATATATATATATTAAGCCAATAATCTCTTATTAGACTCCATATTTATATAATATTTCTTATATTTTCTTTCATCTTCATCAAAGCATGTTGAAAATATAAATTTAAGTACTGTGATTTTTTTTCTTATAATTTTAAAGTGTAAAAAGTTGCAATATATGAATAATTTACTTCATTGAAATTGGATTAGCAAATTTAGAAATATTGAATTTGAATTATAAAGTATTTATTCGTTATTTTCTGTGCAAGCAACATGTGTATATAGTTTGAATCAGTAATTGTATTATAAATATCATTATCTATATCTAATATCTCTATATTATTAAATAAATACATTCTATATTAAACTCTACACCTCCTTAAAATTTAGTGTTATCTCGTGTAGAATGTAGAAATAACAATTTTAATTTCTATTATAAGATAATATAGTGATTCGATAAATTTCGTAGTGAAGATTAAAATACTTTTCTAATTTACTTTTGGTTGTTGAAAGATGCTTTTGAAGAGTTTTTCAGTAAATTAATTGTAATTCTAGAATGACTAAATTGCATGTTTTATTATTTCCATCCTATTCTTCTTTTTTTCCTTTTTTTAAACTTTTACGTTACAACCGGTGGATTTGAATGAATGTATAATGCCATCTCGTGATATAATGTGTGATTAACAATTTTAATTTTTATGATATGATGATAAGATGATTTAATAAATTTTGTTGTAGAAATTTAAGGTTTTTTGTTAAATTTTATATTACTGATTGGTGGGAGATGTTTTACAGTTCTTTAGTAGGTTTTTAATTTTTTATGCATAAGATTTGAAATTTTCATATATGATAATACTATGTTTATTTAAGTATTTGTCTTTCAACAAAACCAATTTATATCAAACTTTTGATTATAAAATTTTATTTATTATGCATCCATATTGCCAGACATCATTTGCATTTAAATAAAATAATCAATCTTTTGATTAAAGTTAAAGGCTCTTACAGCCTAATGTTATAAACAACGGTTTGACCAAGTTTAATTTCCTCCTTCCCCATACAGTTGCAAATTACAGTAGTTGGTTAATTTTTTAAAAAAAGAAAAAGAAAAAAAAAACAAGAAATTAATGAATTAAATATATAACCAATATAATTGTAACCAGCCAAAACAATCAACTCTTCTCTAACCAAAAAGCAAAATATACGAGAAAATCTTAACAAAACTCACTAAACTAAATGCTCTTATTTATTAATCTCTTACCAAGTATCTTTCGCATCACAATTCACAGCATGCAAGGCATCCCATTGAGACTAGGAAATATGAATTGATGCCACTAAACTCCGACAATTTTGCAGGTCCTTACACCGAAGAAACTTGTACTTATGATTGTTCATGGGCTCATATAAGATGATGCCATTATGTTCGCGGGAGTAACAATATATTAAGATTATTCCATTCCCCACCTCTCCTAAAACTTCTATATAACATCTTTTGAACGGTACTTCAGGCATTAAACCATCGAATTCCTTTACCCAAGAATCACTTGATTTATCATGTTTTTTCATGAGCCAAAATTGCAACCGCAAAGTATCACCATACCGCTGATATATCTTCACAAGGCATAGACAATTTCGAAACACTGCTAGGCCACAATCATGGTGTTTTCTCATGAGCCTAAAGCGCAACTCATGGACACCATCATAGAGCTGATGTGTCTTCATAAAGCGTAGACAATCTCGACTTACTGTTAGATCACAATGATTGTCTAATTCCAGAGAAATGGGTATGTTTATGTACCTTAACTTCTCATCTGCAAAGTCAAATGAGACTATTCCATTGTGCCAAGAAATCCAGTGGATTCTCCCATTCACGAGGGCTTGAGGGGATTGATCATCCCTATGACGATACGATGTCGTCTCCCCTACATTTCTCCAATTCATCGTGCTCCCGCATTCACACACCATAACTTGCGCAGGGCGAAGATCGCTAGCGAAAGCACCTCCCCAAGGCCAATCCATAGCCATAACTTTGTACATATTAGTAGTTGAATCATATCCAATGCCATATGGCAAGATGAAGGTTTTGTAACGAGGCAGCGGCCTCATGTCTTCATCAATAAATATGTTCTTGACATAGATTGTCTGCGACACTGGATCAAATAAGCAAATGTAGCCATCACACGATCCGATAATCTCGAAGGTTCTCTGCATACGAGGGGCACGAACTCTCAGCTTCGGTTGACAAGACGTGCATTCATCACTGAAATAAACAAAGTACAATTTTTCTTGACATTGAACCATTAGGACTTTGTCGCTAGGGTTTGAGGCGGAATAACAGCAGTGGAGTTTATGCCAATCAGGTTCTTCCATGATAGTTTTCCATCTCTTGCAAACGCATTTTGCATGTGCTAAATCTACAGTACGAACCCTAGAGAGGATTCGCATGATGATCTCCTCCGGAAGGGACTCCATTACTGATCTACTCAAATTTCTAAAACCCTAATTATTTTTTGTTTTGTATCATCTTGAACTCTTCTGGTATATATATATATATATATATATATGGAGATAGAAAAGATATTATTACTCTCCTTATTGGAAAGTAGATATATATGTGATTATATGCATATAATAAGAAAGTAAACTTTTTATTATTTTATTTTATTTTTTTCTAATTAAGTTATAACTTTGAAGATAGGTTTTTACGAGATATTAATATTAATATCATTAAATTACAATTGTTTTGGCTAATTTTTTATTCCAATATTCTCTAGTGTTTTGATCCATTGAAGTTGTATAAGAATTTAATGCATGATGAATCTGATCCAATAAATAAAGAAATAATTTTGGAAAATTTTTACAAATATGGATGAATGTGACGTATCCATATTTTACTTGTACAAATTTGAAGTTTCATATATTTTATTGAATAGTTACTACTTTATTGAAGTCAATTGGATATCGATTAGCTTATATTCTTATTCATCAATTATTCTAAAGTTTTATAACATAGTAAAAAGGTCTATAGAGTTGGAATCGATAATAGAGTGTACCAGACGAAAATTGGATATCTCTAAGAGGAAAAAAAAAAATCAATTATACTAATAAGCTATATATATCAATGGGTGGCATGGAAGTAATAATAATATTAAAGAACTTAAAAGCAAAAAAATATATTTTTTAAAAAAAATATTAGTTATGTATCTATATATCAAAATTTTATTATTATTTATGACATTCATCAATTCATATAACCAGTTAGTAATATTAAATGTAAGGAGCCCGTCACAAAACTATCCCCGCCTATAAGATTGTGTCCCTTGCCGTTAAGCAATTGTACCTATTTGCACTAAATCAAAATCTGGAAATTTCCTACTTCTTTTTTCCTATTACTTGCACTAAATTAAAAACTGTGAATTTCTTTTTTTTTTTTCCCTGTTACTTACACTAAATCAAAAACCGAGAATTTGCACTAAATCCAAAGCTAGGATTTCCTATTTGGTTTTTCCTATTATTTCGAGAAATAAATTCCGGGCTACGTATATAAAGGGAGGAAAAAAAAAAAAAAGGTAGATCCATTTTAATCTTATTGTATCAAATTTAAACAAAAATGATTATGGAAAATCTAATTATCAACTGTGCTTAACCGATTCACAAACAATAATGGAAAAAAAGTACGTATATATAAAAAAGATATCTATTTAATCATATTTTTCAATTAGTCACAACATTTTAGATTTACCAATTTAATGATATATCTTTATTTTTCAATCAAGTCATAAACCTTTTTTCCTTTTAGATTTACTTAAAGATACTATATTAATGAAACAATGATATTAAGATATAGCAATATTAACAATAAAAATATTGGATATAAAAATAACAAAAGATCATATGAAAATTTACTCGGTGGACGAATTGTAACTGGAGGCTTAAATTTGTATCAATGGAATTGAATATTTTCGCCTCGTGTCACGTAGTCTTCAGTTAACATGATAGTAAATGCGACTTCATCTTTGGATAGTGTAGTGCAAATTCTTGGTTTTTGATTTACTAAAAATGACAGGAAAAAGCAAATAGGAAATTTCCGATTTTTGATTTAGTGCAAATTCTTGGTTTTTGACTTAGTGCAAATAATAGGAAAAAACAACTAGGAAATTTCCAGCTTTTGATTTAGTGCAAATATTCGATTTCAAATTTTGGATCACTGTGGGTTCAACAAGTGCTTGCGGCCGCAGAAAATAATAGGAAAAAATAAATAACCTAGTGTGCAATTGCTTAACGGCAAGAGACGGAATTATTAAACAGTGTTTGGAAAGGAAAAATCAAGTGCCATGTGGCACAATCCTATAGGCCGGGATGGTTTTGTGACATGCTGCTTGAGATAGCCAACGAGTGTATCAATCTTCATCATGGGAGGGTCGGTCCAACATTAAAAAGCTGGCAAATCCTACTACAGTTACATCTTAATTATCACAATTTGACAACAAGCGACTAAATTATTGTTGCAAGGAAAAATAAAAGGAGAATAAGCAGAGAAATTAGTATTGCGTTTATGATAAAAGGTTAAATTAATGGATTTTATAAAACTCGCCTCTTAATATTTAGTATTTCTTAAAATCATATGAAAATTTATAGGATTTTTACTCTTATTAGTTATTATCAAAACCTATCACTATAGGATTGCAAGTTCCTTAAAACCCAATAGGGTTCCTCTTATCATTAAAAATCATCCCTAAAGTCATTATGATTCTTATTCCTAAATAGCTTGACGTTGATTATATGAAATATTTTATTGTACTTTTGCTTTTTTAAACTATTGTTAGTATATTTAAAAAGGATTTTTATAAAAATATAAGATAAAATTAATAAAATAATTTATTATTTTTTATAGGATCCGGTTTTTCGCTAATTTTTTTTAATTAAAAAATTCGATCCTAAACTCTATAGAATTTTTAATTATATCCTAAAATCTGATGAAAACCTATAAAATATATCTTATAGGGTTTTAAATGGATTGGATGGATAAAATATTTTATAACAACTGGCTTAATTGTATCCTTATGCTAAATCCCAATTAGATTCAATCACATGAATGGATTTGAAAAGTGGGAAGATAAAGGCATTTATTGAAAAGATTACATGCTTATCCCAATTATGGTCCCCAAACCCCTATGAATCTCATTTGATTAGGAAAAAAAAAAAAAAGAGAGAGATCATTCGGATTAATATGTTATATGCATTGTTTAATGATAGTTAAAAGAAAATACAAATTCTATATATGTATTATTATATCAGGAAAACTATTACCAATAGTTATTAGTATTCCAATATATCAAAATTTATTTCTCTATGCCTACTATATTTGACAATTCACCTGAAGTTTTGAAGCCGGGCTCAACCAAACCGACCAAAATTAATATGAAATTCAGTCTTTAGGCATGAAAATAAGGTGAATTATTCCAATCTGTCCACCAAATCAAATCATGCGAAGGCTTAATACTTTACTGATTGCCCATTAAATGAAAGCAAATACCTATTAGGTGTAACAATCTATTAAATGCATTTGAAATTATTGCGTAATGATTGAACCATTTATATGGCATAGTTTACGCGTATTTAAATAGTCTAAAAATGCTTTATTTTGTATATAATATGTTTGTAATTCGAAAATCTAAAAAGGCATTAGTAAAAACATTATCTAAGTGGGATGAAAATGACGTATTTAAGAAAGTAAAACAAAAACATTATCTAAGTGGGATGAAAATGACTTATTTAAGAAAGTAAAACAAGTACTATCTTAGACCTCAATATTTGGATATTTACCTATGATATTAAAGCATTTGATATTGTTTTTGATGTCTTAACTGATGGCAGATTTTTTATTTTACTTTTAGAATTATAATAAAGACTTTATATGTTTACTTTGATTAGTCCCAACAAAATAATTCCAAGATAACATTGGAAAATCTATTGTAATGTATAGCACCATAATTTTTTACCTTTTCATCTATTAGAAATAGATTTCTAAAACTATTTCTCTTTTGGGAAAAATAAACTATTATTTTTAAAATTACAAATCAAGTATTGAGATTGTATAATTTTTTTAAATCTCTTATGTATAATTGAGTTTTAAATATCATAAAAATTGCAGTGAAATAACATATAATAATGTACATTTTTAGTCTTAATGTTTTATAGTTTTTCTAAAGCTTTTTAATTTTTTATATCCAAGTCCTTAATATTTGCGAAAGTTTACAAACAAGTCATTTTTTAACATCCTTAGCTTTTCTAATAGGGAGTAACACATAGCATCCTCAATTGTCCAAACAATTAATTTAAATAAATAAAATAATTATGTATATTAATTAAGTAAACTAATAATAAAAAATAAAAAATAAGAAAAATGAAAAAATATTTCCAACCATGTCAAGCCTAGTGAGTGGTTGAATTATTATTTTTTATTTTTTATTTTTCAATTTTCAATTTTTTTATTAATTTATTAAAATAGCATAGATAATTATTTTATTAAATTAATTTAATTATTTAGGCCAATGCATGATATTCCTAGTGGAAAAGTTAACATAATTAAAAGAATGACTTGTTTGCGAATTTTCTTATGAATATAATTGTGATACTGCGTAGACTCAATGATCTAAGAAATCTCTTACATATATAATTACGAGATTACTTAGACTTAATGATCTAAGGTCCTAGTGTTCTCATATGTATTGAGGCAAACTTTGCTTGCTAATGATAGCATCTAAAGGATCCCTTTTCGAGAAGTGTTCAGTCGCGCATAAACAATGATAATTGAATTAATTGCTTGGGATTAATGGTTTTTTGTTTTTTTCATTATTGAGGAGGTATTCTGGTTGTTAGCAGTTCTCACACTTTCTAGTTTATTTGGTGCTTTCTATTTTCCTGCTTTCATTAGCTCGCTTATTTTTCTTTACACCTTCGTAACAATTGTGCATTCTTTTCTTCTTGAATGCCGGTATCTGGAATTCTTCCCTTACGGGCATTTGTACCTCAAGAGGTCCCTGTACAGATATTCCCTTTACATGCTCCTTGAAGAAGGCTACTTCAACAAAGCTTAGTTCATTGTATGTAGATGGGTTCTTTGTTACGGGATTAAAGACATCCTCCCCTTTCTAATGACCCTTTATGCATTGATGTCATGTTAAGAGTATTATATTGTGATCATATAGCTATGTTTTCCAATTAGGAGATGGTAAGATATAAGCGCATCAATCACATGAAACTATGTAGAGCTATGGATAGGTTTGACATCAAAGTCTACCTTAACATGTCCCATTATCTTTATGGAAGACTCATAAAAGCTATTTAGCATGATGGATTACCTTAGTAAGTTTTAAATATGTATCTTTACAGCTTTAAAAGTGGATATTGGTATAACATTAAATGAAGACCCATTGTCAATGAATGTCCTTTAGATAAGATAACCATCGAGCATTCTTTCTACATATAAAGGGTGATTACGATTATGATTCTTTGTGCACATGTCAACATTAGTGAATCTAATTGCACCCTCATTCATTGAAGTTGACCCCTCTAGAAGACATCCTATGATATGTTTCTTGTATTAACCTTGCATAATCCTCATAAGTGTGGTTGCTATCTCAAACCAGGCATCCTCATCAAAGCTCAGCATATTGAAGAAATTTCTAACATTGGTAATCTTCAACAAAGCAAGAATAGCGCTATCATCTCTATCGATCTTGATCTTGAATCATTCATGCTTGGCTTTGTGTAACTTAACTAACTACATGTCTATGATTTCCATCTTTGTGGGGTTATGAGTGATAACATTCACAACACCACATTGAGTATTGTGAGCTAAAAGTGGGTTATTCCTTACATCATTGTCTTCAATAATCAATTCTGCATTATGGACGTACTCATTAAATATTTTCTTTAGTGTCCACAATCTTTTATCAGGTGACCAATACTCCGGTGAAATCTATAATACTTAAGATCATTCTTTTCTTCGTTGGTAGGAGGTGTTTAACCCTTGGAAGCCTAATGTTTCGGTCGCGTAGCCATTGGTCAAGCATTTGATGCACCTTGGCCATTAAGCATAGATATATCGATGTTGGCCTAGAGTTGGTGGACTTATTTGATACGAGTCCATAGGTGAACGCACAAGTCTAATATTATGCGTAACCAAGGGGTAGGTCCGAACCACGAGATGATCCAAAAGATAAATGAGAGTCAAAAGTTGAGTAGGGGTTCCCGTGCATTGACTATGAATATGGCTTACCAAAGCGTCATACAAGCTCGGGTCATACTTGATTTAATGCACAAGTATAGCCAAATGTTACTTACCATTAGTCCATGCTCAATAGGTTAGATAAGAGTAGCTCAAGAGTAAGTAAAAGGGCACTTAGCTCAAGAGAGTGTAACGATTTAGTATATTCTTTGTATGTTTTTGTAGCTGTTACAATTTGCAAGTATTTATAGTACTCAATTAAGGTAAGTCCTAGATTATAGGAAATTACAGAAAAGGATCCTTACTAGCTAAGGAAAAAGGAAAATAATTTATAGGAGTATTAATGCAATTATGCAAAAGTATATCCTTTGTTAGAAAGGACAGTATAGACATTAGAAAAGGACAACATGCACATGGTTTACTCATTTTGTGATCCCTATAACACTGTTATTCAAGTAAGGGTGAATTCCAATCAGGTAAGGTCAGCGTAAGCACTTCGATAGCTCGGACAGTTGGGACTGGACTAGGGTTGACTCATGAGGCACTCATTATTAGGTCAGCCTTAGATGATCAGCTCTTAATAGTTGTTAGCTTGGCTTCAGCACTAGTAGGGTTGGTTGTATTCCTGATTAAATGCTTAAACGGGTGTCTGTTACGGAGGGGTTGGCTCGGCATGTCAGTTGATCACCTCGGTAGTTTCCTAAATGTCATAGAAAGCAAAGTAGCTCGACAAGCTAGACTGAGGAATGCATTGCTCTTCGATACTTAGTTTACCTTAGATAGCTCGGCGAGCCAACTAGGTAAGCCCACAGGCTCAGGAGCGTATGATTGGTCCATGATCCCTATTATTCCCTTTGAGCTATTTGAGATTTGGGATCAAATCTAGTTCGGCTCCAGATTGCTTATCCTTAAGAAGATACGGTTGGAGATCGGCAATGTTGAAGGAGTCTGAGACTCCATATTCCTCAAGTAGTTCAATCTGGTAAGCATTAAGATCGATCTTTTTAAGCACATTGAAAGGTCTATTAGCCTTAGGAGACAACTTTCTCTTTCTCAAATTTGGGAATCATTTCTTGCTAAGGTAGATCCAAACCAAATCACCTAGTTAGAATTCTCTCTTTTTCCATTCTTGGCCTTACCTCTTGAGCTCAGCTTAATTTCTCCACCACCTTTTAGTGCATAACTTTGATGGCTTTGACTCTTTCTACAGTTGGTTGGTCATTATTAGGTCTTGGTAAGGGAATTTGATCTATTGGGAGCTTGGGGTTAAACTTATAGGCTACCTCAAAAGAAGTTTTGTTCGTCATGTTGTAGGTGATCCTGTTGTAAGCAAATTCAATGATTAGCAAGCACAGATCCCAATCACCTATGTTCCGTCCGACAGCAAAGTTCCTACTATTCTATTGATAACTTCGGTCTGCCCATCAATTTTTAGATGGCAAGATGTACTATACAATAGCCTAGTTCCCATTCGCTTCTATAATATCCTCCAAAAGTGGCTCATGAACCTTAGGTCCCGATCTAAAACAATAGTCCTGAAAATCCTGTAAAGCTTGATTATTTCCTATAAGAAAAGAAAAGAGATAGTCGCAGTGTCATTAGTTTTGGAATAAGGCACGAAGTGTGCTATCTTGCTAAATCGATCTACGATTACCATGATGGAGTCATTCCCTCTAGACATCCTCAATAACCCTAGCATGAAGTCTATACTTGGCTCGGACTAGGGTTTGGTTAGGATAAGCAAAGGTAGATAATACCCCTATTGGGTTTGGCTCTTTGCCTTTCGACAGGTTGTATACCTTTTTAGTACGAATTGAACATATCTCTTCATCCTTGGCCAAAAGAATTTTGGATGAGAGTACCTCATGGGTTTAATGTTGGTCGAAGTGTTCGGTTAATCCGCCCCCATGCGCCTTACACACTAGTAATTCTCTTATAGAATAAGTCGGGATACATAGTCTTCTCTTTTTGAACAAGTATTTGTCCTCCCTATGATAGTCGTCCAGAGTCCGTCCCTCCTCAGATCGAGCATAGATGGGACAAAAATGTAGATCTTTAGCATACAAATTCTTTATAAAGGAAAAACCAAGTAACCTTATCTATAGTTCGATCAGGAGGGTATGCCGTCTTGATAGGGCGTCAACCACTACGTTATTCTTCCCATTCTTATATTTCATAACATAGGAAAATCTCTCCATGAATTCGACCCATTTGGCTTGTCTCTGAGACAACTTCGGTTAGCTCTTTAAATATCTCAAGGATTCATGTTCGATGTAGCTCATAAATTTCTTGGGTAATAGATAGTGTTGCCTTACAATTAGAGCTCTGCTTAAAGAGTAGAACTCCTTGTCATAGACAAAATGGTAAAGTGTAACTCCTCGAAGTTTTTCACTAAAGTAAGCAATAGATTAGCCTTCTTGCATCAGCATGACACTTATGCCTAGTCCAGACGCATCATGCTCTACTTCAAAAACTTTGTCAAAGCTCGACATAGCTAAGATGGGGGCTGTAGTTAACCTCTCTTTCACCTCCTCAAAAATCTCTACTCCTTCTCTCCCCATCTGAATTTAACATTCTTCTTTGAGAGTTTGGTGAGTGAGGCCACAATTATACTAAAAATTTTTATAAACCTGCAATAGAATGATGCTTGGCTGTAGAAACTCCTCACATCAGTTGAAGTGGTCAGTATTGGCCATTCGATGATCGCTCTAATCTTCTCTTCATCAACTTGTATGCTACCACCACTTATAACAAACCCCAAGAATATCATTTTGGGTTGGCAAAAATTGCACTTCTTCAAATTGGAGTAGAGTTGCTCAGCTTGAAGTTTTGTAAAGATTCGTCAGAGATGCTGTTGGTGAGTTTTCAGTTCGAGGCTATATACTAAGATGTCATTAAAATAAACTATGAAAAACTTCCCTATTATTTCTCGGAGCACATGATTCATCAAGCACATAAATGTGCTTAGCACGTTGGACAACCTAAACGGCATTACAAGCCATTCATATAATCCATGGTACGTTTTGAATGTGGTCCTCTACTCGTTACCTTCGTGCATTTAGATCTAATGGTATGTAAACTTAAGGTCGATCTTGGAGAATACTCTTACTCTGCTTAACTCGTCTAGCATGTCATTAAGTCTAGGTATGGGATACCTGTACTTGATAGTGATTCGATTGATTGCTCGGCTGTCTACGCAAATTCTACAAGACCTATCTTTCTTTAATACTAACAAGGCTGACACCGTATAGGGGTTAAGGGAATCACGCATATACCCTTTCTTCAACAACTCATCTACTTGCTTTTGCAGCTCAATAGCCTGTTCGGGATTTAGCCTGTAGGTAGGTATATTTGGCAATGCGGCTCTAGTTGCAAGTCAATAGCATGTTCGACGCCTTAGATAGGAGGCAAACCTTCTAGTAGCTCTTTTAGGTACAGATCAGTGAATTCTTCCAGTAATGTTTTCACCTCAGTGGGCTGCTCCCTCTCCTCGGACCACATCTCTAGTATCCTTCGGATTAGCAGATAGGTCAGTCCTTCGAGCTCCATATCTCTTTTCAACTTAGGTCGGGTCATTACTAAAGCCTCTTTCTTTAGGGTTCAGTTTAGTTGGGACTGTATGACCTTTACCTGCTTGGTAATCATAGGACTCAGTTTCACCCTCTTGCCTTCATGCTTTAGGGAATATGTATTTCTCCTTCCATTATATATCACTGTTCGATTAAACATCCATGGTTGTCCAAGTAGAATGTGAGATACACTCATGGGCAGTACATTACAGAGTACTTCATCTCGACATTTGCCAATGTAGACTGGCATAGACACTTGTTTGTTCACTCGTAGAACTCCCTTATCACTAAGCCAATGAAGCTTATAAGGTTTTAGGCAGCGCTTGATTGACAATTTTAATTGTTGGACCATAAATGCAGAGGCTGCATTGGTGCAGCTCTCACTGTCAACGATCAGGGTGTCACACTCCGAAACGGCAGAGTCGTAACAGCCCGCTGTGTAAACCATCCTAAGATAGAAGTTGGCCTTACAATCGCTATCTTAGACCTGATTTATACAAGGCGTCCACGACTAACCCATTTTGAAGTAAACAGTTTGTAATTTAAATAAATCGTTTACCTATAAAAGTAAGGAATTATATATATATGCTATAATTCAGTTATTGTAATTAAAGTTTACAATATTTCTCTGTAATATATTTCCTAGTTATTATATTATTCGGAAATGAAAAATAATTCTAAAATAAAAACTTAAACCTTAAAAATATATGTTTGTTCTTCAAAGATTTTTCCTTACTCCTCAAGATCCAGCAATTGCAAGCTTCATAATAGTTGTTTGCCGCTTCTTAGCAAGCACCTCCACGACGTTTATAGGGATGTGAGCAACCACAGCTCAGTAAGTTAAGATGGAGGACTTAAAACTATACCATAAACACAACAAGGTTTTCAATCAACTTATTAAGTGCATTGCATGTTCAAGCAAATGCCATCGCACGACGTTGTCCAGCCCGTCGTGAGATTAGAGAAATTGCGCCCACTTTAATCCGAGTTAAGGAGTTGCCGTTAATGCAACAGCTCACGACCAAACCCAGGCTTGTGTAATAGAGACCTTGCTCCTCCCGCGACTACCTGCGAACCACTGACTTCACCCTCGCTACGACCACTTCTCCTGTCACTTGGTTCGACTGAGGATGAAGAAGGGACCATTTTGCAATCCTACGCTATCCCTTTCGAAGGGGTCGGTATTTGGCCGGAAAGTCCTAAGTTCCCCTAACGAGTTGCCATGCATGACTGATTATGATTACTGGTCATATATTTGATTAAGTCCAGTTTAGGGTGATCAATCATTTCATACAAATCATACAATACATGCCAGCGCAACAAACAAAATCATAGCATCACATAATTAAACACATGCACATATTCAACTATCTAACAAGTACAAGCAAGCATAATCTTAAGTCTTCAAAATACGGCATCGTATTAATCCCAATTTACCTTGACTTCTCACTCACTCACTCGAGATCCGACTTGCTCAGGCCATCACCGATCATCCCTATAACACAAACGTGGTTTCAATTTTTCATACCACTATTATAGGTTCATTTTATCCTATAACGCTTATTGTTATGTTTTGTTTAGGGTTTAATATACTTAATTATCTAGGTCTTAAGTCTTTTACAATTATTCTAGGTTTGGGGTTAGGTTCGGGTTTAGGTTTAAGTTCGGTTTCCGTATCGATTTCTAAATTAGGTTCTAGTTCAATTCCTAAGTATTGTTTTGTACTCGAACCCTAGAAATTCGTTTCAACTCATAATGTGAAATTAATCATATTATTTCCCGATCTCCTAAATATCATTATTACCCCTAGTCAGTATTTTATTTCACCGATACACTTAAATCCATATTAGTGTATCGAATTCACTCCTAATGTGAGAAATTTTTACATTTTTCATATAATTACATAAATTCAAGTTTCCTATCAGATTTATTGTACATTTTTATTATTATCAAAATATCAATCTTTATTATAATATTTTCTATTTATTATATTTCTAAAAATTACATATTATGTATTATTACCTTTTATGTATATAATACACTTCGACTATTTCTATCACTTTAATTACCATCCCTAAACATCAATTATCATCTCAAAATATCTAAATTCATCCTAAATCAGATTTTACTCCTAATTTCCTTAATTTACAAAATTAACTATTTTTTCCTATTACTCATTTACTACATAATTAACTTAATAATTACATCTAACACCCTAATTGCTACAAGTATCATACTCCATCAGATTTCAACATCCTAAAAGATGTACTTATTCACTAAGTCAGTAATTAACCATCTAATTACTTTATTAGCCCTAAATTACCCATTTTATGCCTCATTTTAAGGCCTAAAAAATTATCTAAAAATTTTGAAAACGGGCTTCATAGCACTATTATATATCACATGAGCATCCTACAGAAAAAAATTGAGCTCCAAAATACACTCCTAAGCCTATTTATTTTTAGTTCTAATCATGCTCGGTTTTGTTCAATTTGTTAAGAACCCTATATTTTCAGAAGTGATTAAACTAAACCACTATTTTTCCGTAAATCTACATACAATAAAACCTCAGAATAACAAGTTTCATAATTTTCTAGGTTAAATAACTAATTTTACTAAATTATACAAAATTAGGACAATTATGGGACTCACCCTATTCGATGCTTTCTGGCCGTCTAAGCCCGATCCAAGCTTGTCGGCCAGCCCAGATGGTGGGTCTGGAGTGGGGTGGTGGTGATGGCTTGGTCCCAAGTGGTGGTGAGGTGTGGGTTTGGCTTACTTGCCCAATCTACACAGTTTTCTTTTCTTTTTTTTTTTTGTTTTCTGAATTTTTTCTCAAATTTTTGAGTCTCTCGATTTTTCTCTGATTCCTCACTGCCTAAATGAGTTCTGAAAATTTTTCCCCTATTTATAGACAATTTTGGTAATTATTATGCATTAATTAGTCATGACTTTGCCCAATTTCCTTGATTTTTGGCTTTTGTGTTGCTTAATTCTAATTGGTTGATCTTTATTTTGTAGATCCTGACATGCCACGACTTGAATTGGATCATCTTATCCTCTTCTGATTTTTCGATAATTAATTTATAATTTTCTTTAATTATTTACTTAGTTTTTGGCCAATTTAGGTAATTTCACGTATTTTTATCTGCACGTAAATACATATGGGGTACGCGTGAACATTCCTAATTATTATTTAGGTCATTCTAAAATTTTTAGTATACATATAATTTATCTCTAGTAATTTATTAGCTTTTAGATTACACTTTTCGCCTTTTCGATAATTAGCAATTATTATACTTAAAATTTAAAAATTTTATAGTTTCCTATTTTATTACTTATTTTCTTAAATTCAAGTTTACGGGGTCATTTTTACTAATATTGCTCTTAATAGTTTATAATTTGGGTTTGATCGGATTCTTTAATCGATCGCCCAAAACCTTATGTCCTAAGTTCAATCCTATGGTCAATTGGCTTAATTTTAGGGCTTACACAGGGCACACGGTGACTCATTCACCTCGCATTTGATGTAGAAGAGATTTTCTCTCTGTTTGTCTTTGGGCATAGGACTGACACTTATTGTCTTCCTCAACACTAAAGTGGTTGACATAAAGTTGCCTTCCTCACTGTAGATAACTTCTTCTTTGGACAAATCAACCTGTTCGTCCTCTTTCATCTCCTCTAGTTCCTCATCAATACTGTCTACTTTGATAGTTGGCACCTCACCTCGGATCACCATAGTTTTTTCATTCGGACACTGAGTGGCTGTGTGTCTAAATCCTTAGTATTTGAAACACTTGATTTTACTTATCTTCTTCCCCAAACTCTAGCCTTTCTCAAATTTTCTCGAGACTTCCTTCTCCTCTGCTCGAGTAGTCTAAGCAAGTAAAGTTTCAGCAACCTTATTCGGTTTTGTTCGTATTGGTCTACTCGAAATAGTTCAGTTATTACTAGGTCGGCTGACTGGTGGTCAGAACCTTCTTGTTCGGTACCTTTCTATCTTCTAGGTAGCTCGGATCGCATTGTCAAGTGACCTAAATCCATGGTTTCTAGGATATCTCCGATCTCGTATTTTAATCCACCAATGAATCGGGATATAGTTCAATCTTCTGGCTTGTTGACTTCGCATCGGATCATCAATATCTGGAATTCCTTAGCATAAGCTTCAACAGTCGATTCTCCTTGCCTCAGTTTCTATAATCTTTTAAATGCATCTCGTAGATAGTAACTCCGCACAAATCTTCTCCTCATGACCCTCTTCATCTCATCCTAACTCTTAATTTCTTGCTCCCTTTCTCTTCGTTAGGTGGCTTATAAGTTTTTCCACTACAAGGCGGCATATCAAGTAAACTTCAACACTGCAAGTCTAACTTTTGCGTTATTGGGCACTTCATGGCATTCAAATTGTTTCTCAATTTTGTTTACCCAATCTACGTAATCTTTGGCATCTCCACTTTTAGAAAAGTTTGGAATATGCTGTTATGCCCCAAAACGGCAAAGTCGTAACAGTCTCATTATGCAAACCATTTTAAAATAGAAGCTAACCATATAGTTGCCATCTTAGACTTGATTTATATAAGGCATCTATGAGTAACTCACTTTGAAGTAAATAGTTGATAAATTAAATAAGTTATTTACCTAAGAAATTATGGAAACATATACATACACTAAGATTCAAGTATTACAAATAATGTTTATAGGGTTTTATTATCCTATACTTCTTAAGTAATACGTTATTTGAAAATGAAATATTCTAAATAAAAGCTAAAACCTTCAAGTTATATTTGTGCTTCAAATGTATTTTCTCACTCCCCATGATAATTCGCTTCCTAGTTAGCACTTGCAACAAAGTCTATTGGGATGTGAGCAACCATAGCTCAATAAGTTGAGACAAGGACCTAAAACCATACAACAAACATAAACAAGATTATCAACTAAAATATTAGGTGTTAGGCATGCTCAAACAAATGCCATTGCACAATGTTGTTCAGCCCGTCATGAGATTAGAGAAATTACACCAGCTCTAATCTAAATTAAGAAGTTTTCGTTAATGCAACAACTTATGACTAAACCTAGAGTTGTGCAATGGAGACACCGCTTTTCCTGTGATTACTTTTAAACCATTGACTTTACCCTTATCATGACCTCCTCACCTGTCACTTAGTTCGACTAAGGATGAAGAAGGGACTAATTATGTCATCCAGTGCTATCCCTTTCGAAAGGGTTGATATTTGGCTGGAGAATTTTAACGTTTCCCTAATGGGTTGTTATGCATGTTCGATTTAAAATTTATGAGTTAAATATTTGGTTAAGTCCATTTTAGAGTTATCAATCGTTTCATACAACTCACATAATACAAGTTAAGTAGCATATGAACATCATATCATTAGCTTAGAATAAGCACATGTACATTGTTAACTATTTAACAAGCACATACACATAGTTAACTATCTAACAAGCACATGCGCATAGTTAACTATCTAACAAGCACAATCACGTATAATTTCAAGCCTCTGAGTACTACATATTAGTACTCTGAAATACAATAATGTATAAATCTCAACTTATCTAGACTCTTCGCTTACTTACTCTAGGTAATGCTTGCTCAATCTATCGCTAAAAATCTTTATAATGCAAATATTGTTTCAGTTTTCTACATAACTACTAAAGATTGGTTTTATCCTATATTACTTATTGTTATTTTTTGTTTAGGGTTTAATATACAATTTATTCAGGTTTTTAAGTCTTTTACAACGATTCCTAATTTCGAGCTGAATTCTAATTCAGTTTCTTAATCAGTCTAAATTAGATTTTTAGTTCAGTGTTCAATTATGGATTTTATACGTAAACTTCAAGAAATCATTCCGATCCATAATGTGAAATTAATCATATTATTTACTGGTATCCTAAATATCATAATTATCTCTAATCAGTAGTTTTTTCTACTTAGTATACTTAAATCCTTATTAGTATACCGAATTTATTCCTGATGTGAGAAAATTTTACATATTTCATATAAATACCTAAATTTAAGTCTCCTACCAGATTTTGTATATATTTTTATTATTAGTATAATATCAATTTTTATTCTAATAATTTCTATTTATTATATTTCCAATTTTTGTATATTATGTATTATTACTTATTATACACATAATACACATCTAATATTTCTATCACTCCGAATATCATTTCCTCACATTAATTAATATCTTAAAATATCTAAATTTATCCTAAATTAGATTTTATACTTCATTACCTTAATTTGCAAAATTAATTTAAAATTTACTATTTTTCCTACTATTTATTTACTACATAATACCCTAATAATTACATCTAACCCTTTAAATGCTATAAATAACATACTCCATTAGATTTTAACATCCTAAAACTTGTAATTATGTACTAAATTGGTAATTATCTATCTAATTACCTAATTAGCCATAAGTTACCCATTTTATGCATCATTTTAAGGCTTAAAAGTTTCAAAAATGAATTTTTGGAAAAAGGCTTCAAAGCATTATTTTAAATGCTTTAACTAGCCTACATAAAAATTTTGGGCTCAAAACTACATTCCTAAGGTCATTTATTTTTAAATCGAAAAAAGTTCGGGTTTATACGGTTTCTTAAGAACAGTATATTTCTATACATAAATTCATCAAAATAATTTTTTTCTCTAATTCTATATAATAAAATATCTTAAAATAACAAATTTTATAATTTTATTTAATATTTTTACAAAATTAAACAATATCAGGTTAGAAATCAGACTCATTTGTATGGGTGGCTCTGGCCTCCTCTGGTTACCAAGGCCATGTCAGTCGATCTAGGCATTGCCACCACCGTGTGGTGGTGGTGGCCATCCACTCCTAAGTGCTTGTCGGGTATTGGTGCTACTCTAAAGCTCTAATTGCACAGATTTTTGTAATTTTTTTGTAAACCCTAATTTTCCCTTTATTTTTTACTCTCTCTAATTTTCTACAATTCTAAACATCCCAAATGATCTTTTGTAACATGTTAGGTATTTATAGAGGTTTTAAGGATTTTTTGTGCATTAAATTGATATGACATTCGTGGTATCTATTCTTTTTCTCACTTTCTATTTGTTGCAATTTAATTGGTTGCTTTTGTTTCTTCAATTCCAAATTGCCATGCCCCACTTCTGGATATTTCCTTATTTTTCTATAATTTTCTTGATTTTTCCTTAATTATTCTTGCATTTCCTTTAATTATTTAACATTATTTTACCCTATTTCATATATTTTAAGTAATTACGCATATATTTATCTACATGTAAATACATTTATGATATAAATAAATACTCCTAAATATTATTGAAGTTATTTTATGATTTTTAATATGCATATAATTTATTTCTAATAATTTGTTAGTTATTGGAATGCATTTTACGTATTCTCGATAAATAATGAGTAATATATTTAAAATTTGAAAATTTTATATTCTCTTATTTTATTACTTATTTTCTTAAATTTAAACTTACGGGGTTACCTTTACTAATAATTCTAACTTCATTGTAAAATTCAAGTTGAATTAGACAATTTGTTCGATTATCCTAAATTCTACATTCCTCTGCTTCATTGGCTCTTTCCTCTTCCTCCTCAATCTTTTCAAGGGCTAACCTTCGTTTGGCATCCTTACTCATTCCTTCAGCTTAGGGTGGTCGAGCTGGGACATTAGCTTAGCCAAACTAACCATTACCTCGATCTTGCTACTCACGTCCTTGGCCTATGCTATTTCTAGCTCGTTGTCTTTCTTCATAGATAATAGTCGCCAAACTAACTATCAAGTTAGTGAGCCTATCCAAGTGATCACCCAATGACTGAGGTATGAAGCTCCCTTCTTGCCCTTGGCTTTGTCGAGCATCACTTTCTTGGTTTCCTAAAGTTCCCTAAACACTTGAATTTGACATTGTTAGTTAACTCACAAAATTGATGTTTTAAACACCTCCCAATGTTCTTTTTTTGAATGACAATAGTAGAACAATAACTACTACTTTCACTAATATGACAACTACACACAGTGAATAAACAAGCAACAACACTCTGTTTTTGCATTTAAGAAATAGGAGAAAACAGAGCACAAAATTTTTCCTCAAAACTTCTCAAATACCAAACTCCTATGTTAATAGTAGAACTTCTATTACACGAGAATAGTAACAAACCACTCAAGGAATACAATAGTAGAATCCAGCTTCGAATGTAATCAAGTTCTAATACTAAGATGTTATGGGTCTATGGGTGAATACACAAGCTCGATATCACGTGTAACCAAGGAGTGGGTTCAAACTGCGAGATGGTCCAAAAGATAAATGAGAGTCAAAGGTTAAGCAAGAGTTCTCGTACATTGACGATGGATATGACACACTAATACCTTACACGAGCTCAAGTCATACTTGATTTGACACACAAGTATAGTTAGAGGTCACTTACCACTAGTCCATGCTCAATAAGCTAGATAAGAGTAGCTCAAGAGTAAACGAAATGATACTTAGCTCAAGGGAGTGTAAAAGTTCAGTATATTCTCTATATGTTCTTGTAGCTATTACAATTTGCAAGTATTTATAGTACCTAATTAGGGTAAGTCCTAAGTTACAGGAAATTATAGAAATGGATCCCTATTAGCTAAGGAAAAAGGGAAATAATTTATAGGGGTATCAATGTAATCGTGCAAAAGAATATCCTTTATCAGAAAGGATAGTACGGACGTTAGAAAAGGACAGCACATACACGGTTTGCTCATTCTATAGTTCCTATGACACTGTTATCTAAACAGGAGTGAATTCTAATCAGGTAAGGTTGGCGTTAGCAATTCGGTAGCTCGGATAGTTGGGACTAGACCAGTGTTAACTTAGGGAGCACTCATTTTTGGGTTAACCTTTGATGATTAGCTCTTGACAATTGTTAGCTTATCCTTGGCACTGGTGGGGTTGGTTGTACTCTTGATTAGATGCTTGGATGGGTGTCTATTGCGGAGGGGTTGGCTCGACATGTCGATTGATCACTTTAGCAGTTTCCTAAATGTTGTAAAGAGTGAAGTAGCTTGGGAAGTTGGACTAAGGAATGCATTGCTCTTTGGCGCTTAGTTTACCTTAGACAGCTCAGCGAGCTAACTGGGCAAGCCTACGGGCTTAGGAGCGTGTGATTGGTCCATAACCCTATCACTTATCACTTTTAGGTTACTTTACTCCCCTTTGTGATTTACCTTGAGCTACATTCATAGATGAAGTGTGCTCGTTGAATCTTTTAATTTCACTTCTCTATCACGCCATTGAGTCATTGGTTCTTTACACGTTCTCAACTAACACAGAAAAGGAAACCAATAAAAGATTCTCAAGATGGACCTTGTACTTAGTAAACATCCCTTAGATGCAAATCTTGACCAACTCCCTCTCATAGCAAACATCTTGTATATCTAGGGAAAACTCCCTAAAGCGCTCGATATAGTTCATGAAATCTTCTTTAGGCTTCTGACGAATCCTTCTCATGTTAGTAAGAGTAACTCTTCCTTCGATGGAGAAAAACTTTTCTAAGAACATTTTACACATGCTACCTCACCAATCCACTAATCCTGGAGGGAGAATAACATATAGAGTGTGTGCCTTTTTTAGTAAGTGACTTAGAGAATTCTTTTATTTTCAAATCATCATCTAGACTATATACTTCCAAGGTCTCAATGAATTTTAGCAAATGTTTTTTAGCACTTCTCTTCTTGCCATTGAGCAACATGAACTTTGAACTTACATAGTCCTTAGGGTAAGGTTTTGTATTGGTAGTATGAGAGCTTCAATTCCGGTACTCCAATAGTAGACTTTACCTATATCTCCTTCAGGTACGTGTCTAAATCTTCTTTGTCACTGTTGGTACTGAATAATATATCAAGATGGGGGGTGAATTGATATATTTAAAAATTTTGAAACTTTTTTTATGTAAATGAAATTACTCCTCTTAATAACTTAAATTGGTGAATTGTGGTACTTTAATAATTCAATAAAAATAAATATCTCAAAGTAAAAAGGTAAGGAAGAGAAAATTAGGCTTAAGATTTATAGAGCTTCAACCTTCTATCTATTGCTCTCTTTTAGCTCCACTATTGCAGACCTAGTTTATTTCATCGATACCGTTCCACTTGATCTACTAAATCAAAATCATGACAAGTTTACAGATATCAACCACACATGGCCTTAACAACTCTCTACTCTACCTATCTAGTCTCTCTACAATTTAGGTTAACTACAGATCTACAAAGTATAATCAAACTTCTCTCAATACTCAAACAACAAATAAAGCTTACAAATTACAAGTGGGAACAATAATACAAATCTTAAATAATTTCACACAAAAACATAAATGAATATTGATGAATAATCAGTTTTGATTCAACTCTTTGAAGAGGTATATAAGAAGTGTTATGTACTCTTTTAGATAGTATAATTTGATTACGATCAGAATGTAGCCAATGTATATTTCTTTTTTTGAAACATACTTTACACTTTGAATCCTTTCTCCTTTTATACTGGAGTCTAGCAATGGCCAAAAAGTTGATGTCTATCTCCAGCTAACATTTAAAAATGATCCATAGATATTTTTTGAGAAAATCTTAGATTTTGAATTTGATTATGAATATGATCTTATCTTTGTCAAATCTCCTTAATAGATATACTATGATCAGCAACCCCAAATAATCTTGAATTTTGAATTTGATATCTCATAAAATTCGAAATCCTCCTCCTCCTTATCCAAACTTAGATATTTTCTTGTTATTTAATTATCTCAAAAAATTAAATCTCTTAAAAATAATCCTTATGGATCTTAATTCCAACTTAAGTGAAAAGTGATTAAGTATATTTCCCTAATACACATAATCTAGTGGAGCTAATTCTTGTTTACTTCTAATTTGATATTATGTTAATTTTCAACATTACTTTTCCATACCAACTTTCTAAATAACCTTCTAAAGAGTCTCGGTTTACTATTCTTCAAAGTCTTTGAATTATTTTCTAAAGTGCTTGTGTTAACTCTTCTTATAAAAGCTTTTGAAATAATCTCTGAAGTCTTTTAGACTTATCTTTTTTTCAAATGATTTAGACCTTCTAATTAAGTTTCTAGATACACCTCAATTTGCAATTAAACTTTCTAAAGAACTGTTTAAATACCTATACACTTGTTAGTACATTAGCATTTCTCTATTTTTGTTATCATCAAAATCCATGAGAGATATCTAACGGTCACGAAAGAATCTCTCTAAGTGGATGCCTTTGCCTTTACTGACATCATAGGGGATATGGTGCATGAGTGCAAGATTCACAAGTATAAAGCTTGTATGCATAGGGTTCATGGGTGTTGGTTGTGCAAAGTCAATAATTAAGGCAAGTGGTATAGCATGTGAAGATAAAGGGCCTCCAATCTCAACTCCTTGGTTCCTTACTTTAGGTAATATATCTTGTGTAGCTGTGGTTCCACTATAGTAATTTCCTCCTTAACTTTAGGAATCACTTGCCCATTGACAACAAGAGGATTAAATAGTTGAAGAGCTTGTGGGGTGTGTTGTTGCATTGCACTGGAAGGATTCGAGGTAGTTGCTCCTTGTTGCGCAGTAGCTAAGATAGCCAAGTAAGCATACATTGAGCAAACATCTCTATGAGTTCACTTAGGTTGCGATTAATCTCTCGCAGTTCACGTGTTAGTTGCACATTATCAAGGAACCTTCTTACATGCCATCTCCTTGATTAATACCTTTAATTGGGGGTGGATTTTGGTCATTGGTCATGATAGGGGTATCTTGTTCTTAATTAATTCCATTAGTAGGATTAGCTTCTCTTTGCCTTGGAGGTGTCATGATGTGAGTATCAGGTCTTCTCTTTTTAGTAGAGTCGCAAAAATGTGGGAGTAGGGTTTGAGTTTGAAGGTTGCGTACGTACTGCATGATGGACGTGTTATACGTGACTACAGAAATAACTTGAGTAACGTATATGAGATGATTAAGAGAGGAGTGTAGGAAGGAGGGTAGGTGTAAGCCTTACAATCTGATGTTCGGGGTTCGAATTGTAAAATTTAGAGTGATCGAGTAAATTATTTAATTAAGTCTAAATTTTACGACAAAACTAGAAATATTAGTAAAAGTGATCCCGTGGGTTTAGATTTAGGAAAATAAATAATAAAATAATTAATTGTTATAATATTGAATTATATGTAAATTTACAGTTATTTATCCGAAATACGTAAAACAAATTTCGATAACAAATGAATTGATAAAAATAAATTATATACACATTAAAAATTATAAAATAACTTAAATAATATTTAAAAATATTTATTTGTACCATATATGTATTTATATATAGGTAAAAATATGTAAAATTATTTAAAATACTTGAAATATGCCTAAATAATACTAAACAATTAAAAAAAAATGGAAAAACGAAGAGAATTTCAGAAATAAGGAGTAGTAAGTTAGAATTGAATAAAAAAAGTAAACCAATAAAATTAAGCCAAATAGAGAGTGAAAAAGTAAAAGATAAGGGATACTTTGTAAGGAAAAATTAAAAGAAAAAGCCTAAACCTAACTATAAATTTAGCAAACTACTTCCAAAACCTCATTTGGTCAATTTATCATAAAAAAAGATTAGGGAGAGGAGAGAACAGAGAAAAAAACAATTTTAGCAAAATTAGACAAAATAGTGTAAATTTAGGATTATAAAGGGAACCTACATCCAACAATCACTTGGAGAGGAACAATCACCACCAATAGATAGTAGACTCCACGTCTAAAGCTGTAGACATTGGTGGAGCCATTGTTGGTGGCTAGAAGCTTGTCAATTGGTGAGTTTTGATTTTTTTTCTAAATTTATTTAATTTAGTAAAAATATCAAATATTCATGAAAATTATTGAATTTGGTTTCCTTAAGTATTTTTGCATATAGAATCAAAATATAAAACCATTTTTTTTAAATTAGAAGTGCCTATAAAGGTTCCTTAAGAACAGATCTGATTTCAACGAATTTTATATACATTTTCAAAAATAGTAAGCAATGTTATTTTGAGTGAATTTTTTGTATTCCTTATATGATATATTTAATTTATATAAAAATAATTTTTGCTAAACTATACATTTAGTATTTATTAAAATTATTTTGTTGAATTCATTATGTTTTTTATATGAAAGAAATAACAGGTTTTTAATTAAATTCCTTAATGAATCTAATTTGTAATGACTTTTAAAACTTATTTATGATTTTGGAAATATTTAGTTTGAATATTATAATTTTATTTGGTCATTTACCTAATTTAAGCTAATTTTTAGCAAAATCGAACCTAAAATCAGTATACAGAAGAATAATATATATATAAGTATCTTAGTACTTTTCATGATCATAATATAACAACCATAATTTATTGATTATAATATATTTTCCATAGCTTTATTGGAGTTTGAGGCATTAGTTGTATGTATTATGTATAATATGTACTAAATATGTAAGTAAATGGTATATTTTAAGTTAATTTTGTAATTTAGGGTTAATTAGATATAATTTTTTATTTGTGATGTGATTAGACATTTGATATGTTATTGGAGGATGAAGAACGATAAATATAGTATTAGAAGTGTTAAATAGGTGATTTAGGGGTAAATTATGTAATAATATATAATATGTAAATATGGGGCATTAATGAGTAGAAAATATTATACTAAAAGTGATAATATTATAATAATATTAATATAAAATAAGTTGGATATTAAATATAAATTTATATAATCATATGAAAAATGTAAATTTTTCTCTTTCACATATTGAGAGTAAATTTGGTAGTTAAATAAGAATTATGATATACCGTGCAGACTAAAATACTAAATAGATATCAAATACAATATTTATAATATGAATAATTTCATATTATGGTTTAGATTAAGCTTTTAAGGTTCCTATATAACTCGTAACTAAAAACTAACTTAAAACCTAATTTAGAAACCAACTCCAAACTGAATCAAAACCCATCCTAAATTAGGAATAATTGTAAGAGACTTAAAAACCTCAATAATTAAGTACACTAAAACCCTAAACTAAAGAAAACAATAAGCATTACAAGATAAAACCAATCTATGGCAGTTATGTAGCAACTGAAACAACGTTTGTATTACAGGGTTGATTAGTGATGGTTTGTACGAGTGAGAGTTTAAGTACGTTGGGATTAATACTTTACTATATTTTAAAGTACTAATTTGTAGTATTAGAAGGCTTAAGATTATGCTTAGATGTGATTGTTAGATAATTGATTGTGCGCATGCTTTTATGTGCTTGTTTTTGAACTTGATGTTGTGATTTTGATTTACTACTCTAGCTTGTATTTATGTGATTTGTTTGAAATGATTGAATGCCTTAAACTGGGTTCAATTAAACATATAACTTGAAATTCTAAATTGGACCTACATAGCAACCTATTAGGGGAAACATTAGGGTTCTCTGGCCAAATATCAACCCCTTTGAAAGGGATAGTGCTGGATAACATAATTGATCCATTTTCCATCCTTAGTTGAACTAAGTGATAGGTGAGGAGGTTACGGCAAAGGTGAAGTTAATGGTTCAAAGGTAATCACGGGAGGAGCAATGTCTCCATTGTACAAACCTAGATTTGGTAGTGAGCTGTTGCATTAAATGGAAACTTCTCAACCCGAATTAGAGTTGGTGTAATTTCTCTAATCTTACAACAGGCTAAACAACATTATGTGATGGCATTTCTTGTACATGCATTGCATCTAACTAATTTGGTTGATAACCCTGTTTGTGTTTATTCACAAATTTGGCTAATTTGGCTGTTGGTTATTCATATCCCTATAGACGTTATTACAAGTATTAGCTAGAAATCGGCCTATATTTACCTCGAAACTATCAACTGTTGGATTTTGAGAAGTGAGGAAATACATTTGAAGAATAGATATATTTTTAAGGTCTTAGCTCTTATTTTAGAATCTTCCATTTTCGAATAATGTATTACTTATGAAATATAATATGATAAAACTTTGCAAACATGATTTATAATATTTGAATCTTAGTGTATATATATATTTTTATACTTTCTTAGGTAAATAATTTATTTAATTTATGAATTGTTTAGTTCAAAGCGAGTTAGTTATAAACATCTTGTGTAAATTAGGTATAAGATAGCGATTGTATAGTCAGCTTCTATCTTAGAATAGTTTGCACGATCAGAATGTTATGACTCTGCCGCTTCGGGGCGTAACAATAGGCAATCCTAACGAGAGTCTAACACTTGTAATGATAAGTAAAGGAGCACAAATCCATCAAATTCTACTATCGATGAAGGATATGAAGGTGCTCTTGAAATGTTCAAGTGTTTAATCTTTCATAGTGAGAATCCAATAGAGTAACAACGTTCGTGCCAATTCTCTCTTGTCCAAATGAGGGATGGAGAGGGCTATTTATAAAAAATGGCTATTGAACTCATCTGTTGAATCGTAATGATGATCAATGGTCAAAATTCATCCCTTCCCTTAATGAACCTTAGTTGTACTTCCTTTATGGGCTTAGGCCTAAAAGGTTTTATTCTTTTAATGTGAGCCAAGTTAAAAAAGATTAAATCAAATGAACCGATTCAACGAGCCTTATTCTAAAAGCCTATTATGCCAAATTTCTCGTAGTCATGTCGAGTTTCATGGGCTTGACTCCCTAAACCTTGCTACCTTAGCCTAGTGAGTCAAATCCGTTCTAATTATTTGGACTTAAGGGCTACATTCAGATTTAGCCCTCTACAATCTGTAATGGATATTTAAACATCTTGACTGTAAGAGTATCTTTTGCATCATAACATGCAAGGCATCTAGTTGGGAGTAGGAATATCAATTGATGCCATTGGATTTTGATAAATTGGTAGGTCTTCACACCTAAGTTTATACTTACGATTATTCATGGGCATATATAAGAGCATGCCATTTAGTTTGGGGGGAGTAACAATATGTTAAGATTATGCTACTCCCAACCTTTCCTCTAACTTTCGTAAATATATATAATCTAAACGACTCTTGAGTAGCATTAAACCAGAACTCCTTATATTGAATTCCTTCACCTAAGAATCTTCTATACCATATTCTTTCATGATCCAAGCATGCAAGTGCATAGTATAGTGGTGTTGACATCTTATCAGAAGGCATAAGTAATCTAGAAAAACCGTTAGATCATCATAACTATTGCATAAAGTTAGTAAATTAGGTAGGCTTATGTACCTTAACTTCTCATATGCAAAGTCAAATGAGATAATAATTGTTTTTGCCAAGAAATCCAATAGAGTTTTCCATTCACAAGGGCTTATGGGGATCGATCATCCCAATCATGATATGATGTTGTCTCCCTTATATTTTTGTAATTCTGTGCTTCCCCATTCACACACTACAACGTGTAAAGAGTGAAAAGCTTTCCATGTTCGAGCCATAACCAAAACTTTATAAGCATTAGTTTTTTTTTTCCTTAAAGACATTAGTAGTTGAATCATATCCAATACTGTATGGCAAGGTATAGTATTTATAATAAGGGAGTTGAGACAACGTCCTCATGTCTTCATCAATAAATAGGTTCTTGACATAGATTATTTGAAACATTGGATCAAATAAGCAAAGGTAGCCACTATATGACCTGATAATCTTGAAGGATGATACATTCGAGGGAAATGAACTCTCAATTTTTCTTGAGAAGATGTGGATTTTTCGTTAGTATAGTAAACAAATTACGACTCTTCTTGACATTGCATCATTTAGACTTTGTTGTTAGGGTTTGAGATGGAATAATATCAATGGAGTTTATGGTAAAGAGGTTCTTCCATGATAATTTTTTATTTTTTGCAAACTCACCTTGCATTTGCTAAATCTTGGGTATAAACCCTATGGAGAATTTGCATGACAACCTCGTTCGGAAGAGACTCCATTATTACTCTGCTCAATTTTCTGAAACCTTAGTAACTTTTTCTTTCATATATATAAATATGGATTTTTTCACAATAATAGTAATAATATACTGTTACCGTAACGCTAACTAAGGTAAGTTGCTATAAAATGTTAAAATGTTAACATGTTACATTCTTTCTCTCCCTTTCCTATTTAATTAATTAGTTAACCTATTGTACAGTAATAGGTAAGGCCATTTTAATAGGATGGATGGTGTAGATTAAGTTTTCATAAATTAATGATTTAGATTGGTTAACGTTATGGTAACGTTATTTTGCTAATATTACCATAGAAACCCCTTATATATATTAAAGCCACAAGAGACTTAAGTAATTGCTCATTTTAAAATTAACACTTAACCTTTCAATTAAAATTTTATAACAAAAAAACCAACTCTAAATTAAATTATTAAATTTATAAAATGGCTTATAAGATAGATGCATTTATCTAACCCATATCTCTCCTTTTTCTCTTCTAACTCGTCCTTATCTATCTTCACTCTCTCTTTCCCTCTACCATATTTCCAAATTTATTCTCCCACTTCCACATACAAAATAATTATAAATTTTTTTCTCTCTCATCAACCATCAAGCAGCCATTACTTTCGCATTTTATATCTCTATTATCTATATCTTTTTTCTCTCTCTCTTTAATAGACAACCTTTTCCATATCCAAATTTCTAAGTATTAATTTTTTCAAGAAAATATATGTTAATTGTGCAATGAACTCTAAAATTTCTTTTTATTTATTTATTTATTTTTTAAGTAAGTAAAGGCATAAAAACATTATTGCATATATCAATTTAAGTAACTACATAACAGAATAAAGCAAAAAATATTGATTTTTTTTTTCAAATTAATCTCATTAGCATATGCATCGCATGTGCGAAGTCTATTAATATGTATATATGGTATCATCTTGAACTCTTCTAGTACTATTTATTAGAAAACTCTATTAAGCTATCCACTTTCTTAATTGGACTAATCCATTTCAATGTTGCCAAATTTAGGTTACCTCCTGCAATTCAACTTAGTTTAATTCGAGTTCAACTCTGATTCAACTTTCGATTGAATTCAGTTTTCCCCTTAATTTTTTACCCCCTCACATGTCCGAGTCAACCACCCTATTCGAATTTGACAACACTAATCCATTTCATGATTTGACTATTAAATATCTTATTATGTTAACTCTTATAATCATTTAAATAATCAAATCATAGATTGAACGATTTTGTCAACGAGAACGTAGAAGTAGAGATAAAGAAGATATTATTACTCACTCACTCACTCTCTCTCTTTCTCTCACTTTTCATTTTTAAAGTAGATATGAGATGTTATATCCATAAATAAAGATATGATTACATGTATGTAATAAGAAACTGAACTTTCTATTTTACTATTCTATAATATATAAAGTTGTAAATGAGTTGAGTTGCACAAAGTCGACTCCACTTGGCTTGCTTTAGGCTTAACTCGCCTTAAGCTTAATTAATAAAAGAGTCGAGCTTGAGTTCAGGTTAAAGCTCATCTATCTAAATGAGCCGAGCTCGAGTTCTATTTTAGGCTTGCGAGCTTTCACTTAAGTTTATGAGTAGCCTTATGAGTTTTATATATATTATGAATATTATATAAGAGTTCATATTTATATAATATATATAAATATATGAAATGTATAGGATAATATATAACATATAACCTAATCCTTATCCACTATTCATTAATCTATTTATTTTTATATTTATTTATGTTGTATACTTAGACTCGTGAGTAAGTTCGAGATCTGCTCGCTTTAGGCTCGGCTTAAGCTCTCGAGCTCAATCAGTAAACGAGTTAAGCTCGAGCTCTAGTTCGAGTTCTAGTTTAGGCCTATAAGTTGGCTCATTTAGGCTCATGAGTAAGCTCATGAGTTTTATATATGTTACAAATATTATATATTATAAAAATCTAAGAACTAATATCTATATAATATATACAAATATTAATATGTATAGAATAATATATAACATATAACCTAATCCTTATTTACTATGCATTAATCTAATTTATATATTTATTTATTTTGTATACTTAGGCTTGTGAGTAGGCTCAAGATTAGCTCGCTTTAGATTCGACTTAACTTGAGCTCGACTCGATTAATAAACGAACCAAGTTTGAGCTTAAGACAAAGCTCGTTTATTTAAATGAGTCAAGCTTGAGCCTCAATTATGGGCTTGATAAAAGTTTGACTTAAACTTGAACTTGATAATTTTTGAATGAATTGATCTTGAGCTTGAGCCTTCAGAAGCTCGACTCGCTCGTTTGTAGCCCCAAGAGTGTCTTTTGATTGGTTAATGTTATAAGCATTTAACGTATGATGAATCTAATTTGATAAGTAAAGAAATAATACTCTCTAAAATAAATTTAGAAAGTTTTTACAAATATAGATAAAAATGACATATCCATTGTGAAGCTTGATACAATTATGTTTTTCCTTTTCCACATGTACATATTAAATAAGGATTAGAGATATTATTTATTACAATTGTAATTTTCTGATTGGTTCAACTGTATTACTAGTTAGTTAGATAGTTAGAACAGTTGTTGAGATATATAAATAGTCAGTTGGATGGTTGTTACTCTTAACTGATTATTTTTACTAGATCGAACACAATAAAGTTACTTTTCCTCTGTATTAGTACATCGACGACAAAATAGTGAAGAATTTTGATGAATACTTACACGATTACATTTGTAATCCTTACATGGTATTAGAGTAGGTGACGATCTAAACTTTTCTTTCGTTTGAAGTTAGGTGTTTTTTTTTTTATTTGCATCATGAATAATTAAGGATAGTTAGGTTTGGGGGAAAATCATAATCTCGATCCATTGTTCTTGTCAAGATTAAGCAATCCTGGTATGAGTTTAGGCAATCTAGTTTTCAATGGCAATAATTTCTTGCTATGAAGTGGGTCGGTTAAATTGGCTTTAGGAGCCAAATTGAAGCTAAGGTTTGTTGGTGGCACTTTGGCAAAACCAACAAAAACTCACTCGATCATATTTAGTGGATTAGAAGTGATTATATGGTTAAGTGGCTTTTAAATTCAATGACGAGTGAGTATACGCAAAATTTGCATGAGAGTTATGGGAGGCAATGAATGAGCAATACGATGTAGCAAATGCATCATTAGTTTATCAATTGTAGCATGAAGTATGTAACTTGAAATAAGAAAATCAGTTTGTAGGTTCTCATTACAATAAACTAAAGCATTGTTAAGATGACCTAAATGCTTTGAATCCTTTTCTTATGTGTCTATATGGACGGTTTGAGAACTGTACCTACGAATTAAAAGAAAGGATAAGTGAGTTCGAATTGAGAAGCAAAGTAATGCAATTTTTGATGGCGCTTAGTGATGCGTATGAAGGAGCTACGAATCGGATATTAGTGATGGAACCTTTACCAACTATTAACAAAGCCTTTTATATTGTTCAACAAATTGAAAAACAAAGGCAAATAATGGGAACAATGAATCAAAGTGTTGAATGTTAGCTTTCTTTGCTAATGGTGTTAAAGGAGTAGTAGACAAGAAGTGAGGAAAGAAACTATTTTGCAAGCATTGTAAGTCTAATGGCCATTTAATTGAAAACTATTTTCAATTAATTGGGTATCCCGATTGGTACAAAGGGAAGAGGGTTCAAAGAGGGAAAATAATGAATGTAAGTTCCATTATAACCACTAGTAGCTTGAATTTTACTAGATTCGCGACACCTTTTGAGCACACGGTTGATCAATTTGTAGAAATTGGTGCTCAGAAACCTACCGTAGAAGGATGTTCTGGTGGTAACTACACTTTCTCTTTTGATAAAAATTTCATTCATAGTTTCTGTCAAGAGTTATTGAAGATGATAAAAATTAAAGGTAGGCAGGATGTTCATGAAGTAGTTGTGAATGTGGTCCAATTTACAGGTAACACTTGTGACTCATCAAGTTTTAGCTCAAAGTGTAATAATTTGGCATGTTGGAATATTGATACTAGGGAAACTGATCATATTACCTTATTTAGTTCATTGTTGCATGACATTAAACCTTTGAACTTACCAATATTTGTTAAAATAACAAATGGCCCAACCACAATAGTGAATAGGCTCATGTTACAACTAAATTAATTTTGCACAATGTTCTGTTAGTGCCTAACTTTTCTCATAATTTGCTATTCGTTCATAGATTGGTAAGTAGTAATTCACTTGACATAAGGTTTGATGCTTTCACATGCTAATTTCAGGACCTAAACACCCATGAAATTATAGCAACAACTATAGTTGACAAAGGCCCATATATCCTTAATACCCCTAATGCACAATTAGCTTTACATGGTGGTGATTCTACTAAGTTGTTGTCAACATGTAATTTTAGTTTCGGTTGTAATAAACTTGAGTAATTGTAGTTGTTGCATGCTCACCTTGGTCATGTGTTTATAATTAAGCTTCAACATTTGGGTCATTGTAAACACTTAAACCTTAATGGTTATTTGTGTGAAGTTTGTTAAGAGGCTAAGTTTCATAGAGTCCCTTTTTAAAGAAGAAATAATGATACTGATTTTTCCTTTCAACTTTTACATATGGATATTTGGGGTCTATATCATTTGCTTTTTTGCTAAGTGCTCATTATTTTTTGTCCATTGTTGATGACTTTTCTAAGGCTACATGGACTTATCTTCTCTTCTTCACAATAAGTCTCAAGTTGTTACTCTTATTAAACACTTCTTTCAATTTGCGTTTAATCATTTTAATGGTAACTCCAAGTTCACTCGAATGGATAATGGGGTTGAGTTTTTTTCTAGTTCTTGGCAAGACTTGTTTAATAGCTTAGGAATTGTGCATTAAAAGATTATAGCATATACACCACAACAAAATGGCAAGGTTGAAAGAAAATATAGACATTTGTTAGAAACATCAAGAGCTTTAAGGTTACAAGATAATTTGTCAAAGGAGTTTTAGGGTGATTGTTTGCTTATGGCTACCTACTTAATTAATAGGATGCCTATAGCAAGTTTGCAATAGAGGACACCATTTGAAATTTTGTATGGAAAGAAGCCCTCGTATGATAATCTAAGGATAATGGGTTGTTTATGTTACATTGCAAGCTTGGGGACAAAAAGGATAAGTTTGACTCAAGGGATTGAAGTATATTTTCTTAGGCTATGAGCATAGACAAAAAGGGTATAAAGTTCTTGACTTAACAACTAAATGAGTTCATGTCAGTTGTGATGTAGCGGCTTTCAAAAACAATTTTCCTTTTAAGCAAACAAACACTATTGATTTTAATGTTTGTCCTAAAGATCATGTATTGTTTGAATCTATTCCTCTTACTCCCAACTTTACTCATACTACTGATAGTGAATTCAATTCGCTTGCTGTTATACATGATAGTTTTGGTAGTACTAATATACGTTCTGATAACAATACTTCTTCATCTAGTTCTATAACTAATAGCAATTTATTTAAGTGAAATACCTACACCAAAGAAAAATAAAGGATAAAAATAAGGGAAAATAGAGAAACAAGTGGTGTTTTTATTTAAGGACATGAATTAGCAATACTAAAAAGTGATAGGATCATTATTAGTATAGGAAAAGATTGTACGAGCTTTAGTATAAAAGCTATATCTAGGGGTTGAGAAATCCTTTTTTGCAAATACACTCACAAGCCTCCTTGGTGTGCTAGGGTTTCTTACGTATATCGCTAACCTAGAGAAGATTATAGCACATAAGATTAAGGTCGATCACAACAAAGTATTAGTAAGTAGTCTAGCCTTCTTTCTCTTATTGAATTTTGAACAAAGGGTAATGAAAATTCATTTTTCTAGATAGGTTGGCAAGAAAAACGAATTTGATAGGAAATCTAAGGAGTTATATCATAGATCTTTAGTGGTGCGGCGTAGTTTAATGCGAAAGATGTCAAGATAAAGGTTGGGAACTACTTTTCTTGTGAGTTTGGGTTGAATTCTATTAGAATTTCATTTTCCCATTGTAGGATAGTAGGTGAAACAAATTAAGGGTAGCCTTATGAGTGTCCTATAACGTACATGCAGTGATGGAAGCACTAATTTCGAATCTCTTAAGGTAAAACTTGATGTTAGTTTATGAATTTGTTATAAGTTTTGTCTTTTTGGGTGTTGAAGGTTTAGTCTAAGATTTGGTTATGTTTGAGTGGTTGTAGGTTTGAGTTAGGTGTGGTGATACATGAGAACGGCGAGAAGTGGTGGTGATTTGGGGGATGAATTGTTGCTACAGTCTACAAAAACCTATAAACTGTAACGTAGCATCCGGATGCCATCCCCCTTGGCATTTGGATGCCAAAGGCCTTCATGTTCTTCTCGAGCATGGCATCTTGACTTTAGTTGATTTAGAATCTTCCTTGCAGCAACGTTTCTTTTGGTTTTCCTAAGATTTTTGAGTGTGTTTTTCTATTTCTAATCATTTTCAAAGTTTGCCTAGACATGCTTCTTCACACAAAACAATTTGCAAACTAACCTAATGTTATAGTGATCTAAGGTTCCTTAAGCTACATGAGTTGTAAGTGTATGAAGTTTGTACGAGTTAGAGGGTGATGTTAGACAAGTTAGAGACTAAGAAAAGGGTTTTGTTTCGGTGTAAGTTTAGGTCTTAAATTGAGTTTTGGTATTTATGTATGACAGGCTCTATAAAGGTTATTGATTTAATTTTTAGCAAGTCGATGAAACTAGGTATGGAATACTTGCTCGTTTGGTTATATGTTAGGATAGTGGATATAATCGGATTACATAATTATTGGACTTTGAATGAATGTTTGTTGCATGTGCATGGTTGGGCCTAAAGGACTAGGAGGACCAACCTTCAGGGTAGCATCTCAATAATCCTTGCACAATAGTGTCTTGATTAAAGTTTTGCTTGGAAATGATCTAGGTAAATTTAGGATGTGACACAATTACTAAGGTATTGGGGAGGACCTATACTAATACTTATATGGTATTATATATACGTATGCCAGGGTTGTGAGGACCCCTATGTTATGTGACAGTTAAGTCAAAAGATAATAATCTATTGTTTGTTGCATTGTATATGGTTGAAAATTTGTAATGCAAGTGGAATTGTGAATGCTTAACATACACTTATGGTTGTGTGTCCTGTATTGGACTTTGGCTCATCCCTTTTTTAATTTTTAGGTACAGGTACAAGTTATGGAAATTATGAAGTTTAGTTTAGTGACTTGAGTGGTGAGGTGTTGAAGCAAAGTATTATGAACATTTTATGAAGATGGAATATCTCTTTGTTATCGGTATAGGAGTGTAAGTCTAGTTGAATTGTGCTACCGAGCTGTTAGTTATTTACCTCTTTTGTATGTTGAGTTACGAGAAGTCACTTAAGATTTCTCTAGTCAAAATTAGTGGTCGAAATAGAAAAGTTAGGATTCCTTATATGTTATGTACCTGACTACTTAGAAGATTTGTGAAGTTTTATTTTATAGATATGGGGATTTATTTGAAGTTTTCAATTTTATTGAAAAGTTTGGAGAATTGAATTTTGTGAACCCATTTAGAGGTTAAAATGTAAATGTTCAGAGATTTTAGTTGAAGAATTATGCTTGATGTGTTAGTAGAGGTTAGGGACACGTGGTGAGTTATAACATTCTAGGTTTTAAAGCGTTAAAGTAGGTCATCGCATGTTTAAAAGCTACCGGGTTGGTTGGGTGGTTTTGTTAATTCTGTTCATTTTAACCTTGTACACATTACACCCACTTATTCTTCTTCTTATCCTTTATTTGATCACATAACCTCTCTAGCTAATGTATTAGCTGTCCAAGAGCCTTATAATTACCTCAAGCAGCTAAATAACTTATGTGACAAGAGGCTATGCATAAAGAACTTGATGCATTAGAAGCAAATCATACTTGGAAACTTATTAATTTGCCTAAAGGTAAGAAACTAATTAGGTGTACATGGGTCTACAAAATCAAGTAGAAGCCTGATGGGAGTATTGAGTGATATAAAACTAAGTTGGTTGCTAAGGGGTTTACTTAAATTGAGGGATAAGATTTTTTGACTGGTAGCTAAGCTTAGTACTACTCAGATCTTATCGGCTGTAGCTATTGCAATTAATTGGAATTTGCATCAAATAGACATCAATAATGCCTTCTTACATGAGCATCTTGATAAAGAAATATATATACACCCTCCAAAAGGTTATATTAAGGCACAACTTAATCAAGTGTGTAAGTTGACTAAATCTCTTTATGGTTTATGTCAACCCTTTAGGCAATGGAACATCAAAATATCTAACTTTCTTTTGCCAAAACGATTTCATCAATCAGCTCATGATCATTCCTTATTTACCTTATATATGAATCATGGTTATGTATTTGTATTACTATATGTTGATAATATGTTAATCATGGGCACAATGAGTGTTCTATTTTTGAACTTAAGCAAGATTTGGACAAAGTGTTTACAATAAGGACCTCAAATATGCTCAGTTCTTCTTGGGCCTTAAGCTTTGTCAAGTCTCTACTAGTTTATTAATGAACCAAAGAAAGTTTATTTTAGATGTTCTAATAGATGTCGGTCTTACTTTTGCTAAGCCAGCTTGTGTGTCATTTCCTTATGGTGTGAATCTTGATAAAAATACAGGTGATTTGTTAGATAATCCATCTTTTTACAGGAGACTTGTTGGTGGATTGTTTTATGTTACACTTACTAGGTCGGATATTTCCTATTCTGTTCTCTTTCTCAGCTAGTTTTTTTTTGTCACAGCCAAGGACTTTCCATTTGCAAGCTCTGTTTCTTTTATTACGATACCTTAAAGGGATTTCTTTTGTTAGCTTGTTTTATTCTCATCAAACTTACTACAGTTACAAGAATATGCAGATTCTGATGGGGGATCTAATTTACTGGATCAAAAGTCCATCTTTGATTATTGTATCTTGTTAAGAAATGCTTTATTGTCTTGGAAATACAGGAAACAATCAATAATCTTGACTTCTTCTACTGAAGCCGAGTATAGAAGTTTAGCATATGCAACAAAGGAACTGTATGGACTTCATATATCTTACGTGATTTACATATTCCTTCTTCTTTGCCAATTATTATTGCTTGTGACAATAAATCTACATTGTTGGTTGCTTCTAATTTGTGTTTACATGGGAGAACCAAACATATTAACATAGACATTCATTTTGTTCATGATCATGTTCGATCTAGATTTCTCAAACCAGTGTTTGTTCCCTCGAAAGATTAGTTTGCAAAATTATTGACCAAGCCTCTACCTGAGCCTTAACTTCAACTTTTGCCATCTAATTTGCATCTTTACCCTACTACAACTTGGGAAGGGGGACAAGGGTGAGGTAGGGGTAATGGTAGAGCTTCATATAATTATATTTTTCCTTTTCTGCGTATACCTATTAAATAAAGATTAGAGATATTATTTATTATAGTTGTAATTTTCTGATTAGTCCAACTGTATTACTAGTTAGTTAGATAGTTAGGACAATTGTTGAGATTGAGATCAGCTGGATAGTTGTTATTCTTGACTAATTATTTTTACCTGATCAAATATAAAAGAGTAACTTTTCCTTTGTATGAGCACAATTTTGAAGAATTCGGATGAGTACTCACACGATTCCATCCAATAAGTAAAGAAATAATAGTCTCCAAAATGAATTTGAAAAGTCTTTACAAATATGGATAAATATGATATATCCATATTAAGAAAAAGAAAATAAAAGATAATTTACATATAGTTGCTACAATGCAATGGCCTAAAATATTAAATATAGCACTAGAATATATGTGAAAGATCAATACCAAATTAAGTATTCACAGAAAGTTAAACAGCTTAAGGTGTTTGTACTTTATTAGTAATACCAAACATCCCTAATAAATACATAGATACAAGTTTGAATTTATATATATATATATTATATGTATTATTAAATAATTATTATTTTATCTATCAAATTAGATTTATTCACCAATTATTTTAAAGTCTAAACATATTGAAAAGGCCTATAGAGTTGGAATCGATAATAGAGTACATCGATCTTCATCGGAGAGGGTCCAGCATTAAACAGTTAGGCAAACCCTACCACAGTTAGATTGTATCATAGTTATCGCAACTTTCGCAATCAACTAAATTATTAACTTTAATTAGGAAAAAAACTGTAAAGACAAGAACGAAAATTTTAGTTTATTGCACATGCCATAAAGTCCAAATCCAAGTGGTTTCACACTTTGTTGCACGTGAATGGATTTGACAAGTGGGGAGAAAGGTCATTATTGAAAGTGACATGCTTATCCTACTTATGGCATCCTGGCTCCATCACATGCTAGCCTCATTTGATTGGGAATATATATATATATATATATACCGATTAATATGGAGTATTATTGTTTAATGATAGAAAAAAAAGTAAAGTTCGATGTACATATAAATATATTATTTTAAGAAAACTATTAACGAATGTAAATACTCCTATTATTAAAATTTATTTCTTTTATACCTACAATCAGACAATACACATGGCGTATTGCTTATACGGAAGCTTTTTTTTTTTTTTTAAATTTTATTTAACAAGAATAAAAAAATAACAAGCAGATGCCCAGCTCAACCAACCAGAACTAATATCTTTAGGTAATGGTGAAAATCAGATGAACTATTCCAATCTGTCCACCAAATCAAATCATGCGAATTAAGATGTATAATGGCTTAATATTTAACCGATTGCGCATTAAATAAAAACAAATACCTAATAGGTGTAACAATCTATTAAATGTATTTGAAATTATTGCATAATGATTGAACCATATATATGGCATAGTCTACGCATTTTGAAATAGTGTAAGGATTCCTTTATTTCGTATATAATATCTTTTGTAGTTCAAAAATCTTAAAAAGGCATTGGTAAAAACATTATCTAAGTGGGATGAAAATGGCCTTATTAATATTAGTAAAATAAGTACTATTTTAGACCTAAATATTTAGATATCTATTTATAGTATTAAAGTGCTTGAAATTATTTTGGTATCTTAAGTATTAGTTATTATTATTATTTCTTTTACTTTCAAAATTATAATGAAGATTTTATTTGTTTACTTTTCTTAGTTAAAAAAATAATAATACAAGGATAATGTTAGAAAATCTATTATAATATATAGTTTTAGAACTTTTTACCTTTTTAAATTGTAACTTTTCATGTGTAAGAAATGAAATGGATCTCTAAAATTATTTTCTCTAAAGATGTAAATCAATGACTCGATTGTTTAATCTTTTGAAATATCTTTTGTATAATTAAGTTTTAAACGTCATAAAAGTGCAATGGAATTACATATTAGAAAGTACATTTTTATTCTTAATGTTTGACGGTTTTTCTATTGTACCTTTTTTAATTTTCGTATCCAAATCATTAATGTTAGCCAAAGTTTGCAAACGAGTCAAATTTTTTTTTTAACACCTTTAGCTTTTCCATTAGGAAGTGACATGTGGGGGTCTCTAATTGTTCCATATACTTAATTTAACTGAAAAAATAATTATGTAAATTTATTAAATTAAAAATTAAAAAAAAAGGAAAAATGAAAAAAAAAAAAGTTTCTAGCCACTTTAAGCCTACTGAATAGTCGAACTATTTTTCAATTTTTAGCTTTTTTCTTTTATCTTTTTTGCTCTTTTTTTGGGTTTTTATATTAATTTACCAAAATATTATATAATTATTTTATTATAAGTTAATTATTTGGGATAATGAAACTGTGCTACATGTTATTGCCTAGTGGAAAAGCTAACGATATTGAAAAAGAAAAAAAAAGAGTTGTTTGTAAAATTTTACAAAAGTTAGGGACTTAAATTCGTAAGAAAAAAATGTTTAAGACTGAATAGAAAAATTGACAAACGTTAGAAATTAAAAATGTACTTTTTTTTCAATTTTGAATGAGATAATAAATATAATTGTAATCTCTAAGAATTTCCTTAATTATTTTTTCAAACACTAAGACTTAACTTCCGGTTTTCTCTCCTCCTACTATTTGGATAATTACCACCACCACCACCACCACCACCACCACCACCTCATCCTCCTCCACTTGGCTCGACATCATCCTGTCGCTCAATCCCACAGAAGTGCTGGTTTGATCTTTGATTTAAGGGTGGAATAAATATGAACCTTTCATATGAATTATGAGAGAACGAAAGGCTTCGTTTATGAAAATAATTCTAGCCACAATTAAGGTCGGTCATTTTGATCCCTTCAATAATAAATTATAATGTTAAGTGTCTTAATAAAATATACAATGGAAAGTTAAATACATTGCGCTAAATCATGAGTGTCAAGGGTTATTATAACTTGCATTGAGACTAACAGTAAGTCAATATATATATAGCCAAGTAAATTTCATTTAAAAGGGCCTAAGCCCCCATTTGGTTATAGCAATTAGAATCTTCCTCCATTCAGGTAAGTAATAGCAAGATACTGTCCACTGCGAACTTATTAGATCATCCTCATCTCTGGTTACTTCCCACGTATCCTAAGGACAGGAAATTAAAATGGAATTGCTTCACTGTTGGAGAGGGTTGCTTCTCTAAGCCGCGTTGCTCTGCAAAGCTACGTTTAAAGGTGGGTTAATATATATATATATATATATATATATATATATTTGTTAGTTTTGATTGGTTGTGTAGTTTTATTAGGGTTTATAAAAGTTTTTAAGAAAATGTGGAGAAACTTTTGTAAAGTAAATCAGAGATAAAATAGTGAGCTTTTTAGTGAAAGAGTTGCTTAAAATATGCACATGAAGTAAATGTAAAAGAACAGTATACAACAGATACATATTTTGATTAATTAACATCCATTGTGGTTGCGGTCATACGTGTTAATATGTTATTATATCAATATATGTTGTTGGACAAAAAGGTCAATGCGCACATTGAGTAGACATAAGGGGTAATTGTTGATTTCCCCTTTTTCTCTTTTTATGTATAATGTAGGGAACATGAATACTCCTCACCAAGGAGGACATTAATGTTCATGTTATGTGTGGCATCGACACTTACCCCAGAGTCATATTATATCTGTTTAACACTATGTAAGGACTTTCTTTTGTTATAGGATTTTGATTCAGGACGATCATCATTTTCCCAACTTTTGGTAGTTTATGGAACTTTTTTAGTAATTTGAAAAGTTAAAAATAAAAATAGAAGAGGTAAGTTGGTAGTTTATCAAATGATATTTAATAATTTGAAAAGTTTAAAAGAAAAATATAAAAGAGGTAAATGAATAAATTCTCAATCCACTTTATTTTTGAATTAGCTAAACTGGAATTGGTTTTGGTCTGTCATTACAACTAACAAAGATTTATTACACAAAACAATCTAAATCCGACCTAGTATTGAAGAGGTTACTAAATTTGACTACTAAATTTATTACCTTATGAATGGAAGATAATTTAACGCCCTGTTTGGTAAAAAGTTCGTGAAACACTGAAGCCAGAAAGGAAAAGGAAGATTTGACAAAAAATTTAGGGATAAAATATTGTCAAGTAGTACACCTACCTACATATTCGAGTCTCACGTGGCAACAGTTGGACGATTCGTCCAGCTACTGAATGGCTGCTATGGGGGGCCCCACAAAGCACCTACATCCCTAAAAGCAGCAACCAAACATCCGATGTGATTGATTGTCCATACCTATGAAATGCATTTATTTATGCTACCGAAAAAAAAAAAAATGCATTTATTTATGCTATACAACAAACAATGAAATCCTACCGGTGATTTTTTTTTTTTTTTTTTTTTCATAACAATACACATAATGTTAGTGCACCATGTTGAATGTATCCAAATATATTTTATTAAAAAATTAATATTTATATTGTTAAATTATAATAATTTGATAATTTTTTTAATAATTAAAATCTCGAAAAGTGATAATAAGTGCCTCTTGTGTACTTATTGAAAGTAATAAATTAATTTTTTTTTTATTTTATAAGTTCGATTTTCTATAAATTATATAAGAAATATCATAAAAAGTTAAAGAATATTTTTTTATTTCAAATTCTAAACAAATTCCCGTACATCAATGTTAACAAAATCCTAATTTACAATATATGTGCCTAAATAATGAACTCAAAACCATATTTGATTTCTTGATTAACATATATTAATAGGAATATCATTTATTTTGAAGAAAGAGAAGATTATATTAAAGTAAATGTTATTTCATGATAATTTGTCGAACTTCTATATAAAGAAAAGATGGCTATATTTTTATCTATCTTCGATTGAAGTCTGACATCTTGCAAATTTCTTATATATAGTTTTGAAAAAATTATGTATTAATCTTAAAAATGTGATTTTACATTTCTAATAATCATCTTAAGAAGAAAACATACCTTAAGAAGAAAACATACATACAAGTTCAATTATATATAGAAGTATTTTTTATATTTTCATGGTAAAGTATATGGAATAACTTAATGTTAATGAAATTCTTGTCTAAATTTTCTTTATTTAAGATCTATTTTGATCATAATCAAATTATAGAAAAATAATTGATAAAAATTTCACAAAACTAAAGATATCATAACTTTCTTTATAAATTATAAATAATATAAATATATAGATATATATAAATAATTTAAAAACTATTAAATACTTAAAAAATTCGATCTATAAATCAACACATATGTGTAGATAATAAAAAAATATATAAATTCAAATTATTTGATGGTTCATCTCAACTGAGATATTTTAATTCTAATTATATTATGACAATAAACTTGTCCTAATTAATCCAAAAACAAAAGCCAACTCATTCTATTTTGGTCTTTAATCTTTATCCTATCTAAAACATAAAACTATTTTTATCTGTAATAGAAAACAAAAGTCCAGAGCACCAAATAAAGGAAAGGAAAAGAAAAAAAAAATAAAAAACTTCCATAAGTGTTATTAAATTCAATGATGGACATCAAAAGAAGAAACCTTTATAATATATTGCCAATAGAGACAGAAATTGGAAAGAAGCGCACATCACACCACACCGGCCAAATTGCAAGGACAACGAACAAAGCATAAAATCTAGGACAAGATTGCACAAACATCAAGATACCCACATTATAATTTGCGAAAACATAAAGAGGGTTACCTCCAGTTTCTTCTTGTTCTTGTTGGTGTGGTGAAAATGGATGAGAGAGAGAATAATGAGAAAGGAGAGAGAGAAGAGGAGGAGAGGTTGATGGAAGGAATGGCAGTGGTGGATTTTGATGTGCTGTGTTCGACAGTGGCTATGCAAACAAATGGGAAGTGGAGGATGTTCGAAAATGGGTATGAGGAAGAAAATAGTGATGGGTTTGGTGGTGGTGTTTTCAGGATGTGGGAAGGTGAGCTTCTTCATTGTTTTGAAGACCGTCGTCTTGCTATCCAATCCTCTTGGTAAAAAAGCTGTGTTCTTTTTCATTTTTCATCCTAGAAGTTGTGTTCCCCCCCTTTTTTTTTTTTTTTTTAAATTCAGTTGGATTATGAAATTGTTATCTTTATTTGTTTTCAATTAATGTTGATTAATTTTTCTTGGGTTTTTCTTTTATTTGGTGGGAATGATTGATTTTGAGCTAGAATTAAATGGGTATTAATTATTCCATGTTATCTTGTTAACGTAGCATTAAAGTTGTATTTTTTTCCTGCAACTTTCCCCAGAAAGTTGAAATCTTTAAGATTGCTTCTTTCTTCATGTTTTTTCTTCTTTTTTTTTTATTTTTTTATTTTCTTCTTTCTAAATTATAGGTCATAATTCCTTTTAATGTCTAATTAATGGTTGTAAAGTTAGTGAAAGTCTTTAACCAATTATTGGGTGTTGCTGGTTTTTCCAAGATGCTATAAAAAAGGACCAAATCGGCGTTTCTATCTGTATCCTGCCGATCACATGTTTTTACATTTGAAACAAGAAGTGCGAAATAGTGCTTACATCAAATATTCTATATGATTGGTAGGGAGATGGATGGTTTTTTCCTCTCCTTGTTTATGTAATCAGAAGTATAAATAAAGTTTTGTGAATTTAGAATTCTTCTTGTTCATTTTTAATCTCTTGTTTTCTCTAAATGGACATTTACTTTGACTCTAGGAGAGACTAATACTATATTTGGAACGTTATCTATTCTCTTCTTTCTTGACTTGACCTGATTTTATTTCAAGTATTGAGCTTGCACACAGTACTTTCCATTTATTGGATGAATACTACAAGTATTAAATCTTTATCGTTGTAACTGCTTTGACTAATCAGTGTATTCTTTTGTTGCAGTTGTCCATGCTACAGATTTGGGACGAACATGAGGCGTGCAGGTTTTGGGTCCTGTTTTATACAGGTAAGTATACTTAGCATTTAGGATGATGGTTTATGGTTAGTTTCCACCCCACCCCCCCCCCCCCCCCCCTGGCTTTCTATCTTTTTCGGCTAAACGAGAATGAGGGTCAGTTTTGGGAAATGTTAAATTTCACTCTTATATTGACCAACGCATTATGATATGGAGATGTTTAACATGTGGCTAGTTCTTTCTATCCAAATGTGTCCGGATTCTTTACATGCTTTGGCTCTCTCTCAGGCATTGCCAATGCACCTTCATAATTTATTGTATTTCCAGAGTAACCCGTCCAACTATGGCTATGCCCTCTGGTTAAAAACATTTATTTGCCATAGGTGCTTTATATGATGATTCTGGTTTTCTTTTCATTGACAAGTTCCAGTTTAAATAGTCAGGAACCTGAAAGATCCTCCTTAGTTGCCAATGGCAACTGGCTTCATAACATGTCCCATTTCATTTCCCTTGCTTCACCAATTATGCAACTTATTAATTCTCAAAAATGGAAAAAATTGCACAACTAAGTCTTTTTTGTCCTTTTAAGCTACCCTAGCCGTTCCCTTTCTCTGGTAAGTTTACCATTCATTTTGAAGCATGCTGCTCCAGAAAGTCAATCTGAACTAAAAAAATTGAATTCAGAAGTGATTGGTCCATAAATTGAGTAGAGTGCAATAACCTGTATAAGAACTTATAGGTGTGATTATCCTGTCAATGTGCATCATCAGTTTCAGATGAGGAGTAACCAAGAAATGAGTTTTTTGTTGATTATTCCATAATGAAAGAAGGGTCATGCCCTGTTCCACTTCTTGACATAATTGCTTAAAATTGCCATAATAAGGAAATATAAAGATTGGCCAGGAAAAGAGGCAATAAGGACAAAGTGGTGCTGTAATGTATTTGGAGATCCCTATGTTTATTATTTTTCCAATTTCTTGGAATCATATACCAGACTCAATAATAAGGACTTTATTTGTTATTAGAGTAAATGTTTGCCATTATAAGTGATATCAAAATGACCTATGCTGCATGCAACAAAAGTGAAAAGTTGGCTGAAAGCCAGAGATGACTTTTCCTTTTATTATTAATGCCCCTACTTCTAGTTTTTAATTTATTCAGCCACTTTTTTCCAATTATTTTTTTAAGCCAATAACCGTGTTTCTAAACATATGGTCAATTTTGCAGGGTGCTTTTCATTTCTTTATTCTTCTATGTGCTTTCTTGAATGGCATTGCTTTTGCTATAACTGGAAGGCACTTCTTCCTGTACTTGGCAATTGCTTTCATCTTCGTACTTGGAACATATATGGGTTTCTTTCGATCCCAAATCAGAAAGAAGTTTAATATCAAGGTAAGTACATTGACTTTTTGTGGTTCTTTTTCCCCGACAGGTAGTTCCTTAGGCCCCACCCCTTCATGTCTCTGATTTATCACCTGCGATAATCACATGCTAATGCTGTTGATAAAAGGTGGTTGGTGAGAAAATTTTGATTAGGGCAAAATGGAAGTTTATCTTATAACTCTGCAGAATTTCTTTTTTCAATTGTTGATATCATGATACACAGTTAGTAGGAAATGAGAATTGATCATACTTTGATCAAGCTACCAATCCCCTTTGTGACTTTATTCTCCTCATGCCTACGTCTAGCAGCTGTATATGAATTGCGGATGAAAAATTTCATCAATAGCTAAGTGAATGTTATCTTTCTGGACCAAAACATAAGTGAATGTTATCTTCTCATACCTACATCTAACAGCTTTAAGTGAATTCCAGACGTTAGTTTATAGAGGTGGAAACCATACTGAGGGTCAATATCAGCCTCTAAGATAAAACATCATGTGCAAAATGATTATATTTTGGGATTGTTTTAGAAAATTAAATATAGAGGGCAAAAGTTATGGTGATGCTGGACAGCTTGCATGTGTAGCTTTTTCTGGGTATGATGAGTAGCACACTGTGTAAAAGTATAAGATGGACTAAATTACAAGCTTTAGAAGGGTTAGAACACAACTTTTAACATTTTAAAAGCTTTAAGACTTAATTTCACAGACACGAGATGCCTAGGACTAAAATTGTATTCCTGCTATTCCATATCTCGATGGGATCTTCCACCAATCTTGAAGTTCAGCTTAGCATAAGGTCCTAGGTCCCATTTCTACTAAGATTGTCTGTTAAAGTTGTCTACATAGAGCGGGCTGGAAATTAGAATCTAATTTCCTATTACATCATTGCCAATAGGCATGATGATGTGTTTTAAGTTACATGCTTATCTACTTCCATTCTATTGCTTTCTGTCTTGTGTTTTCAAGAGGCTTTTCCTTCTCCTTCTGTACATGTGCATTCTGGTTATAACATTTTGCAGTCTTTGGAAAATTGTTTGATCTTATGTTGGCTGCTGGAACTTATTTGACTACTGATTAAGCTTTCAGAAGACATGGTTTTTTTGCTAATGGATCTGTGCTTGTCTTGCATGATGAAGCATGAACTGGAAATTATACTTACATGGGTTGTTTAACATAAATCTACTTTTTGCATCTGCACATGAAACACTCAACTTGTTGACATGTGTGCCAGCTGAAATAATTCTGTTCTCTCTCTCTCTTTTTTTTTGGAATGGCTTAAGGGTTTTGCACTATTGCATGAGGCAGGTGAGAACGGTTCAAATCCCACCTTCTCATCTATAGATAAATAATAGGAAGAAGAAGAAGAGGACAAATACAGAACATGAGTACTAGTATTTCACTCACCTGATACTCACAAATGATTTGTCTTCTTTGCAGGGTGGTGACAGTTTTGCAGACGATTGCGTCTACCATTTAATTTGCTCATCCTGCGCCTTGTGTCAGGTTAGATTTCTTGTTCGTCTTACTTTTTAACTGTCATAGAACACTGATCACCTTGTAGGTGAAACTCAAGAACTTCTGTTACTTCCGGTTTTGCCTTCTATGATCCAAACTTACTTGCTAGAGATGATTACACCTTGTTTGGTCTGTTTCATGGAACAGTGTTTTCTGTTGTTTCTAGTAAGAGCTCTGTGAGGATGCAATGGGAAGATGGAAACGGCGCTCGGTTCTTTGGAATTTGCTTTATCTTTCCTAGCAGCTATTGAGATTTCAGAGAACTAGGGGGAATTGAGTGACTTTTTTATCCTCTACCATTGCATTCTTATTGGGCTATCACAACAAGCAGTAGAGGAACCGGATTTCATTGAGTTATTCACCAAAACAGCATGTTAATTGTGGTTACACGGTTTTCATTTGTTGTGCAATATAAAGCAGGAATCAAGAACATTGGAGATGAACAACGTCCAAGATGGAATTTGGCATGGTCGGGGTGACACAATATGCATTGGTACCTATGTGGACGGAAATGGAAACAAGGCGGTTGTAGAACTAAACTCACCCGTCTCACCTCCTTCCTCGATGAAGTCACCTGATCCTTGTCAAATGCAAAAATGTGTCATCAGCAGCCAAGATGCCGAAGGATAGATATGAATTGCTTAGTGGATGACAATTTGTTCCAGATTTCGGCTGTCCTTGCCTTTCTGCATTCAAGGAATGTGGTCTGGTGGCATAGCTTTAAATTAGTGCCAGCAGTGTTCTAGGACTAGGAGGGATATAGATTGTTAGCCGTGCTGTAATAGATCCGTGCTTACGCGAATGGGAAAACATCAGATCACTGGCAAATTGTATAAATTTTGTAGAACAAAAAGAATGCCTGCCAACATGTGTGTGAATTATTTCTCAAATACGGTTTCTTCTCTTGATTGGATGTTGATATGTCAATATCCTGTGGATCTAAATTTAGATGGCTACATTACACTACAGAACACATGGTTTTCTGTGCGTACATAAGTCATATTTTCAATATCTTGTGACATATAACGTTGGATAGATCCACTGATTTAGGAGAGCAAACTGAAGAAGCTGTCTTAAGTCATATTTTCAGTTTCTGATTTGTTTTTCTTCCTGCCTTTCCAATTATAAAAGCTCTTTGTATTGGTCACTCTGTCTCTGTAACATTTCTGTCAAATTGTAAATGTTTTTTTTTTTTTCTTTTTTAAGGAGAGCAAATGGTTTAGGTACTATATCTTTGAAATTGGTTTTTATATATTTGAAAAACAGATTTGAATCCTCTAAATTTATTTTCTTTTTAAGGTTTTCAAAAGTTATTTCCTAAATATACTATTATATGTAACCAATGATTACAATTAAAAGAGTAAAAAGATAATGTTATGATATCATAAAATATTCAAAAAATCATCGGAGTCAATCTTCAATAGTTAAATTAGTAACTTTACTCAAAGTACTTATTTAGGTAATGGATTATCATTTTGTCTTTAGTTATAATAATTAGAAAATATTAAAGAATTTTTGTTACATTTTCAAATTGAAAATTACTGTTTTGTTTACTTCGACAATTACTATAAAAATATTCACATAATTTGAATTTCTATACCTGTCTTATAAATAATGTTATACACAACTGCTTTTGTACAGTTACGGAGTTTGCTGAATATCTATGGATGTACTAAACAAGATCTAAATTCGTCAACATATAAGATAGGTTATATTTTTGGGCAAGTGTACGATGATGTGAGTTGTTTAAATCCCTCAACATTATCAATTTGGTTACACGTTAGAACTCTTTACTACTTTTACATTGATCCCCCCATTTTTTTAAAAAAGAAAATCTACAAAAGGAAAGGAAAAGTTAAAGGGGGAGAGCATGAGATCACTGTAAAAATAAGTAACATACGAAAAAGACATGACTCTAATTTCAGTTATACGGATGTGGATAGAGGTATAATTGTTTAATCTAAGAAATAAAATTCAACTTTGTTGAGTTAAAAGTATAAAGGAGAGTGAAAAGGAGAGCAATTTTTTAAAACTTTTTTTTTTTTTTCCTTTGAGTCATTTGTCTTATTCTTTCTCTATAAATGCAAATGTATATACAAATCTTTAAAAAATATAACCAATCATAATATATAATTATTTTTTTTTGGGTAAATTACATGAGTTACTCTTGATAACCTAAAAGTTTGGATACTCTCAACTTTTAAAAGTCAGTACTTACACTCCTAAAAAGGTAATGTTAGGGGTAAATGGATATAGGATAAGTAGAGCAAGATGCTTTCATCGTACCTTACCTTACTCTATAGGTATATATTCTAAAATTTTTGCATTTGAAACCTATTATGTGGTACTTTAGAATCACTATATATTTTGTAAATTCTATAGAATATCCCATGGAACTTGCATTTTTCTTTTCTTACTTTTTTTTTTTTTGAAATATTATAGAGACATATAATCAATATCAAATATGTAACTACACTAATAAACTAAATAGTAATAATTTGAAAAATTCTTATATTTGTAAAATATTTAATTGTAATAATATGAAACTTTAATGGGTGGAATAGAGAATATTCGTACAATTAAAAATATTTAATTCTTGGTTGGGTCATGCTAAATCATTTTTTTAATTTATTTTCAAATTATCAAAATAAAATTTTTATCAATTACAAAATTATTATACACATAACACAAAAGCTACATGTTGAGTAACTTTAGTAAAATATATTACATGATAAATTAAAGAACCGATATGTTTTTTATTTCTTACTAGATTAGGGTTAATAGAATAGGAATAAAGTAGGTAAAAAAGAGATAGTAAAAAGAGAGAGAGAAGGTTTTACGAAAAAAAAGAAGAAAAAGAAGACGAAGAGAGAAAGACAAGACAATAGGCATAAGAATGTATAGTCTTAAGGTTTTATCAAAGGCTAGGCTTCTGTTATTACTTTCTTTGAGGTTAAAAAAAAACACAGTGGCATTAATTTTCTACTTATTAGTATTATTTGATTGTTATTATAAGGTGTTTATAAGGTATTCTAAAATCCGTACTTCATATACTTTAGAGTATATATTTTATGATGAATATATAATACTAACATTATTTTTGTACCTTACCCTATAAGAATAGGTTTCAAAAAACTACTACGTGGTACTTATCCTATAGCTCTCTTTATCTATCCAGATCTTATTTGATCGAGTGGGTCTAGATAGATATTCTATACAGAGAGGTTACTCACTCACCATTGATGTAACTTATGTGGAATTTCTAATTGATATGATGTTGCATGAATGTAGGCATAGCATTTACTGAAATATATTTCAATAACTAAATTAAAAATGTATTAAAATTATAGAAAAATTACAAAAGGAAAAAGAAACGGTTAGCACATGATATACTTATCATTACATATTTTCCTATATCCCTTCATATGTTCTCTAATTTCTTATTACCATGTGCATATCTATTATATTAAAGAAAATGGTGTTTTTATAACCACTGTCTTTTGTGTCTTTATAGTTCTTATTGTGAAAAAACTATTTAATGAAATATTTTATCATATTATAGCTAGTTTATCTCATAAAGTTTAAGACTATCTACATTTAGCTATTATTTTTTTCAAGCCTCTATTCTAACTCACACAAATATTAATTGAAACTGTTAAGGTTTGAATTTTTAGTTATTTGTTCAAGATATATATATATATATATATATTGTATTTCTTTTTATCTTTTCTTAATTGGTACTTTTTTATAATTTAGTTGACTCTTATATCTTAGATTTTTTTATGATAATCATGTTTCCATTTGATTTATATCTATATATTATATTACACATTGCATTACATTATAATCAATGGCTTATTTTTATTTATTATGTTATTTTGTGTTTTATATATACCATATTATAAATCCATCATATTTTTACCATTTTTCATTAATAATTTTACATGTAATTGTTCTTCACCAATATAGCTGAGTTAGCTATAGGTATACGTAGCTATAGCTCATTTTATTTCATTATATAACGAACCGATACGAGTTAATATAGCCAGTTGCTCTCTCGTGTATTGATCATGGAGAAAGCAGACTTTCTCAGTGCACATGGTAGGTATATATATGATTCTATTGAAAAAAATTGCACGTGGTGCAATGTTTCTTCGGAGAATAAAAAGAATGCATTAAAATGACAAACAGCACATGCCAGCACTAGCACTAGCACTAGCAGCCTTGGGGTTAAGTCTACATTACCAAACGGATGCATTAGAAATTTATTTCAAGATTAAACTAAGAACAAAGAAAGTTGTTACCAAACTCTCTTGATTGAAAAAAGGAACCTCTCTTGATGAAAAGTATTATATAATAAAATACAAGTCTGGAGGATTTAACGTTGGATGAAAATGCAGGTAACAAAGCAATACAATGTTTAAATATCGTCATTTCCTTTTTAAAAGAAAAATTATACCTTTTTTAATTACCTCCTATTTTTTTCATTTTAACTTTTATAAATTAATTAATTAAATCTATTTAAGTAAATGCCATGTCGCCATGTTTGCTAAAATTTTCATATAAACCACCATATCAGATTTTTAGAAGGTAAGTGGCTACTTTTCAAAAAGCTAAGATCCGTAGAATTAAATTTTTTTTTTTTTCATGGATGGCCATGTAATTTATCCTAAATTTTTTAGGAAAGGTCAAAGAAGAAAAAAGTATAAATACGTGTAACTTACAAGCAAAAGTTAGCAAATATTGTTACCAATTGAAAATGTAATTTTTTTTTGACAAAAAATAACTTTTTTAATGTTGTAGTTATTGTTTTATCAAAAAAAAAAAATAGTAGGTGTATATATATATCTATAAAACCACTACAAATAACTTTTCTAAAGCGTATTTGTTGTGACTTACATATCACTATCCTAATAGTAACACTAACTTCCCTTTCTTAATTATATAGATTCTTATGAAATATTTTTAACTATATAAGACATTAAAAGTTCCCTATCCCCTTTAATAATATGAATTTTAATTGATTAAAAATGGTTATTTATTATTGGATCTAAAGTCAAAATCTGTAGAGCTCTTATATATATATATATATATATATTTCCAGTCATATCACAGTAATAAAAAGTAAGACTTTGGGTTTCAATTTAATGCTGACAAAAATAAATAAATACAGAAAGATAAAATGTTCACATTTTTAAAAAGACGAAAAAAAGTAAGATGGAACTTTAAAATAGTTTCCATGCTTCTACGAAGAAACACCAACAACCCACGCACCAAAAGAGGGATAAATAAATAAACATAAAAGGGCATTATCTACAATTCATCACCCCTACACTAAAGCCAAACCCCATTTATAGGTAAGAAAGACTAAGCATATGGCAACTAGCGTCAATTAAGAAGTGATATCCTACATGAAATTTTGACCTATAATATTATTTATAATTATTGGTTATTCTTAGTGTGAATGCATATAATGTAGATAAGGCATTAGATCTCGTTTATTCTATACCTAATAGATATCGATTTCAAAATTTTAGGATTGGGACTTATTTTGTAATATTCAAGATGGAATTGAACCGTAGGCTTAGACTTAACTTAGTGGATCTAATACATCTAAACCAGTTAAGTTTCCTCCCTGATAGGACAACTAGTGATAACATATTACCAATGCAATAACTTATATGTAGTATTAGAAGAAAAAAGATGAGGAAAGGAAACATGATGTTAAAAATAGATGATGAAAAGGCTTATGATAAAGTAAAGTGAGATTTTACTATCCATGCTCTTCAAGCCCTTGACTTCCCAAATGAGTGGACATTACTAATTGCATCTTGTCTTTCTTCTACATTAATGCAAGTCTTATTAAATGATTCAATGTTCGAAACTTTCTTCCCATCAAGGGGCTTAAGGTAAAGTAATCTAATTTCTCCATATTTATTCATAATGTTTAGTAGGCTCATTAACGACAAAGTTAAGGAAAAATAATGGAAACCAATTAAAATTTGAGGGTTAAACCTAGCAATCCCTCGCATTCTTTTTGCCGATGACTTTGTTCTTTTATCCACAGTTAATCGCAATTCAGTTGCTACAATACACAATACTATAAATCAATTTGAAGCATGGTTAGGTTTTGAGTTAATGTAGCCAAATTAGTTATACATTTCCCTAAAAATGTTGGGGGATGGCACCAAAAATGCTATTACTACTAAAGCTAAAGCAAGTTAAAGGAACTGGAAAATGCCTTAGAGTCAAGCTTAATAAGGGTTTACAACTAAAATTTGTTAACTTCCAAGATAAGATAGGGAAAATATAGTAAAAACTAGCAAGGTAAAGGGAAAGATTGCTTAGTAGTGTAGGGAATTGTGTACTAATACAATTGTTATTGCAATCAACACCCAACCATTACATGCAAAAATTAGTTATTCTTGCTAAAATATTAAATTTCATCGATCAAATAGTTAGGAACTTCCTTTGGAATGGACATGCAAATGATAAAAAGAAGGCTTGGATAGCTTGGTTACAAGTATGTAGGCCAAAAGAGTAATGATAGGTTAGGATTCAATAACTTACCACTAAGAAACAAGGCCTATGAGATGAAACATACATGTGCTTTCATCCAAAATAAAGCCCTATCTAGAGGCATGAAATTATTGCACTATTACTAAAGAATACACTTGGGTAATGAGAAACAAACTAATTTCTACTTTGACAAGTGGTTTGATGGTATAACCATCCAATCCTTTATTTAATGACCTATTGGAAAAAAATAAAGAGAATTTAATTGTAGCAAACACATGGAAATCCTTGAATGAATGGAATGACTCTCTTGTAGGATTTGAAGTCTCTAGTCTAATATATTAGAAGTTTGGCCCTTATATGCTATTACGTAATATGTAAGACTTAAAAATGTGCATAAAAACCAGTAGCTCTTTCAACACTAAATAAGCTTACTTATCATCGTGCACATGTCCATCATTAAATATAAACTTTCAATGGCTATGGAGTAAGCTACATTTGGTGAGTTCTCTTACACTCCTTACCAGTTCAGAGTAAGCTACATCTATAGGATAAAAGATGTCTTAAGTGCTAAAGTCACAAGGAAACAACTGATCATGCCCTCATTAAATGTCTTGCCTAACCTTACAATTGAAAAAAAAAAAGACATAATTTGCAAATATAAAAGAGTGTTTCAAAATATATATATATATATATATATTTATTATCTTAAGACACAATCTTACTTACTTATCTACAGTAAGGAATGTTATTAGCATATTTTTGTTGGTTGAGTTGGAAAAATAGGTACCAAATACGCTTCAACAATGTTGTAGCTATGTTAAACTTAGACGTATTATGGACAAAATCTAGTAGATTGGTAAGGGAATATTGGGTTCTATCTATCTATCAAAAAAGAAAATAAAGAAAGTGGAATTTGCAAACATAACTTGGAACCCTCTAATGCATAACTAGGATAGGCTCAATACAAATGCATCTCATAATACTCTTATAGGTTATTCAATAGCTGGAGGAGTACTTAGAGATGACTTAGGGTAATAGATCGTTGGATATTGTTATAAACTTGGGAAACTAGACGTACTTCAAGTAGAAATAAGGAGTCTGTATTGTGGTTTGCTATTGGTTGAAAAATTGCATTTTGAACAATTGGTTGAAAAATATGCTCACATCTATTATAAATACTGTTAATTATGTTACCAATGCACTAAATGCTTGCAAGGCAAAGTTTAGCAGCTTCAGCAAAATGAAGATAGCTTTTGTGCTTAAGAAGGCAAACCAAATAGCGTAACTTAGAGAAGAAAGAGAAAGAAGTTTTAATGTTTGCACCACCAAAAGATCAATGCCACTTGTTATCTTTTGATGCTAATCCAATTGTTGTCGGTCAGAAGACAGTTGGACTTATAGACAATGATCATGTAAGTATAATGAATGTAAATGTTGTAAGTAATGCTACTACTATATGTGTTGACCTCATAAGGTCCCCTGCTCCTATAAGGAGCTTTTTGTAACTCCTTTGTTACATAAATAAAAGTTGCATTTATAAAAAAAAAAAAGAAAAATCAATTTTTGTAATATTAAATGTTAGACTTAAATTTTCTAACGATTAGTTAATATTTCCTTTTATTGTATATTACTTATATTTACTAATCATTGCATTTGGTTGATTGAAAATGAATTACTATTTTACCTTTATTATTGTGGAATACCTATTCTTATATTTGGATTGCAAAAAGCTATACATTAGTTAATGTCGAATCTACGCAATATGGAATAAACAATCCATTTTTATTCCTTTTCTTTTCAGTTTTTTATAGAATATATATTTTATTATAAAAATACCTCATTATAAGTAAAATAATATTAGAAAAATGGCCACTTTTTGCCAAAGCTAGTCAAGTAATATGAACACTTATTTTTTAAACGATATGCATTGAGTTGGATTTCCTTTTCCCTTAAAAATATTAATCAGCAAATAAAAAAAGGAGAAAGTACAAAGAAATCCCTAAAATTTCATATTTTTACTAATTAATTTTTAACTTTTCATTTAGTTTATTTTAATCTTTAATTTTTTTAAGTTATATTAAATAAGTCATTTTATTAAATTTTCTGTTACTGTAGATATATATCAACATGTAATTGATGTAAACATAAAAAAGTTTATAATATTTACCGTATATATAAATCAGTCATTATGTTTTTTTTTTTTTAATTCAATTGAGTTCTTAACGTTTTTATATATAACGAAAAAACTAAAACTAATTTGTATATGGATATAAACGTTAGGTTTATATTTTAAAAAGAAAAAATTGGCCACTTCTTTCTGAACTTATATTTAATTCTAATCAACCCATGACATGTCAGCTCAACGTCAATAGAAACGTGTTGCCGAGAAGCTGATGGGTAACTCAAATGAGAGAGACTCAAAGCACACGGTGGTTAGCCTGGGTTAGGCAGTATTTTACAAGATTGTAATGCGTTGACTCTATATATAACCTTCTCTTCACAGATCAAAATCACATTTTTCTGTGTACCCAAAAGAGATCGAGGAGCGAGAGCGAAGATCCTGCACACCAAACTTCACAAGTAATCAATCTCTCTCTCTCTCTCTCTCTCTCTCTCTCTCTCTCATGTTTCAGTTCCATCGTTTTGTTTATGTTTCTCCGAGATGAATGAACTAAACCGCGTTGAAAGTTTGCATATTCTGATTGGAATGTGTTACTAGGAATTTTGTATTCTGGGTTTATGTAGATTTTCGTTTAATGTGTTAATTTCATGTTATCCTGGGGTATTTAGTTAAACATTTGTGAACTTCACTAAAAATTCACAGATCATTTGTTACAACCGTCAAACGTTGGCATAAGAATGGAGAGTGGTTTTTGCTGCTGGTAGTTCTTAGTGGTAGTTCACGGTGGACAATTTTGCTGTAATGGAAGGTGATAATGGAAAATGAGTAAAAGGTTCCGTGGTAGCAAAATGCCACCACCACCACCGGTCACTCTCTGCTGCTAAAAGCTACTAGTTAACACAGCTTCTTGGAAGCAATAATGGTTTTCTGGACATAATACACAAATATGCCCTTGAGATTTTTGCTCAATGTACAATTAAGCCCGTGAATCTAGCTGTGCAAAATCGGCATCTACTTTCACACTTGTTGACATAAGCCTCTTAATTTTTCTAGAATTGGTAAATTTTGCTAACAACATCACTAATTTAGCTTCAATTTCAGTGTTCAAAAGATCAATTGAAACAGCATTGGAGCTTCCATAAAGAAAACTAAAACTTAATTGGAGCTTAATCATAGATATAGTAAAACTTTTCATGTTGTTTCAATCCTAAAGTTTAAGGGTTTGTTGGATTAGAATTGAAAGTGTAGGGGGCAATTGGACATGGCTAAAATTTCACTTATGGAAAGTCTAATGAGTGGCTTCCTATGGAATGGGGTGCTTCGCGTTTCAACCAAGGCCAAAGTTAAGTAGGAGAAACTATGCGCACTGTGATACATTGTGAAGTTGGTGTTTGCAATGTGTTTCACTTTGGTAGGCTTCCTTCCTTTATGATTGGAACCTATGGTGATTGGTGTTTTGAGTGCTCATTCAAAGGGAACCTCCTAATGTCTTTACAATAGTATTAAGGATCACAATTTTGCTTGTTTATTGCCATTGTGTATGCATTTATTTATATAATTTTATTATCCATAAGTTTCCTAAATAAGGTTATGCATATATCTAATAATGTCTCCTAAGAATGCATGAATACAAAAATATTAAAATAAGGATATTCAATTTCCTAGTATAAGATATACTTAACATTTCTTTCCCTGGGTAGTAAGCTTGTCCTTGAGCTCACATTGGACGAATGCTCAACCATTTTCTGTTGGGTTTGCATCTTTCAACTCCTCATCATCAACTAACTCCAACCAAAAGAGCTTCTTAGTGGTGCCCTTGAGTGAAAAGGTTGTTATGGGTCAAACACAATCCTTTAACTCAACAATCCACCATATCTTCTTGGGTTAGACAAGACGTTGGTTTGCCATCAATAGAAGAGTTCATAACTTTTTCTCCATTTGCCTCCACCATACTTCCTTTTACCAATATCACAACATCCCAGCTCCCAGGTGTTTATAATGGGTGATTTACAAGATTATTGTTTGTAATGTCTTTCAGTCTATTAAGATTCCTTCCTTTATGGTTGGAATTTATGGTGATTGGTGGTTTGAATGTGAGTTGGAGAGAATGATCCGATCTTTTGGAGACTTGTTAAGAGAGAACCTTTCGATCTCTTTAGAATCATATTTAGGATAATATTCTGCTTGTTCATTACCATTGTATAAACACTTATAATATTGTTATCCTAACTTTCCTTGAGTAAGGAGATGTATAAATCTAACAATATGTCTTTAAGATATAAATATATATAAAAATATCAAAATAGAAAATATTCTATTCGTTGACCTGGGATATTCTTTACAGTATCCAAAGTTGTAAATATGGAATGTTTTAAATGCTTTTCTAGTTTCTCTTTAGTTTTTAGTTGTTTTTATTTAGTCTTGTTTGTTCTGTTTCTTCTTAGCTGTGCTGGATATGTAGGTTCCTGGTGTCCTTCCTTGGGTTCTGTGTTTGTTGTTGTCCCTATCATTTCCTCTTCACCAGGTTATGTTCCTCGAAGCCAGCGTCCAATTACATGTGTATACATGTGCAAGCATTAGCTAGAGCTTACTTAGTTGTACTTCGTTTTATTTTTGTTTTAGCTATTATAGTTGTATTTTGTTTTATTGCTGTACTAGCGTATTAGTTACCATATAGTTGTATTAGCTAGTGCATTAGTTAGTTCTAGACCTTTCTAGAATGTTTTAGAAGGTCCAGTTCGTTAACTTAGTTAGTTAGAAGAGTCCACCATGAATACTAACTAGTTAGTTAAGTTAGATTAGATCTTATATTCTTTTATAAACCTAGAGTGCAAGATTGCTCTTCATAGTTGGAGGATATTGCAATCATTTCTTTTACAAATCAACAAAGCTTACCTTTTTTTGCCTAAATCAGACCCTAGTTGGCTTGCATGTGGTTAGAATGGGTTCTCCTGGGTTGGATCCTTGTATTCAACAGGAAGGGCTTGAGGGGATTCAGTCCAACTTGGAAATGGTTTTTTGGTGTTCTCTTCCTTTGCTAGAAGAACTTTCACCAACATCACTTAAATGTCTCAAATTAAATTTAACATAGCCTTTTTCTGACTCTTGATTTGTTCTGTTCATCTACCAAGTTAGCTATGGAGATAGACACTTAGTGTCCTTCCACTTGCAGTTTATGCGAGTTCTTTTGCAAATACTTTCTCACATTCAATATACTTACATGAATTAACCAAAGATATTGCACACAGGTGAAGTTCAAATGTCTATTTTCACAATGAGCAAAATTTGGGCTTATTTGCTGGTTTTGCCAGTTATTTGGGGCATAGATGCCAATGCAGTTCTGAATAATTATAGTTTCAAATTTCAAATGGCCTTTATTGAAATTCATTATGTATCTAAAACAAATGGAATGGGGCTGTTTGTATATGACTTTCTATTCTTTATATGCTGATGTGCAGTCTATTGGCACAGCAATGAGCAACAGGGTGGAAGATCTGGAACAAACGATTTTGCAGCATCTACGTGATGACAAAGTGCGTATAATTTTTCTTGAGGGAGAAGCTGGTGTAGGGAAAACATGGCTGGCAAGAAAGGTAAGTAATTCTGCCATCCGGGAAGGCCTGTCCTATGGAACCATATGGATAACACCATGGAAGAATTATGAGGCCAGGTCTCTTGCTGAGAAAATAGCATTGCAGCTATCTGATTTATTGTCTGCTGAAGAGTCAGATGATGAGGAGGAGAATGAAAAAGCAGACAACAAAGAAGGATGGGACTTGGAAAAACTGAAGCAAAAAATCTCTGAAAAGCTTGTGGAGATAGAACGTGTAAAATTTGGAGAAAACCCCTCACAAAATAAAAAGATATCTCTTCTAGCAGTTCTGGATGATATTCCTGAGGACGAAAGAACTATTGTCTCAGATTTGGAAAGCATTTTGCATGAGAGGTCTCCTAAGATTTTAATCACGAGAAGCAACATGGAAGCAAGCGCTGGTGCTGAGGGGACTGGGAACTTGACTGTGACTGTTGATAGGAAAAGTATTCTAATCGAACCCCTGAGTCCCGATGAGTCAAAGAAGTTATTTAAACAATTAGTTAAGACTCGTATCTCTGATGATGCAGCTTTTGATAGATTATCGAGATATGTTGCTACAAATAGCTTAGGTCTGCCTGCTGCTATTGTTATGGTTGCGGAATCCTTAAATCGAGTTAAGTTGGATTTAAATGATTGGAGCTGGGAAAGTGCATTGGAGGAAGCAACCATTGATGTGGGACCAGCTGATGTGACACGGTTATTGCGTTGTACATATGACATGTTACCAAGTAATGCCATTAGAAACTGCTTTTGGAATAGCAGGCAGTTTTTTCTTGATAAAAGCTATGGAGTTCACTACAATGAGCTGATAGCCTATTGGATATTGGAAGGATATTTTCATGGTTTCAACAATCTTGAGGAGGCCTATGAGGAAGGACATCGTATTCTCATGGATCTTAAAGATCGAGGAATTTTGAAAGAGCAGGAGAATAATTTTGTTTCAATGGAGAAAATATTGAAGTCAAAGTTGGATGATCATACACGTGATGGGCCAAGCGGAACGGCACGTTTAGGATTACCTCATATTGTGAAGGATGCAAGTTGGGATGGTCTAGGGAGGATTACGCAGGAAGGTGGCATGATCAAGGGATTTTGCAGGGAACCAACACATATTTCTACAATGCTTGTTGATGGGAGTCGCCTGTGTAGAGAAATCCCAGAAAGGTTCTTCCGACGCATTGAATCACTTAAAGTCTTGGCCATATTTAATTCCAAGTTTAAGTCCCTTCCCTCTGCCTTATGCAAGTTAAAGGAGCTTCAAGTGCTTGTCTTAAGAGAATGCAACCTGTTGGATAAAGTCGGAGAGATTGGCAATCTTACAAATTTACTGGTTCTTGAAATATCAGGTGCTTCTTGCTTGAATGAACTAAATGATGATGTTTTTGAGAAACTGGCAGATCTCAGATCTGTTAATCTATCTGCAGCCAACATAAAAAAACTTCCCACATCTCTCTTTAATAGGCCTGAACTTCGTTGGCTCATTCTTAGAGACTGTCCTAGTTTGGAAGTTTTGCCTTCTATAACATCATTGACAAAACTTGAATTGCTCGATCTCTCTGGTTCTGCCTCCCTTGAGAAAAGTCACAGCAAGAGGATCTCTCAGCTCTCACAACTTCAAACTCTCAATCTTTCAGGAACCAAAATTTCACGTTTGCCTTTCTTTGACAATGCCAAAGGGCTTAAGCGACTCTTATTACGAGATTGTCCACAATTGATGAGGTTGCCTGACCGAAAGGCACTCACTGGTCTTCAAATTCTTGATGTATCAGGTTCAACTGCCTTACCAGAAATTGTAGATGATATTTCACTGCATGAGGAACCTGGAATTCGAGTTGTTGATCTATGTAACAGTGTTATAAATACTTTACCGTCAAACATTAGCAATGTTTCGCATCTTCATTTGAGAGATTGTTTGAAGCTTGAGCAGCTACCATCTACACGGGCACTTAAGGACCTTGTGTTGCTTGACCTATCTGGTGCCTCTAGTTTGAAGGATATTGAAGACATATCATTTGAACATCTCAAGTTACTTCGGCATCTCATCATCTCAAATGCGAAAGTGGGAACTTTACCATCACTTTCTCCCCTTGTCGAACTTCGCCAACTATTGCTTAAGGATTGCAAATCTCTTACACAGTTGGATGGGTTGGCTGCATTGAAGAAACTAGTGGTTCTTGATCTTTCTGGTTGTATTGGTCTGACTATAACAGGAAAGGAAGCTTTTAGGGACATGTCTTCTCTAAGGAATCTCAATCTCTCTGGGGTGAAGGTGGAACATCTTCCGCAAGATTGCTTCCCAAGCAGCCTCTGTCATCTTGTACTAAGTTGTACATTCTTGACAGAACTTCCTGATATGGATTCTCTTGCAAAGCTAGAATTACTGGATCTACATGGTTTAACATCTTTAGGCAGCATCAGACCTGAGTTCCTCCGGAAGATGTGTAACCTGAAAGTTCTCAATCTCTCTGGAATAGAACTTGCAGAACCACCTTCTTTGTCACATCTTACCCAACTTTCCGAGCTTTATCTAGCGGACTGTGCTTGTGATGTCTCAGGACTGGAAGCACTTACAATGCTTAAACGATTGGATCTTTCAGGAACAAAAGTCAGGTCTTTACCAAGTCTTAACACCTTCCCCCATCTTCAGCAGCTCTTGCTAAAAGATTGTGTGGAATTGGAAGGGCTGAAGGGTTTGGAGGCTTGCAGCCATTTGGAGGTCCTAGATCTCTCCGGAACTAAAATAAGAGACTTCCCGTATGAAATTTCACAGCTTACTCGTTTGTGTAAACTTTCTTTGAAAGATATGAAGGAAATTCAAATAGTTGATTGGACAAAGATAAAGCACCTGCCAGAGAAGCTTGACTTGGGATTCCTGAAGCCAGTGGAAAACCTTTCATCAGGTGGAAAGCCTTCAATACTGATAATTGGCACCGAGTTTTTCCAGTTTTTGGATAGCAATCCAAGTTTATGGAATAGATGCTTCCAACGGTTTCATTTCTTTGTTTGGTTCCCCAAGAAAGATGAGAGAGGCGAAACTGGATTACCCTTTAGAGAAGGCTTATTTAGGCATTTTAACTTCAAGGGAAGATTTTCTTCTTCTGTAGAGCATGACCTTTCCCTGGAACTCTGTGGATCCTATGATTTTCCTGGTGTACTAGGAAATGCTCTGAGGTATGCTGAACACATTTCATTGATTGACAATGCCTTGCTTAATCGAATATCTGTGCTACGAAAAGAGGTTGTTAGTTTGAAGAAAAGTCTTTGGCTGGAGAGATGTGCCAAAGTCAATTGCATCTTAGATGGAGAAGAAGATGCCAAAACTGTTGAAAATCTCACCTCACTGTACCTATGTAATCTTCCTTCTTTAACAAGAATATTGAGTGACGGCCTGCAGTCTGCTGTCTTTGCAAATCTTAAAAATCTGTATCTCAATGGTTGTCCTGTACTCAGTGATGTTTTTCCACTATCTAAGCTACCACAGAACCTTGAAACTCTCCAAATTTTATATTGTAATAAGCTGACATCTCTCTTCAAAGCTGAAGGACACACAAAATGTACATTGCCCAAGTTGCACACACTACATTTGCTGGACTTACCAAACCTGAAAAGCATTGATGATGTCACACTGCCATCTCTGAAGACTTTAAAGGTTAGCCAGTGCCCAAGCTTGGGTAAATTATTCTTAGAAGAGATACTTCAAAAGTCAGAGCATCTGGAGATCCTGTGTGTTTCAAATGTTATTGGACTGGAAAGTATGTGCAATAAGGATGAAGTTAAGGGAAGCTTCAAAAGTCTAACTACACTGAAAATTGAGTCATGTCCCAATCTTGCAAAGGTCTTCTCTTCCTCCCAGATCCCAGCGAAGTTACGGAATCTTGAACTTAAATGCTGTGATAACTTGGGAACCATATGTGGAGGTAGCTCATCAGCAGGCTGTTCCTTGCCGAGTTTACAGACACTGCACCTGTGGAAATTACCAAAACTGGAGAGCATGGGGCTAGAACTGCAAGGTTCTTGCAGTAAGAAGATTGCAGACTGCCCAAAACTCTCAGTCCCTTGAAAATGAAGGTAATAGTGAGTTGTAGAAATCGTTTGAGTAGCTAGTGCTGCTCCAGCTGCATTCTTTATATATGTTCCACAATTTCCACCGGAGAACTACTGCTTTTCACATCTGTAGGATTTTAGGCCATAAGGGACCGAAGCTGATGGAATTAAATGCGACATGGTTGTAAAAACATGTTTTTTGAGTGGATTATTTCATAATGCAAAACTTAATTTATTTGACTACAATGGCATGGTCTTTTGTTAAGCTGTATGTTGATGTACAGATTTGCTATTTTGCCCCATACAAGAATCGAACTGACTGAGTATTTGCCCTTATTCATTAGTCAACTGCAGACCTTCAGCACTTAAAACTTTTGCGTAAAATATAAAATCCCATTATGACCACCAGCTTAAACTTTAGATTCTAAATCTTTCATGGAAAAGTTACCGTAGGAATTTTGTGAAATTAGATTGGAGTAAAATATGTAGACATTTTTCATTCTTCTATCTTAAACTATGGATCCTTCTTTTGTACTAGTTAGGAAATCAGAAAAAATATATATTCTCCCAGACTTAGTCATACTATCTACTTAACAAAGGGAGCCCATTAAGATTTCGTAACTGATATGATATGGCAAATGATAACCTACTTGTGGTTCTATAATAGTGTTGCAAAAGACATTTTAATATTTGCATTTGATTTGACACATAAGTTGGTGACTGCTTGATTCCTAATGTACAAATGCATTCTTTCTTGCCACTACAATTGTTTTGAAAGCATCATGTGTCTGTGCTTCTTTCACATCCTGTAGCTACATGGCAAAGTGCTCATATAGTTTATTCTTTGTGTGTATCTAATTAGTGGTCTGTGCTGGAACTGGTGCTGAGTTAGGCCTTTCTCCAAATGGAAGCATTAGGCATTCATTCATTACAGCCTTTTCAGTTTTTTGACATTATTTGCGGAAAGGAAAATTAAAGACTATATTTGTGCATAAAAAGTATCTTTCAATTTATTAAAGCAGTTTAATTCAGCAGTAGATATTGGGAAACCCTGCTGAGGATAGATTTTCCTTTGTTGAAGGTGACAGATCTTTTTCAACCTAAATCACGACATCTAATTTATTAAGTTTCAAAATCATTTCATTTTATATATAATATATAAACTATGTGTATATTTCTGGTAATTTCCACCTTTTTCCCCCCTAGACTAGTGATGGGTATATATATATATAAATCTTAACCTGTATTTAGGGAAATTCAAATATTTATTTTTCTGAGGGACATAGATTACATGAATTGTGTTACATGATGAATATTATTTTGCTACAGATCACTTAATGAGCAGTTATATTGTTATGATGTGCCTGAAATCGCAATTTATGCTTTTTTGTGATTCTTGGTGCTGCTCGATTGCCATAATGTGGGTCGAGGTGGTGGTGGTGCTCATGCTTTTTGAGGGCTTCAATGGTGCTCCAAGACACTTGTTGGAGTACTTGTGCATAACTCTGCATTCCAAGTAAATTCATCTCCTTCTACTCATTGAATTTCCTGCATTTTGTCCAGGCATTTGACCAACTTCTTCTGCAATGAGGCACATACTCTTTAAGAAAAGGACACTGAAAAATTGTAAAAGTGCGGGAAGAGATGATATTGGAGAAGATGCTATAAGCTTCTGACGCTTACTTTATTTATGTGTTGGCAACTGGAAATTTTAGTCATAAACGAAGGAAATTGCAATGGTGAAAGTTCATTTGTTGCAGAGAGAACTGCAGCCCCTGCAATTATTGATGGCTGAAACTGTAACATGGTTGGATCTGTAATAAATCAGGATCAAGTTTTTATTAGTTTGAGCTATTCCTTTGATGCAACGTAAACATTGTTCAATGTTGGCAAGTATTTGTATTTAACTATGGTATTTCAAAGAAAAGTAATTTTTTCTTAGTCGTGTGTGGATTTGGATTGTATTTAGTGATTAAGCTCCTCGTTTTTTTCTCATAATTAAAAACGAGTACTTGATCTCAATACCAGGTTGTGCTTTGAAAATGATATCAAAAGTTCGATTTTTGACTGCATCTTCCAAACTAGACAGATTTTGGAATTCGACGAGATTGAGGAGAAAATGCACAAACGAGAATGGTGTGATTCTTCTCAATCTCCAGTCCCGTGAATTGAGAATAAGAAGCTCCATCCGTTGAACAGCTTGAGAATCGAAGTAAATTACCCCAGTACTCTGCTTCATTTTGATCATTAGAACGATCAGTTTCTATTTTCTGTTGAAAATATCAGTTGATAGAAATCCAAGCAAGAAGTTTGAATAAAGAGCATGAAGATACCTGCAAGTCACTGAGTGAAAATGGTTTGCCCTTCGCCTTTAAAGCAAGAGAAATGGAAGAGACCACAAGCAGATGAAGTACCCATGGCATGTTTTCCTGCAAATTCAATGGCAAAATTATTCACTGGTCCGACTTGCACATTGCATATTCAAATGGCCAAATAAAGGAGAGTGCTGAGCTCTCTATTTTTACCGGTAGTTTTCTCCTTGAGATGAATTGGTTTATGTATTCCACAGCAAGATACAATACAAAGGGATCGACGCTGTTATATTGCTGTGACTGCTTTGCAACAATAGATATATAATAAGAATGACAATTGAATAATTGAAGAATGAAGTAACAAGTGAAGATAACCAGGTATATATTTTGACCTGCCAAATGAGCGACATTGCTTCTTGGTGGAATCCTGCTACATGATCATCGGCTTTCAATCTGTCTAGGAAGTTTCCTGAAGGGAGTTGATGAAGTTCAGAGGCAAAAAGTTCTGCTATTGCATCAGGATCATCTTCTTCAAAGCCCGTATAAGTTTCGATAGCATCAAACTCCATGGTCTTCCTCTTGAAAATGTTGGGGTGGAAGTGGAAGATTAAGTCCTCCTGAGCTGAGTAAATGAAAATGCTGATACAAAGGACAAAAGGACTGATGTGTGTGCTTTCAGTTCAGCAGAAGTTGCAGTAATGCAGCGTTAATAAAAGTCAAGTCATTGAATACTTTGTCTAGCACAGACAGCTCCAACACCTATATATAGCTGTTGGGCAATGTACATTGGTATCTACGGATTTTGAGTCTTATACCTAAAAAGGGTAGGTCATGGTCTTTAATAATGAGTATATATATATAACTACATAACCTTTGGCTTTTGCATTATGCACCCACATTCCTAGAGTGAAAATTGGAAGCACACGATCTTAAAAATCTAATGGAGTCCTTAAATTATTAACGCAAGTATTTTAAAGAACTCTTGGGTATTATCTGTTATATTATTTATATTTCTCTGAATGCAAAATTGAAACAAAAGTAGGTTGGTGTTGTTTGGAAGGTTGCTTTCTAGGTTTCTTAAGATCCCAACTTGTTGAAGAAACCGATTTTATGTTAAAGAAATCATTGTTGGTTTTAGATCTTGTAATCACCTCTCAACTTTAGAAAAAATTTGGTTTCAGAATTTTAAAGGAAATTAATAATATGAACTTATGTTGTAGTTATATTTATTTTATTAATTTAATTTTTTTTTATAGTAATTCGCCCTTTCTTTTGGGGATTATTTTAGATCTGCCAATGATTGTGATGATTGATGAGTGGTCTTTGTCTTGTGCATATTATTTAGAACCATTCAGCAATTATTCAACAGACACTTCAAAGATGAGCTTCCTAAACATAGAAAATATTAGCAAATTTTGATCCATCTTATGTACAATTTTCTTACTATTAATTGAAAGATACAAGAAGTAGAAACAGGCAGCTTCCTCATATGAGAAATAGCCGAGTAGCTAAATTAGTAAAAGAAGGCAACCTCAGGAATGAAAAAAAAAAAGAAGTTGCCCCATTGTCGCAAGATTTTTGGTCCCTTCAGGTGAAAAAAATGAATGTGGGGGTTAAACTTTATATTATATCGTTGTGATTCTTTCTTTTAAAATTTTTACCTATAAAAATATGGAGATCCCAAGGTACCTATGGGCTTCATGAATTTTTCCTACCTTTTTTTCCTTTGAAAAATTATAAAGATTGATACAATAAAATTATAATGTTTAAATTCAAAATTACTATTGCTTCTGGAGACAAAAGAACGCAAAATGGGACAAGATACAACATACATTAACCAACTCAGCAACTGATATTGGAGACGATGTTGGATACTAAAAAATTATGTGAAATCCTACAACATGGAATTTGTAACATATACAAGATATAGATTTTTAAGGAAGGTTCCAAGATGAATATGAGATTTTACCCTATATCTTATCATGTAGGTGCATATTCTAAATTTGATTTGAAATTTACCTTTCGATATGTAATACCTCTCAAAAGGAATCCATACCACGATGAATATTTTAATAGATTTCAAGAGGTTTTGTTAATTACCTATTTCAAGAAAGCGTCACAGTTTTGTTTATAATTATAATTTTTTAGGAGATTGATTCAATCCTCCATCTTATAATTAATTTTGCATCTATTAAAATTGAACCATTAAAAATATAATTACTTTAGTGGTAGATCTAATGGATTTAAAATGAAGAGTGAAATAAAGGGTTGAACCGGCTCCATGAAAAAATAAATGGAATCATAGAATGATTGTTATTTTAAATGTTTCATTAATTCAATTTATTTGATGAAGTGAAGAGGAAAACAACACATGGGAGATTTAAAACATCATGTGATCATATAATACAAACATTTACAATATTATAATAGCTTATAGCAATGATGTCCACGTGGGGAAGTTTCACTCCTTTGTCTTGTGGTTTTTTTTCCATCAGAAGAAAGGAGGAAATTTCCTTCTGGCCCCGCTGGTGGGGAAAAAGGGTGCCCACGTCTCTGGCGATTCACGAGGTGGTACTTGTACATAAAGGTGGAGGGTACGATGACCCTCCTCTTTCCATTGATGAATCATGATTCCTGGAGGCACCGGTTCCCATAGCGGTGTTTCTACGGTTTTTGACCTATACCTCTCTCCTCGGCCAATTCTGCATTTATATTTAAGTGAATGCATAAAAATATCATGGTATTAGCATATCAAAATAGTAGGTGAAAATTAAGGAGAGTGGGGGTGTTGTAGGGATAAATGAAAATTCTTAAAAGATAGTGGATCGGTGTTACTTCTAAGAGTATGTTTATACAAGCTATCCAAGCATCCCACTTTCGCTTATAAATCCCAGGCAACAAGCGGAGCTTAATTTCCTCGGGGTTCCCATGGCACCAGTGCTTGTCAGACTTTTGAGTTTGCTTTGAATTCCAAATGTCATTGCTATGCCACTATCTTTAATTTAAGTTTCCCTTTTACTTTAAATATTTTGCTAGTGATTTATTCGGTAACTATTCTAATATTCAAATCGGTAAAAGTAGAATGGCAAGAAATGTAAGAACCAGTAGAGAGTAGGGTTGGACAAAAAAATCTTAAATTACGGACTAAACTATGAATCAAATCGAAAAATCGATTTTTTTACAAATTATTTAGTTTACGGTTCGGTTATATATAAATGATTTGTAATTCGATTTGGAAAAACGAATTGAATTATACCTTTGTGAACCGAATCGAACCAAACCATACCGTTTAGTTAAACAAGAAAAAAAAAATTATACAATTATTTTATACTTTTTTTTTCCATTAATCTTTATAGATTTTATCAAAATTTTCATATCTTATTATTTTTTATCTTAATTTTATATCAATTATTTAGATTAAATTAAGTTAATTTTATTTAAAATTTTATATTTATTAGAGATAAAAATGTTTAGTAAAAATTTAATATAAATGTTTCGAACTGTAAATTAAACCAAACCGATTTAAATTAAGTTCGAAAAATTTATAAATTGAATTGTATGATTAGGTTTCACTTAAAAAGAAACAAATCGTTATATTAGATTCAGTTCGATAAGTGAGGGAGAAGGGAATTGTATTGAATTGAATCGCGTCCACTTGTAGCAGGGAGTGTAGATAATTTACCTATGGAGGAGAGAGCCCCTATTTATAGTAGTGGGATTGATAATATATCTAGAAAATTAATATATATGAATCTTGCTTAAATAAGAAAGTGTATCTTTTTTGACATAGGTAAGTTTTGAGATTTTTGGAAGTAAAGTGATAACTAATATGTTGATGGTCCCCCCGTAGGTCAGGAACTTCACTCTATGCCCATAAATGTCCGTCTCGATGCTTCTTGATATGGCCTCCAAGGCTACCAATAAATCTAAGGATCGGTTCGATATTTTTTATGTATTCTTCTGTTGCCAAAAAGACATCATGAATAAGAAGTTCATTGTACCTTACCTAATCTTTCTTGCCATAGTTGATCCTCAGCCTCCATGCATGAATTATCACGAGATATACTATGGATCGCTAGTTGGAGTGGGCAGAGAATGGATGGTTTTATGTCTACTACCAGTTCTTCCTCCCAAACTACGACCCATCAGTCAACGAGGGCTGCCTTCCCTTCTGTTCACCACCCGGTAGAGAGTTGGAGCCTAAAAACGCTGACTTTGAATTGCATTAATAGGCCAGAAACTCTACAGCTACTGGTATGGAGCCACGTCGGTCTAGTTTAGCGAACTGTGCTGGGACCACCACCCCCCAGCATCAGCGAACTGTAAAATAGTAGATTTTAGCAATCTGTTCTACCCAATACCTTTGGTGCCTCATGAAATACAGTCCAACCAGTGCCGTCTTGTCTACCTGGGAGCTGAGACATAGGGGTTTCCACCCAGGCACAGATGTCCCGGCTGCTCAATTCGATTCTTGTATACAGAATGTGCTCTTGTCTTGTACTTTGCTTCGGCACTAATCTTATTCGATATACAATATGATAAAAAAAAATTGACATTTAATGTCCTAAATATGGATGTCGTAGGCAAGATTTGACTTCTTAAAACCAAGCACCAACCTTTATTGGTCCGAGTACCAAGCATAGGTTGGATCCATAGAGAAAGATGTCCGTTGAGGTACACATAGCTTGGACATGTCCAAGTTAGGTTGGCCCATAATAGGTAAGGTTGAAATGGACCTTGGAGGCCCAAGTCCAAATTGCCTATCAATAGAACCTAAAAGATTTAGGAAAACGGTAAGTAACTTAGGTGATGTTATCATTTATAAAGTGGGGAGTTTCTTAAAAAAAGAAGTTGCTTAAAGTACTGATATGATATCATAAGTAGCGTCTTAGTTGCTCAACTTATAAACACACCCTAAGTTAGTAAGTACATTATAAAAATATTTGCTATAAAATAATTTATCGGATTATTTTGGTAAAACAAATATTTAAATGGAAACTAAAAACATTAAATACATTAGAAGTTTGTTCATTCACTTTACTATTATAAATATATATATATATATATATAATTGATCTCGAACTCACTATGCGCATGTAGATATTATACTAATATGGAAAAAAAAAAATATAGTGGAAATTGTAAATATGATATAATGGATAGAGTGATTTATGGAAGACATGGAATGTTACGATGAGGCGGTTATTAGAAATGGTGGGTATGAAGAGTAAGATAAGTAGCTAAGTGGTCATTGAATGCGATGCTCAAGTAAGTTGTACTAATTTAATTCAATATATATACTATGTAACTATTTGAGACGCGAAATAGCGGTTAAGAAAGTCCTTGGGAGTTAAATATTATAATAATATTACTTTTTCTTGGTATCTTTTAAGGAGCTGCCGGATCTACTTTTAAAACCCATTAAGCCGGTTCATAGACAGAATGGGTCTAGTTCCAAACTGGTTTGGAGATTGAAACTGACCCTAGAGCAGATAAATTCGTAAACAAAGAACAAATAAGGCCTTTATAATAATCAAAATTTTCTTATCTATACACCTAGCCACTAGGCTGGACGAGCATGAGCCTGGAGCCATTTGACCTCAACCTGGGTTGTGAATGAACAAGGTCCATGACGGCCCAGTATAAATTGAACGCCTATGCACTTGGACAACTAGACTTTCAGCTAATCGAACCAAAAAAATTATCAAACTTAGACTAATATTTAATCCAACTCAAATAAATATCAAATCAAACTCAAGTAATCAACTAATAATTTTACTCATTTATAACCATAAATCAACCATCATCATGGAAAATGCACCGGTGCAAAGTTCTTTTTCAATGGAACAGTTCTAATTTATTTTGTTTTCCGGACCGTATGATTAAAACTGATATTTAATCGCCTGTAACTTCTGCATATAATTGACCTATTTCATAATTATTTTCCACGTATTTCGTTTTCCAACAAGAAAACATTATAATCTCTATCCATTATCATGCATTTTTATTTAATTTTGTAAGCCATATATAGAATTATTATTATTTTTTTTTTATGTATCACATAAAGATGAAAAGTGTCACTAAAAATAGATGATTCGACGGCATCTATTTATTTTTTCGAAGCATGGCTACAAAGCTCAAAAATGCTTGGTGGCTCAGCATATCTGTCGGCTACCATAATCTCGATCCGATGGATTAATGAATGTTTCAATCCCTTAAATCTGTAAAAATGAGTAATGTTGTACATGGATCCTACATATTTAAGGTTTTAAAATATTTTGTTTATAATGCACTTGGTTCACTGTAGAAAATTTTCAATAAGTCACATATATAGTAAATTAGAATTACATGGTTACAACCAACCATTATAATGACATCCAAATACAACACGGCTTGCATTAGCGATGATTGATTATTTGGTAAGCCGAGTCATACTTTGTTGATCTCTAAATAAATTTCTCTTCTACATACAAACTCGAAGAAAACTATTTCAATCACGATAGTAGCATCGATTGCTTAGAGGCACGCATATTAATCAGATTTAGAAAATATTGTTAGAAAAGAAATTAGTGTTGATTACGTAAAAAATCACACATTACTTGTGTTATTATTAGTTTGGGCTCATAAATAATTGTGAAAAAGAAAATTAGGGATAAAGGCCAACGAATTTGCTTCTTACCTTTTGAGGAGTNACCGATGAAACTAATTCTATGACCAATTTGACTTAATCAGAATGCGTGTTTTCAACATCCAATATAGTACCCTATTTTCATTTTCTTAAGTCCTGTTTTTCTTAAGACAAATCGGGGTTTGAGGGACTATGTATAATAAACTCTTATGCTTCACTGAACACGAACACAACCTGAGGATAACCAGCGTTTGTCAACGAGGGCTGCCTTCCCTTCTGTTCACCACCCGGTAGAGAGTTGGAGCCTAAAAACGCTGACTCTGAATTGCATTAATAGGCCAGAAACTCTACAGCTACCGGTATGGAGCCACGTCGGTCTAGTTTAGCGTACTGTGCTGGGACCACCACCCCCCAGCATCAGCGAACTGTAAAACAGTAGATTTCAGCGATCTGTTCTACCCAACACCTTTGGTGCCTCACGAAATACAGTCCAACCAGTGCCGTCTTGTCTACCTGGGAGCTGAGACATAGGGGTTTCCACCCAGGCACAGATGTCCCGGCTGCTCAATTCGATTCTTGTATACAGAATGTGCTCTTGTCTTGTACTTTGCTTCGGCACTAATCTTATTCGATATACAATATGATAAAAAAAAATTGACATTTAATGTCCTAAATATGGATGTCGTAGGCAAGATTTGACTTCTTAAAACCAAGCACCAACCTTTATTGGTCCGAGTACCAAGCATAGGTTGGATCCATAGAGAAAGATGTCCGTTGAGGTACACATAGCTTGGACATGTCCAAGTTAGGTTGGCCCATAATAGGTAAGGTTGAAATGGACCTTGGAGGCCCAAGTCCAAATTGCCTATCAATAGAACCTAAAAGATTTAGGAAAACGGTAAGTAACTTAGGTGATGTTATCATTTATAAAGTGGGGAGTTTCTTAAAAAAAGAAGTTGCTTAAAGTACTGATATGATATCATAAGTAGCGTCTTAGTTGCTCAACTTATAAACACACCCTAAGTTAGTAAGTACATTATAAAAATATTTGCTATAAAATAATTTATCGGATTATTTTGGTAAAACAAATATTTAAATGGAAACTAAAAACATTAAATACATTAGAAGTTTGTTCATTCACTTTACTATTATAAATATATATATATATATATATAATTGATCTCGAACTCACTATGCGCATGTAGATATTATACTAATATGGAAAAAAAAAAATATAGTGGAAATTGTAAATATGATATAATGGATAGAGTGATTTATGGAAGACATGGAATGTTACGATGAGGCGGTTATTAGAAATGGTGGGTATGAAGAGTAAGATAAGTAGCTAAGTGGTCATTGAATGCGATGCTCAAGTAAGTTGTACTAATTTAATTCAATATATATACTATGTAACTATTTGAGACGCGAAATAGCGGTTAAGAAAGTCCTTGGGAGTTAAATATTATAATAATATTACTTTTTCTTGGTATCTTTTAAGGAGCTGCCGGATCTACTTTTAAAACCCATTAAGCCGGTTCATAGACAGAATGGGTCTAGTTCCAAACTGGTTTGGAGATTGAAACTGACCCTAGAGCAGATAAATTCGTAAACAAAGAACAAATAAGGCCTTTATAATAATCAAAATTTTCTTATCTATACACCTAGCCACTAGGCTGGACGAGCATGAGCCTGGAGCCATTTGACCTCAACCTGGGTTGTGAATGAACAAGGTCCATGACGGCCCAGTATAAATTGAACGCCTATGCACTTGGACAACTAGACTTTCAGCTAATCGAACCAAAAAAATTATCAAACTTAGACTAATATTTAATCCAACTCAAATAAATATCAAATCAAACTCAAGTAATCAACTAATAATTTTACTCATTTATAACCATAAATCAACCATCATCATGGAAAATGCACCGGTGCAAAGTTCTTTTTCAATGGAACAGTTCTAATTTATTTTGTTTTCCGGACCGTATGATTAAAACTGATATTTAATCGCCTGTAACTTCTGCATATAATTGACCTATTTCATAATTATTTTCCACGTATTTCGTTTTCCAACAAGAAAACATTATAATCTCTATCCATTATCATGCATTTTTATTTAATTTTGTAAGCCATATATAGAATTATTATTATTTTTTTTTTATGTATCACATAAAGATGAAAAGTGTCACTAAAAATAGATGATTCGACGGCATCTATTTATTTTTTCGAAGCATGGCTACAAAGCTCAAAAATGCTTGGTGGCTCAGCATATCTGTCGGCTACCATAATCTCGATCCGATGGATTAATGAATGTTTCAATCCCTTAAATCTGTAAAAATGAGTAATGTTGTACATGGATCCTACATATTTAAGGTTTTAAAATATTTTGTTTATAATGCACTTGGTTCACTGTAGAAAATTTTCAATAAGTCACATATATAGTAAATTAGAATTACATGGTTACAACCAACCATTATAATGACATCCAAATACAACACGGCTTGCATTAGCGATGATTGATTATTTGGTAAGCCGAGTCATACTTTGTTGATCTCTAAATAAATTTCTCTTCTACATACAAACTCGAAGAAAACTATTTCAATCACGATAGTAGCATCGATTGCTTAGAGGCACGCATATTAATCAGATTTAGAAAATATTGTTAGAAAAGAAATTAGTGTTGATTACGTAAAAAATCACACATTACTTGTGTTATTATTAGTTTGGGCTCATAAATAATTGTGAAAAAGAAAATTAGGGATAAAGGCCAACGAATTTGCTTCTTACCTTTTGAGGAGTATATTTACATGGAAAAGAAAGTTATTCCATGTCTAAAATTCAATGGATAATGTACATCATGATATGATATATAAATATAAATAAAATATTGATATGTGAGATGTGTGTAAATCATGTGATAATAAATTTGAAATTGAAATACTCATTTTATTATTATTGATGTCGATATTTTATTAGTATTTACACGTGACGTACAGTACTCATTAAATGAGGTTTGAAATTGAAATATTCTTCAATAACAATAATAGTATTGTTCAAAGAGATCTAAGGGGTTTCCGTGGACATTTCAATTCATCAAATCTAAATAACATACTCAATTGGCTTTGGCTAGTTTAGGTGGAGTTTAGAAATGGACTAAGGTTTCCAAGTGGAATTGGCTTATAACTTATTCTCTAGCGTTAGTTTAAGTGTTTCACTAGGTTGAATTGTCTTATTACTCAACCCTAATATGTAGAAGCTTAAGCTTGTCAATAGTATCGAGATATCGGAAGAAGATTCAATGCAAGCTCAATCATTAAAGTACGTTTCTTATTGAAGGCACTTTTGCTTGTACTAATAGATAAGCAGAGTTCAATTCATACAATATTGATATTTGCATGTAGTTGGTCTGAAAGTAAGTGCATGGAGAGCACATGAGCGCAAGATTACTACGTGTATTGACCCTAGGTGACATTCATTGACTATGGGATTGACCCCGTGGAAAGGCACATAAAGATAAGACCGAGTAAGTGAGCAACTAGATAAGATTTAATTTAAAGTTTAGAGCAAGCAAAATCTAAATTTTTCTATGATCTCGTTTTTATTTATAATGAAATTGGTACTGTGCCTCATCTTACACTTAATTTATATTTATTTAAATTTCAATAATTAAACGAATTGTGAATTTAATGATTGAGATTTAAAATAGTGTAAATAAATGGTGAGATGAATAATATGACTGATGTCGTCAAAAATAAGGATGGGACTAGAGAATCTCAAATTTAAGCCCTGTCAATTCCTTTCTAAATGAAGTGTGAAAAATTTTTAGGCTTGATATCACTATATGCTTAATGTGTGTGGACATTATACAGGTCGTTATTAAGTGATTATTTGGGAAAATCCGAAACTTCAGAGAAGTAGTGACGCATCGAGATAAGATCAACTAATTTTCTATTCCAGATTGAATATTATCTTAATTCGCTTCGTCAAATATAAATCTTGGCCTGCGGTTGTGATAAGATCCCATGAAGTATGAACACTCATCTTTGCCTATTTTAGTTGTCGTTTGGCAAAATATAGCAAATAAGAATATCCATGATAATAAGACAAGCAAGAAAAGAAAATAGAAAATAAGAAAATAAAATAAAATAAAAAAGATTGAGGAGAAAGAAAGAGATTTTTTTTTTTCTGAGCAAAAAAGATATTTTTATATTAATATTATGGTATGCTAAATGTATGTTTGATATATTCTAATAAGTTAATCTTTTTATTCTTTGTGTTATGTACTGCTAAAGAATTATACAATTATGAACTGATAATAATAATCTATACATTTTATTTATAAATTATTTGTACTTTGATTATATATTTATTAATTTAATATATTAAAATGGCCTACATATATAACATTTCATATAGTATAATATATATAATTCATAACAGGCAATAAAACATATTAATATTATTTATTAATTAATAACATATGCTAACCATACGGTGTTATATTATTTATATTATATTACATAATAATACTTTATTTGTTAGATATATTGTATATTTGATAATACAGTACTGATCTATCTTATATATGTTAATAATATTCATGATATATTTTTTTTATAGTATTGGAAAATATAAAATATACTATATATTATATATTAAAAAGGGTAATGTGTATAATTTATTACATTTTAGCCGTATTTGAAGTGTGATAAAAATAAAATGTATTATACAGGTATTATAGCTAATATATGAACACAGTCTTAGTTATGATGAATAAATGTCTAAGTATACTTATTTCCATTTATGATAATGTCATCAATATAGTGGTTAAAATCTCAAGAAAATTATAAAAACACAACCTCTATTTTAAGTCTTTTGCAAATAAGTGATCTATATTTTCATTTTAACAAACACGTGATTGGCTTATTATAAATATTTATTAATTTCAATTAAGGAAGGGTTGGGCCACGCCAAATCCATCAACCACCAAACCACACCAAGATTAGATGGAGTTCGCAACGGCTACACTAGTAATATACCATTAGCACTTTCCAAGCATTTAGCTATGATATTTGTACAGTTCGTTGTTGCTAATGGAAATAAGGTTGGGTAAAATGATTACATGTTTTTCTGTTAAGCTTACACCATAACCATCCGTAATCTTTCTTCATCATCCAAATTTCATGAAAAATTGTCATCGGCGTTCTCTAGTACTTTTGTTTTCATTTGACTTTTGTAATTTCAAATTATTGTTAGGTAAAATTTTTAATTTACCTTAATGAATGTATTTAATATATCATTCTATCAAACTAATTATTATGAAATGTAAGAGTTTACAAGTTATTTTGTACTTGTACAGTAGTTATTAGTTAGATATACTCTTGTTAGTTAAATCTATTAGCTGTTAGGATCAGTTAGTATAAGTCATTCAATCAAAGTAAGTTAGTTACTCTATGGTTAGGCTTTGTATATAAGTGTTGTAGTTGTGAATTACAAATTAGAATATTCCACTCCATTTACACAAACACTTCATCTTTTTCTTCCTAAGCATTCAATAGTTCTGATTAGTAAATGCTCATCTTTCTTGATTCTTGCCTAGAACTTACAGCAACTAAACCTTCCATTTCCACATGAACCAATTAAAAGTCACCATGTGTCCCTAATTAGAACTAACAAATATTTATATTTAAAACTCAGATCATGCGTTTGTCCAAAAAAAAAAAAAAAAAAACACATATCACTTGTTTACAAAAGTTTTAAAACGTGAGTTATTTTTCCATAATTTCCCCCTAAATCTAACCTAAAATTTCCAATATCCTTTTGCATATGCATTACTAAAAATAACAATTATACAATTTAAGTAATTATTTCAAAATAATAATATAATCTAATTATGCCATGGAACAAAAATAGTTTCACAATTGAGCTTTTTGTCCTTGAAGGTGTTATCTCAACACCTTTGAAGATGAATCCGCAATGAAATTTGTAATCAAATTGGTTTGGTAAGGACTATTTTTGCATCAAATATTGCAATGCAAAAATCTATCTTTAACACTCTTTTACCACTAATTTTGCAATTTGAAAGATTGCTTTTTTCTAGTGGTATACATGAGTCAAAGTACTCTCGTGAGCTATTCGAGTATGGTTTGATGTTAATTCGAGTTCGATTAAGAAAAGTCAAGTTTGAGCTTATATTACTCTAATAGTTAATCAAATCAAGCTTAAATTTCATAATACTTAGCTCAACAGGCTCACAAGCATAATTGAACTTAAGTTTAATATAAATATTAATAGAGTTCTAATTGAGATTGGATACTAATATTATCATAATTAGAAAGAAAGAACTTTTTTTCTAAATTAATTGAGTTTGAACAATCTTAGTTGATTGAGCTTAAGTTTAGTTGAGTTTGAGCTTAAAATTTTAAACTCGTTTAAGTTTGAATCAAGCATGAGCTTTAAAATTACAAATCAAGTATGAGCTTGAATTTAACGTTACATCATCTCGATTTGACTTGTTTAAAACCTTAATTTTTCCTATCTTTAAAAGCTAAGTTTCCAATAGTATTAACATTTAATTGAGGGAACAAATAATCATTAAAAATGGAAAATCCTTTATAAAAATCATCATTCATGGTGTAACTATAAATTTAAGCCATATACCATTTGCATTTTTTTCCAACTACATCATATTACAATTTTAGAGAAGTGGGAACCAAATTTGATTCATCTTCTTGCATGACTAGCCTTTACGTCACTACCCTACAAACCTTTCCCTTTTTTTTTTTTTTTTTTTAACCATTTGACAACTGACTTTTCTTTTCATCATCATAAATTGTGTTCATACATTGGATCCCACATAAATTAAATGAATTCCTTACAACCAATAAGAGGGAAAAAAATGGTGAATTATAAATACATCTCTTCATCTTTATTTCATATGTACTTATTGCCTTTATAGTTAAGTGATTAGATTCCCATATCTTGAAAAATAGAATCTCATTTTATTATAATGCCATGTGATAAAATAATAAGTAATAAAAAAAATATAATATTAAAAATTACACAAATTCAAAAAGAAGAGAAAGAAATACTATTTTTATTTTGGATAATTTTTAAATTGTAAATACATCTCCTTATATCTAATTCTATGTGTTACAATTATTAGCTTTGAAAGTAAATGCATAGATCTCCAATTCTTTAAAAAATGTATTCCTAGACCTTATCGTTCTATTTTATTTGATAAAAAAATTATCAATAGTAGTTTTTTTTTTTTTAATTTCTCAAGAGCAAAATGGTAATATGAGAGGCTAATTTTTTTTTTTGAAAATTTGGAATTTATATACTCAATTTTAAGATAATAGAGCTAAATACATATAGAGAAAATTAAGGGGGATGCATTTATGATTTACCTTTTATATTTTATCAAATTTAACTTTATATTTTTGTTATATCATCTATACGATAAAAAATGTTTATATTGTAATCTAAAAAGAGCAATTTTTTTCGTAATATTTAGATTCAATTTAAAAAATAAAGGAGCTAGATACACATGAATAATAAAGAAACGTATTTTAAAATTATCCAAAAATTAAAAAAAAAAAAGGACACAGATTATCGATTGAGCTTGTTAGACCAACTAACAACCTTTAAGTCGGTTATATCCACTTACTTGCGGTTCCAATCTATACCCAACCAACACCGTTAAATGCAGGTTCAACCCACCAAACGGCTTGTTTAATAGTAAAAGTGCTGGCCCCGGTTCAATCCATCAATCGGCTTATTGCTAAGATCCATTTCTTGAATGGACGTTGTTATCGGGTTATAAGCATAACCAATTACGGAAACCGACGGATGGTACTCAACTAATGGTATTTGACCCGATGAAGATGAATATGGAATAAGATATGGACCTTGTATTGGAACCGAAGCTACAATACGAGCATTATTAGCTTCCATTGGATCAATAATAGAATAAACCTGCTCGGGTTGGCCCGTGGACTCGAAATGATGAGAATTCGGAGCATGCCCACCCAAATTTGATACTTGATGAGCGTGGAAACTGGGTTGAAGCTTCCAAAGGAGTGTTATAGAAGATTTAGTAACGTGGGGTGTTGTCTTTTTTTCGGACATGGGCTCTTTATTTATAAGTAGATGCCCTCAGTGTAATTATAATAACGACGGTATATTTGTCGTTCATTCTTAGTGTATTTCAATTCCAAAAGTGTAGTCCCACTCCTACCAAGCAATAATGCAACTGTCCCTTTTGGATGCAGTTTTATTGAATTTTAATATATTTTTTTTCCGATATTATTTATCAAGAAATAAGGAGGGTGAATCAAACATATTTGTTCTAAAGGGAAAACAGCATCCATACAGCATGGATTATAAAAATATATTGGAGATTAAATGATTACATGTAAGTGGAGGTTTTTTCCTCATTGATTGATTTTCTAATTCTTCATAAATTTTGGTAAAGAATCCGCTTAAAATCCTATTTGATCCTAGTTCTACGGTTTTATATTTTCAAATATGAATGTGTTTACTTTTAATCAAACGAAATCTACATATCTGCTTGGAGTCTATGGGTGATACTTCCTTTCAATGAAAACTTTCAATAAGAAAAATAAATAAATAAATGAATAAATGAAATTATCAGAAGCGAAGATGAAAGAAAAGTGGATTCATTCGATGGATAAGTCATATCAACCTTCGAGATTATAAGAAATGAATAAAAATTGTAATTAAAATTAATTATTCCATTAATGTATTACCAAACTAATCATAGTTAAATACTATTCTATGATTATTCCTTATCTTAATCCGACCCACCATCTAGGTTTTTGTTGGTTAATCTATTCTTTATGGTGGCGAGATTGTGCCTTTCCAAAGTTAAAGGACTTTAACATAAATTAAATTGAATTCCTTACAACCAATAAGAGAAAAAAAAATGGTGAATTATAAATACATCTCCTCATCTTTATTTTGCATGTACTTATTACCTTTATAGTTAAGTGATTAGACCCCCATATCTTGAAAAATAGAATCTCATTTTATTATAATGGCATTTGATAAAATAATAAGTAATAAAAATATATAATATTAAAAATTACATAAATTCAAAAAGAAGAGAAAGAATTACTATTTTTATTTTGGATAATTTTTAAATTATAAATACATCTCCTTATATCTAATTCTATGTGCTTACACATATTAACTTTGAAATTAAATGCTTAGATCTCCAATTCTTTAAAATATGTATTCCTAGATCTTATTGTACTATTTTATCATTAAATATGATATAAAAATTATTAATAGTAGTTCTTTTTTTATTTCTTAAAAAGCAAAATGGTAATACGAGAGGCTAAAAAACATTTTTTAAAAAAATTTGGAATTTAAATACTTGATTTTAAGATAATGGAGCTAAATACACAAAGAAAATTAAGGGGGATGCACTTATGATTTACCTTTTATATTTTATCAAACTTAACTTTATATTTTTGTTCCATCATCTATACAATAAAAAATGTTTATATTGTAATATGAGAAAAGCAATTTTTTTCCACATATTTAGATTCAACTTAAAACATGGAGGAGCAAGATACACATGAACAAAAAAGAAACATATTTGAAAATTATCCAAATATAAACAAAGACTCTCGATCATCTATTGAGCTTATTAAACCAATCGACAACCTTTGAGTCGGTTATATCCACTTACTTGTGGTTCCAATACATGTCGATTCGATACCAGTAAATGCAGGTTCGACCCATCAAACGGCTTGATTAATAGTAAAAGTGCTGGCCCCGGTTCAATCCATCAATCGGCTCATTGCTAGGATCCATTTCTTGAATGGACCTAGTTATTTGGTTATAAGCATAACCAATTACGGAAACTGGCGGACGGTACTCAACTAATGGTATTTGACCCGATGAAGATGAATATGGAATAAGATATGGTACTTGTATTGGAACCGAAGCTACAATACGAGCATTATTAGCTTCCATTGGGTCAATAATAGAATAAACCTGCTCGGGTTGGCCCGTGGACTCGAAATGGTGAGAATTCGGAGCATGCCCACCCAAATTTGACACTTGATGACAACCCATTTCCATAAAATTACTACTTTCGTCCTTCCCACTCGGCCTTGTGCTTACAGATGATATTTCGGGTCGGTTTTTCACAGGCGGATAGCTCTGATCCAATGAAATATAAGCTGCAGTTGTAGGATCCGGGGTCCTATGGCCTGAATCCGAGAGTTTGGATAGGGTCTTCCATTTGGGCCCACTGAGTTGAATCCTATCGTTTTTATCTACCCCGGTTTTGGAGTTAGGTAATTGACTAGCAAATGATGAGGCCTTTGAACGGCCCGGCTTGAGCTGAGTCGCGTAAGCCGGTTCGCTTTCACTTGGGGCATCAAGGAACCATTTCTCTTGATCAGCCGGGCCATAAGGGATAGAGCCGAAGTTGGTGGGTCGATTTTCCTCACGTGTGTTAAATAGAAACAGCCGAAAACGAACCACACGCTGTCCAGGATTCTGGTCTTGTGCAAACCGGTCGTACTCTTCAATCATGTTCTCAACATCCTCATCGTTGGATACCGAAATCAAGGCATCAAGATCTTCGTAGGGAAGTTGATACTTGATTTTCATATTTCCACTCAATATACCTGTATATAAAATCATTAAAAAAAAAAAAGAAAAGAAAAGAAAAAACGTATTAATTATTTCCTAGGAGAATTGGAAATTTAAAAAATTCTAGCACTTGATAAGTGATAAAAAAAAAAAATTGCCTGAGAGCTTGGAGAGTTTGGCTTGGAGAGTAGTGAAGGTGGTAGTACGGTGAACCGTGATTATTCGGGTGTCACCGCCTACATAACACAATCGGTTATCATGCGATCGTGGCACTATTTTTCCACCAAAGCTACAGATAAGCCGCACTTGTGCGTGCAAATCGTGGGTGGTAGGTTGCTGCCAAGAGTGGTGGCAAACGAACCGAGGGGAGGATGAGACCGAACCTGGGTTGCTTGAATCAAGCTCGTCGTGCAGATGGTGGGAGGCCATTAACGTATGACTAATCGTGCATGGCGTGCTTGAGAGAGCGAGGAAACTGGGTTGGAGCTTCTGAAGGAGTTTTATCGTAGATTGAGTTATGTGGGGTGTTGTCTTTGTTTTGGACAAGGGCTCTTTATTTATAAGTAGATGCCCTAATTGTAATTATAATAACGACGTCATATTTGTCGTTCATTCTTAGTGTATTTCAATTCCAAAGGTGTAGTCCCACTCCTACCATTCAATAACGCAACTGTCCCTTTTGGTTGTAATTTTATTGAATTTTAATAAATTTTTTTGCTGATATTATTTCAAACACGTATATTCTGAAGGGAAAATAGTATCTATACAGTATAGATTATAAAAATATATCAAAGATTAAAAGTGGAGTTTCTTCCTCATCGATTAATTTTTCAATTCTTCGTAAATTTTGGTAAAGAATCCACTTAAAATCTTATCCCATCCTAGTTCTATGGTTTTATATTTTCAAATATGAATGTGTTTACTTTTAATCAAAATTTACATATCTACTTGGAGTCAAAGAGTGATACTTCCTTTCCATGAAAACTTTCTATTGAGAATAAGAAAAATAAATAAATAAATAAATGAAATTATGACAAGTGAAAACCAAAGAAAAGTGGATTTGGACTTCGAGATTATAAGAAATGAATAAAAATTGTAATTAAAATTAATTATTCCATTAATGTATTACCAAGCTAATTATAATTAAATACTATTCTATGATTATTCCTTATCTTAATTCGACCGACCATCTAGGTTTTTGTTGTTGTTGGTTAATCTATTCTTTATGGGGACAGGGTTGTGCCTTTCCAAAGTTAAAGGATTTTAAATTATTGTAAGTGCTTATTTGTAGTCACTAGGACTTTTGCTTTGTTCCCAATGTTGTTTTTGGACGTGCCAAGAATCCAAGTGAAATGATATTAATTCAGCACTTAAAAATAATATTATCATGTAGATGGTTGATTTGGTATATAAGAGTGTTAAGGATTAAGAGACTAAAATTAAGAACTGCTTTTTAGGTTAAACCAAATTGACTCATAAATGCCAGATCGAGTTTCATATCATTGCTTAAAATTGATAGAAAAATCTACTTCTTGTTACATCGATAAAACAATATTTTTTACATTTATAACCAATGAATTGATTCTCTTGCCTTTAAAATCAACAAGAATTTCTGCTGCCGGCTTTTTTCATATATTATTGTCAAATCTTAGCATTATATGTGTGCTCTGTGAAAAATATAAAGAAGTTGCTGTAAAGGCTTTCCGTTATTTAAAAACGATAAAATGTGCCCTCTCGTCTAGGGATAAAGAAGAGGTTTGGTATTTAGAAGTATTAATTGAAAAAATGATTCAATGATAATGATATTAATAGATCATATGATTAATGAGTGGTATATAAATATTAATAAAAACTTAATATGTAATAATAAAGAAATATATTTTTTTAAGAAGCATCAATAATATTTTCAAGTATTAAATTTTTATTGATATTTATATATCATTTATCAATTCATATAACATGTTAATATCATGGAAATTTCTTATTACCATGACGTCTTGTTGGTTTTAAGAGAAACAATCAAATATATTAATAAGTTTTAGTTCATATTATACCTTTTTTATAAAACCTAACTTGAGAACAGACTATTCTAATAAGGCTAATATATTTTATTAAAAGAAGAAAATATTGCTGCTGTGATGATAATCCCGAAAATTTGAAATTCCCTTCTCACTGTTATGACGTAACGTGAGAAAAGAAACATTTCTAAATTCATGGTCGGCGGAACTTTTTGCTAAATTTCTTTGTCTATGCAAACAAACAAACTCAACCTCGAAACGTAGAAAACAAAGATGAATAATTTGTTAGATAAAAACAGTACAACATGATTAGCAAATGTTCAATTGAAAGGAAGTACGTTTCGTGTTCTAACGGCTGAGATTTGTTTCCCTAGTTGCTGTTACATATATATATATATATATATATGTGTGTGTGTGTGTCTGTGTGTGAGCCAGAACTAGGAACCAGAATTATTGAGATATATATAGGCCACAGGATTTGGTTGTTGAGGAGAGAGGATATTCTGGTTTGGAACGGACCGAATAAGCAATGACATTTGACATAAAATCTTAACAAGATGTGGGATATAACTAACATTATTTAAAATAAACAAAAAAACATGTAATATGTAATAGGGTGGCTGTTGGGGATGAACCATATTGGATCCATGGATCTTGATATTGGGTATTTATTGGGTAATGATGCACTTTGACTTAATGTTTCCAACTAGAGATCGGTGAGTTTGCTAATCTACTTATTTTTCTCCTATATTGAAGGAAAAAAGATTTAAAGATATTTACATATTATTTATCGATTTATATAATATATTATTATTATTATTATTATTATTAAAATCTTTCTCTTTAGTAAGAGAATTAATAACCAAAATTCTTATAACATTGGGACTTTTAACCAAATTCATATATATTTATCATCATGTTGCATAATTAATTATCATTGAAAAATTTCATATATCTATATATATATATATATATATATAGAACATGTGGTTTGCTTATTGAACACTCATATCTATATTAGACCTATTAGATTTTCCTTTTAACAGCCGACCGCTTGAACTGTCAACCAGACTCAAAAATAAGTAAACAAAAGCAAAATCTGATTTTAGTTCCTCCACTGTAGCTAGGGTTTAATTGGTTGCCAGAGAAACCTGCACCATCGTGAATTTGTGAATATTTTGTTGGTAAGCAAGATAAAGCTCAAATGGTTTGTAAACCAACAACTGATGATCGGGGGCTTTTTCTTTCTGGTTCTTCATAAATATAATTATATACCATTTCAAAGCCAAAAATTCTACTCTCTCTTCATAGAAAATTTACTTGTGTTGTCAATTTGTAGTTGTTTAATTTATCCAAAATATATTCGGCCAAGGAAAAATTTCTCAAAATTACTTATGGCAACTTCATGCTCTAATACTTGGTGCAAGTTGATTTTTTGCTACTTAGTAAATAGTTGGTGGTCTTGTCAGAGCAAAAGTTAGAGGATTGAGAAAATAATGATTATCTATAGATCGTCTTTTTATTTACTTTTTGATAACCAGAAATAATAGAATCTATAAACAGAAAAGTGGAACCTACACGCGCATTCTCTTATATATTGTGTGTGTCAAAAGTTAGTGAATGAGCTACCTAATCTTTTGGAAAATGATTTTCTAAAATATTTTGGGTAAATTTATAAATTCAATTATTAAATTTGTCTAAATTTTTTAAATAATTTCATTATGATATCATTCTTTTTTTTTTAATTTTAACCGTTAATTATATATAATAGTATTTTAAAAGGAAAGTTTTATGAAACTTAAAAAAAAAAAAACTTTAAATGATTCAAATCTATGATAATTTATAAATAGCTTAAGGTTTTACATTGTGGAGGCATAACTAAGTAAAATATCTTTTCATTTGTTTGAAGGGCTGATTTTCCTTGCTAGAGAAATAGCACTATCCAATTAACTTAAACTTCAACATAAAAAAATTCTAATTAGAAATAGAATAGAAATTCATCACCAAACAAAGACGTCAATCTTAATCGAGAAGTAAGCTTCCCTTTTTTTAATTGTTTTTTAATTTTTTATTAAAGCTAAGCTACCAATATAAGAATTTGTTCACGTGATCCTAGAAACCAGTAATCTTGTTTCATTAGCAACATAGCATAGTAGGGGGAATCCTCATCTACCTTTTAATCATGTACATGTTTAAGTAAAAAGGTTATTGGAAGCTTAATGTGATTCCAAGTAGGAAAGTCGACAAAGGCAAGCCACCATCGTCCTTTTTGGTCGGTGGCATTATCCGTATCCGACGGCGACTTTTTAAGTGCCCTGCCCGACCCCCCCCCCCAACTAAAGTGGAAAAAAGGGACAACCGAAAGGGTTGGATCTCTACAACAATCAATGCAGACTAAACCATTAGGGCTTCCTTTTCAAAAAATAGTTCGATCAATCTTCTATGTTTTTGCTACAAGTCACGTCTACACGAGTCAACTAAGTTCCTTAAAATTTTCTTTTTCTTTTTCTTTTTTTTTTTTAATTATACATAGGAAATTTTACAGTAATATTACATTATCATAACGTTATAGTAAATCACATCAAATTTCAGTAAATCATGCAATTAATGATAAAATTAAAGTTATTGATGACTTTTTTTTTTATATATATTTTCATTGAGTATGATTTATTGAAATCTGATAAATATTAAGTTGTTTATATTTCCATTTTATCATTTATGATATGATTTACTAAAATAAGAAGTTATTTATCATGACTTCATAAAATATCACGTTGCTATAGAAAACCCTTATATTATATAACTAAAAAAGAGGGGATCCAAACATGCTTGATTTTTTGAGAAAATAGTGTCCATATCAGCTAAGCTATAATGCCTTGGCAACATCATATGTCTGATTCAATTGACATTTAGCATAAACAAAAAATTTATCGCGTTTTCTTTTCAGTTAGGTCTTGAGCATCTAATTTACGGAAGTAGAGATTTGAAAATATATGTTTTCACTTTGTTTGCCATCTTGATTATTGATTGCCTTAAGACCAGCAAGCTCAAGAGTTGATTTGACTTTCTTTGTTTTTACCTTAAACGTCGTTTGTGGTTTGTTTTGTCGCCCACAATTAAAGGACTATGGAAACTTATTTCCATTAGCATATTCCTATGGACTTCCGTAACCCAAATACAACGAACTAAAGGAAATAAAATATGTTCGTGACAGTAAAGGTGGGTTGATCAAAACATACAAATCAAAGATTAAACAGATTAAAATGAGAGAGAAATTGATGAACAAACATCTTTTTGCGTGGAAGAGTCCAAATTAAAAACCAAATAAATAAATAAATGAGGACCAAAATAAGTAGAGATTTACTATAATATAACAACATATGATTAGATTTGTGTAAGGGTTGGTTTTGAATCGTTTGAACTGTTAGGTCTTAAAAGCTTAGGTAATTGAATCATGACAACTTGTTGGACCTTTAAGAGTTCAGGCGATTCAACCATGGCAACCCACTTGGTTGGCGAGCCAAATTGTTGGTTAAACCAATGGTTTGATATGACAATTAGAGACCGAGCTTACCTTGAAGATTAAAACAGAAACAAATAATATATGATATACTATATATATATATATATATATAATGCAAAAAAGTATATAATAAGTGTAATATATAATAATTAATGGAGAAAATTGTAAATAATTCCTCTAAATTTTGATTTAGCTGTGGATTAACTCCTTAATTATTTAAAATGTGGTTTTTGACATTTTAAACTTTGATAAATTGATAATATAAATGACATTACCTTTTCTAGTTTCAAATAATGGTTAAAGTTTAAGTGATTTTAAAGCACCTTTTGATAAGTTTAAGTAGTATTTGAGTACTAAAATCAAAGTTTCAAGGGGTGTTATTTTGAATTTATGAGTATTGTTTGCCAATTTATTAAAATATATATATATATATATATACACCATACTATACTATACTTTCCTATATATACAATATAACATCTCACATTAACATTCACACGATTTAAATGAGTTATTTATTAATAAAAAAAAAATTGAATTGAGAGTAAAATTTTCGATTCAAGAGTAACAATATAAAGTTATAGATTTAGTTAGAAAAAAAAGAAGAAGCGAATAGTCAACCAATTACTTATAATAAAAAGAGAAATTCAAAAAAAAAAAAAAACCTTACAGTTCAGGGGCCATTGAACCATCGATTAAGGACTAGGCCTACTTCATTCCATCGCTGATCGTAAACTGGCAGTTTAAGGATGATTCAGCCCGATGCCACTTTTACAAATGACATGTTTTTCTCAATTATGTGAGAACTCTTTTCACTAGGAACGGATGCAAAACTACATGATTGAGGCCTGAATTACCTTTTTTGTGTTTACTTGCATGCATCTCTTATATACAAAGGAAAATTTTCAATAAGTGCGCTGCAAAACTTTCTGATATTTAATAGAAAAGGAACTTTGTAATTTTTTTATGAAATAATTACAGGTACTTAGTATACTTTTTAAAAATTTAAAAGTACTATCTTTTAACCTTTTTATGGAGCATATATGTTAGATGAAATTTACCACTCTTGATAGAGAATGGGGTCTTAAGACATGTTACTATTATCTGAGGAAGAACGGGAGGCAGGCCAGGAAGTTTAAGAATCAAACAAATCGATATAGCTGTTGAAAAGAAGAAGAACAATGCAATGGACAATTTCTAATTAGGATCGTCCAAGTGTCATGTCGCCAACTGTCTGGCTGGCTGGCTTAAACCGTCTCACTGGTCTGTCTAATATCGTCCCACTAGTTTAAGCAGAATGATTTCAAAGAATGCCCCCCTTTTATTAGACTATCGGTTGCGTATTCAATCGTCTAGCTGGTCCTTTAATAATGATTCAACTTTGTTTCATTTCGTCCATTTCATTTTATTAATTAGATTTAATTTAATTACAAGTTTATCCTTACTAGGGTTTTCCAAGTTTTAGTATTTAAGATCTTTTCAAGTTGTAAGTTTTTGGCCTTTTATCATTGAGATATTGTAAACTCTCTCTTTTCTAGAGATTGAAGTCCTTACTTGTTAGATTGAGTGACTATTTCACCTTCAAACGTTTGTTCTTATCAATCTAATACTTAGGTTGTGGCAATTATTTTATATAGATTAATTATTGTCGTGTGTCATATTAATAACAACTAAATCAACAAAGATTTTTTATTTGAATTTCCTAGATTATGCCTTCAGAATTCAAACCCACTTCAAACTATTAATTTGAATGTCTAACTAACCGTTTATCCATATCCTTTTTGCTTTTATTCATCTCCTTTATGCAAAAACTCATAAAAATCTCATCTTTATACAATTAGTTGTTCAATAATACTAATTCATTTCATAATATGAAATGTGAAAAAAAAAAAATAGTATATCATTAATATGATTGTTGTTAATTACTAATATTTTACGTTATAAGACCAAATAATTGTACCATTAACAATGTAGTTGCATGGTATGACTATCAATAAATATGTCATGTTTGAAAAGAAATTATTAAGTCAGCTATTATTTTTATAATGAAATCCAATTTATCAATTATTACAGAAAAAGCAAGGACATTCAGTTGGTTAGATGGGAACCTAACCCTTAGCAGGTTGGCCTATTCTAACTTGTCAGTTAAAACGAGATAGATTATAAAATCTACTCATTAAGTGGATTCATGTCTTTGGTGGGTTTTACAAGTGGATTCATGTTCTTTAGTGGGTTGTACAAGTGGATTCATTAGATCCAATCTAATATGCACAGCTCTAGTTACAACATCAGTGAATTCATACATGTTAATTGGCCTCTGTAGGTAATAATTGTTCTATTCCGTGTCATTTCTTCTGTATGGTACTTTTATTCTATATATTTTTCCTTTTCATTTAATTACATCTTCTATCAGTATTCCTACCATCATAAAATATCTTCCCTAAAGATTGTGATCGCATAAAAAATCTTCCAATCAAAATTTAATATCCATTCAAGATGTGAATTCCTAATTGTTGACTTTTAGCATTGATTATCATCATTTTCTACTTGATTTACTTTAATGATTCGTCATATTTCTCAGCATACACACTAAGGAGAGATTGTTTATTCATATTTCATTCTATTTGGTATATATATATATCAGCAGACGATACTTTCGTGATACGTATATAGATTAAATAATATTAAATTTATATATTTACAATTTATCATTGTTTATTTGATAAAAAATCATAATTTTTATTAAATAATATAGATATAGGTTTATTCTTTTTTCCTATTTACACTCACTTTAAATTCTTTAATTTCTTCCTTATTAGCAAATCAGCAGGTAGAAATTACCTATTAATGTGGTATATCTGATCATAATTTGAATTTTGACCATACAATACATGAACATAAAGTAAGTGGAAGAGAAAATGGAAAGAGAAAGAAATTATTGGAGAGATCATAAGGATAAGATCTATGTTGTGTAGAGAAATAGAGAAAAAAGTGGAGAAAATAGATTTTGGAATTGAAAGAGATTAATGATAAAGAGTGAATTAACGAATTTATCTATTGTTTATGATTTTAATAAACTATAGTAGTATTAGTTTTTTTTTGTTAAATAAAATTAAATAGAGAGTAAAGGAAACTTGAAGTATGATAGTTATTTAAAGATCAATTCGCTTTAATAATATAGATATATATATATATATTTATCATTGTGTTGTGTAATATAATATTAAATATTCGCAGATCTTTACAAATTTGCTGTAAACAAAAGATGATTTGATTTACAAACTAACTTACAAACAATCAGTTGAAACGCCTCATAAATAAATCAAAGCAAAGGGCATTTTCAGTAAATTATTCTCTGGATTCTTTTAAAACGGGATTAACTCTTCTCTTTTAAATAACGCAAAATGGGATCTAGAAAGTGAATTGGACCTTATAAACAGTGACTTCCATTAATTCTCCCAGTTAGGTACTAAAATAGAAATTGACATAGAACGACATTTCTTTCTCCCTTTTCTCTTCTTCAGTGCCATTCTTTCTCTCTTCCTAAGGAAAATTCCATCTTTTGCTACAATCCAAAGTAATTATATTCCCTATTTCCTTTTTTTTCTTTTTCTTTTTTTTTTCATTCTTTATAGGTCCTATTAACAAAAGATTCAACGAAATTAGGCCAAAGCGGTGCACTTAAGTGGCAGATAGTCTCTCAAATTGTCAATAAGTGCAATTTGCAGGAGATTGAATAAGGTTCTTAATATATAGTTCTTATTCCTCCTTGAAAGAAAGAGTGAAAATAAAGGAATTGGGAATCTACAGTGCTTCTGTGCGGGTAGAAGTCTGTAATTATCTAAAGGACGAGCAAAAATTATGCTACTTATTCCCCACTTGTTAATTTGCATGTATAGGAGATTATTATGAAGGTAAAGGTTTCGTTGGTTTGGGATTAAGTGTCTAATTGAAGTTTCACTGGGGAAGATAATCAATATTTTATAAATTGAAATGTTACGGCTTCTGCAAATAGAGATTATGGAAAATTCATATTTTTTAGTTTTGTCTGATATTCTAATGTTGAATATGAAATGGCCCGAGAAGTAAAATTAAAAAGAGAGGCGGTAAAGTTTTGACCCCCAAGAGTATGTAATTAATAAATTAGCTAATTGATTTTCATATTTGCAAATTAAAAATGAAACAACAAATGCGCTTGGTACGCTCCTCCTTATGTGAGTTACGTTAGGTTCTCTCACTTAACGCTCGCTGACAAGGTAAGTATAGAAAGGAACTTTTACGATCCCTATAGTGGCGGTAGACTAAGAAAACAGGTAAGACGTGCGCGTACATATGTATGTATGTATGTATATAGATATGAGTGTGTATGCATGTGTGCGTACATGTATGCCAGTATGTGTGTTTCCCTGTTGATTTCAACTAAGAATGCTCTAATTTCAATCTCTCTTATGTAGATTAGGAGGTTTCAAACAAAATCAGTTGAGGTTCTTAAGGGATCTTGTAGTTTAAAGGGAGTATTGTGAGATAGTAAGCAATTATTCCCCAACATTTGCACAGATTCAGGCCTTAATTTAATGTTTCTTGCAAGGATTAGAAGCATCTAGAGATCCTTTTGATTAAAGGGAAGGTCCATTGGTTGAATCTCGGGTTTTTGGTTCACCTTAAGGTAAGAATCTGTATTTATTATGTTAATTGAAAAATGGTAACTCAAAACACTAAATTTGGGTTTTTGACCAAATTTAATGCCATAAGTACTTTTGTGGGATAGTGATGATAAGCTTAGGATGGAAAGTCCTATTAGAGATATCTTAAAGAGATCTAACTTGATAGGCTTAAGGATCATGATAGAGTTTTTCTACTTTTGATCTTATTTAATTGTCTCGAATATGAAGAATAGACTCAAAAAAAGTCCTTTTGAGCCCATTAGGGCTTCGGTTGGCCTTAATAGGCCTTGGAAGGATTAAAATAAGTCTTAAGCTTATTTATATAAAAGATGAGCTTCTTTATTTCTTACAAGACCGTCTATAATGGTAGGGAACCTTTAGAGTCTCTTATATAGTTATGTTAGCTTCTTAACAAACTCTCTTCCTTAAGGATCTCTGTACTTTATCCATGATTCTATCACCAAAGTTTTCTTATATATATATATATTTATATTTAAGGAACTTTATACTTTATCTATGGTTTCTTCACTAAAGTTTCTCCACATTTTTTAAGTTTTACGGGCCTTATGCTACAATTAATTTAAAAACCACTATTTCAATATTTTGCAAAGATAATTTAAGTGTCAATTACTATTATATTGTATAATAATAATATTAATTATAGAAAATATTATATTTCCACATTTATTAGTATATGAATTATCATATGAAAAATCATAATTAATCAATTTTAAATCTACTTAAACAGACGACATTTTTAAAATAAGCAACAACACAAGGACAATGAACTTTTCTAAAATCAATACAAGATGAAATACATAGAAATTGGAATAAAAGAAAGATGATAAATTAACAAATAATTTTAAATTATCAATAATACCACATCAACTAGTAGATCTAAAATGGTGCTATACGTGTTCAATCAAGTCAATCTAAAGTTGATGGTATTTTTCCCTATTATAAAGCTGAATATTGTTTTAAATGTATGCTACATGATCGCAATATAATTGTAACATACATGAGGTGGTGGATCACTATTGTCTCTCATTTCATGATTTGGAACTTTAAAATTTAAGTCATAGTTATCCCTTTTATCTTCAACAATCATATTATGTAGAATTATGTTGATACTCATAATTTTCCCTATATCCTCTTGATCCCAACATGATGGCTTATAGATTATATAAAAACGAGACTATAACACTTCAAAAACCCATTTAACATCCTTTCTACATCCTTTTTGATGCTTAGCCAATGGTTACTTCTTTGGACCATGAAAATATGAAATTGATTTGACAAATGTTAACCACTTTAAATATATACTATCCATACGATAACATCTTGTATCATAGTTTTTTTCGTTGATAGTATAATAAGAAGGTGGAACTTGCCCCTCTAAAATGTCATCAAATAAGGGTGAATGCTTTGTTACGCTTTAAAGTGGTAAAATTGTAACAGTCCTACTATGTGAACTATTTTAAGATGAGAGTTGATTTCACAGTTGCTATCGTAGACCTAGTTTGTACCAAGTGTACCCAACTCAATCACTTTGAAGTATTCAATTTTATACTTGTTATTAATAAAAGTTGTGAAATAGCTTCTTAAAAACATTTGTTCAAAATACCTATAGTATGGCTCCCATAAAATAATAGTTTTCACGTAAGTATTTACTCATTGAAAGTTCCACCTTTCATAGAAAGTTTACAAAAGCTATAGGTATTAACATTTCATTACATCAAAATTTGAAACTAGTGAGCATCTTAGGGTATCCCGATTAATTTCCACAAAAGACAAAAGAAAGCCGAAACAAAAGTTAAGGTCTTGTGGGTCTTCAATTTTCCTTACTTTCCTAACTTAAAGTATACTATCCTGAAGGTGGTTATAGGGCGGCATCTTTAATACTTAGTTAACACCTATAAAAAATTTATAAAGATATAAGCACAATTAGCTTAGTAAGCAAGATAAAGATAAAAGTGCACATTAAGTATAAATAGGTTTTCATTTTATTTTGGTGAAATGCAATGTAAATAAGCAAATGCAACATCGCACAATTTTATCTAGTCTATTGTAAGGTTAGAGAAATTGCATGTGCTCTAATCCAAATTGAGGAGTTTCAATGTGATTCAAATAAAACCAAATCTAAGCTTATGCATAGAGAATATCGTCATTCCTAAACTCCCTTTGAATCTTGGCCCCCAATCTTATCGCAACCTCATCTCTTGTCCTTTAGTTCGACTAAGGATAAAAAAATGACTATTTCAACTATCCTTATCGAAAAATTCGGTATTTAGTCTAACATACCTAATATTTTGCTTAATGGGTTGTTATGTATATACTATTAAGTTAAAGGTCGATCTTTGGTTAAATCTAATTGGGGGTGATCAATTAACTCACAAAGCAAGAAAAATCAAATATAAACATACAAAGCAGCACTCCAAGTCCAAAATTCAAGTAATCAATCACATACGAGGCATGTGATACGTTCAACTAAGTTTACAACTACAACCAAATGCACTTCTAAGCTCCAAGTACTTTGATACAATACTCCAACATGCTGTGACTGTAACGCATGCATCCCAACTTACCCGTACTTTGCTGGTTTACTATTTCTAACCATCGCCTTGTTGGTCTTTAATTTTCCCTACACATACACAATATGTTAGGTTTTTATCTATATTTGATCCCTAAATTAATAGTAATTAATTTATTTTACATGATTTTAGTTAGTTTGACATAAGTTTTATAAGTCTTTTTCACTTACAAGTTAGGATTTCCTAAGTAGTTCATTGATCTCATAAACTTGTTAAGCTATGGAATCTTTTGATTTTTCCTCTAATTTTAGCTAACCCTATTGTCTTTAGAAAATTATCTTTTGATTAGCTTCTAAACCCCCCTATATTCATACTTTGCTCTTACATTTTCCTCTTATTATGCTTCTGAGTAGAATCTTTGGTATATTATTCATTCAGAATCCTCTAAATAAGCCTCCGTTTTCACCTAACTTACTATAACCAAAGAATTTATCCATTTTCCCTCTAACTCCACCTAGAATCAACATCAAGCAACACTTCATTCATTAATATACAACTTCATTACTCCTCACATAACATATCCTAATTCCTCATTTCATCAAATTTAACAAATAAACAAGTTATTTAACTTCATATATAGCTATAAAGTCATGATTTTCTATAACTCCTTACTGTAGACATTCAATTTTTATCCCCTGTAATTCTAAGTCTTGTTTTAAGGTCTTAATTCTAAAATAAAAATAAAAATAATAAAAATTGAAAAATGATGAAAATACAAAAAAAAAATGAGAAAAGAAAAAATTATAAAAAATTTTATATTTTTAGGAAATAAATTATTTTAAGGTTAATTGGTTTAGTTTTAGTTTGGTTCAAATAATTTTAGAGAGTCGTTTGGTTTAAAGTACAATTTAATTGTATTAAAAATCAAGACACAGGCCAACGGTCTAATGGATAAGCATTGGAGTATTGATATGGAGTTAGCTTGCAGTAATGGTTTCGAATCTTACTAGGTATTTATGTGTCTTTTATTTTTCAATCTTATTTTTTTTATAAAAAGTAAGTTGAGTTCACGGGATTTATATTTAATCAAATTTTTTGAATCTAATCCGATCGGATTTGACTCATTATAAAAGATTTGAATCTAGTTTGATTTTTATCAAATTGGATTTGAATCGATATAAATGATTCAGATCTAATTTAGTTTTTATAAAATCAAATATAAATCGATAGGAAAGATTCAAAATTATTAGAATTTGATACGATTTGTTTCGTACTCTATAAATATAAAATGTGCGGCATAAAATAAAAATTACACACTTACCAAAAAGAAAAATAAATTTCAGTTAATCCGATTCCACTACATCTTTCCACTACTATTCACGTAGCAGCAAGTCCCATCATTGCCCTCTCTCTCTCAATGTCCATTCTCAATTCCTCTCTGACCATACAGAACTCTTGACTCCACATACAAAAACAGCAGATACTTACTGCTAACTCCATACTCCATAGCACCAATATAAGAACAAAACCCACCATCTACTGTGGTAGCATTCACCGAAATCAAACACCAGCACAGTATATGTTTAACATTCCCTACCAATTAGACAAGCACTCTAATTGCAGTAGTTCCTTCACTATACGCTGTCTTCACATCCATGAACAGCACCCTCTCTGTTCATCTCCAACCTGACCCGTATGCCTTACAGTACATGCACGGCCTACACTAATAACACCACACTTCATCTTCACTACTGCACTCCAGCGATCAACACGGATAGCGGTAGTAGTACAACTCTAGCGAACTTTAATAATAGCATCTACGCATCCTCTGTTGACTGACAGCAACAATAACAACCATACGCCCTCATCAACACACATGTTCAGCCTTGCCTAAACGTCCACCGTTGATTGAATCTTTTCCGCCAGTCGCAATCACATTCTATGATGGAATACGCTGTAACGTGCTTTACGCACAGCCCAGTCCAATCATCTCCAACTTGACGTACACGCTGCAGTCCGCTCTTCGCATAGCGTTACTCCGATCACTACTAGACTCTCCTCGACCGAATTGCACACGCACTTCACCCATGTCCATTGCACACTACGGTAAGCACTACGCGTTAGCGGCCATCCTCCTTATCCAAGCAGAACACTCTAACACCGCTAAAAGAATTCATGTTGCTATCTTCATTGCTGGTCGTAAAGTCTACATGCAGCATAATGTCAACATCTAAACCCTATGACTGACAGCACATTGCACTCTCTTATCTTAGCTGATCCCCATACTCGCATGCCACAACCAAACAGATCAAGTCAAGGTTCGGTTTCTTCAATTTTTTATTATTATATTATATTATTATTTTATTGGATCCTTAATAATTTAAGATAGTATATATAGATACATTTATATAATAGGACATTTCTTTAGTATTAGTTTCCTAATATTATATAAATTATATCGATTCAAGTGAATGTTTATTTAATAAGCAGTGATATAGATATTAGATAAGGGATTGTTAAGATTAATTTTTTATTATCTGTATACATTATTATATTTTATTAGTTAACATAATATATAATATATGTATATGTTAGTTCAAGAGTTTTAGTATTAGTTCTTATACAAATATATTATATGGAATTAATTTATTTTGATAAATAGTTGTATATGTTAGTTTAGGGATTGTTAGGATTGGTTATTTTTTAAGATTTGGTTTTATTTAAAGATTTATCACATAGAAAGTTGTTTTTCTTTAAATAAAAATTAATAAAAGACCCTTTTAAAAATAGGATTGTTAGAGCATTTTTTATAAAACAAAAACATTCGAGAGTTAAGGCTTTTTTAGATTTTATTTGAATAAACTAAATTGGTAACAACGTAAATTCGATCAGTTTTCAAAAATTAAAATAAATCAACATATTAAAATTTTTTTGGAAAGAACTACGATCGTCTGATCCCGACTAATGGGTACGTAGGTACTTTCGCGGTAACGATAAAATCTGTAGAAACATAGGTTTTTTATTTTTTTGGTTTTTCTTTTTTCTTAAAAATATATAAAAAATAATAATTTAGAAGAATAGCCTAATTTCGAAAAATAGATAGTGGTATTCGTTAGGATTTAATAGGTTAACCTTCAAATTTGGAACTCTCTAGTTTTTTATTTAAATTGAAATTAAAGACCGGTAACTAAATCGTAATCAATTCACCAACTTGATTACGATTTCTCTTTTTCCCGACTTCGATTGGCTGGAGACTCCAAAAGTTATTTTTTTAATAAAAAACCAAAATTTCTCAATTTCTCTAGTTGAGAATTAATATTAAATGGGTTTGGATTTAGTATTAATCGGAAAGTGGGAAATTGAATTAAAATGAAAGAAATTGAAAATTCAGGCTTGACACTTAATGTATAACTTTATCCCACAGATGCAACATGACATAATACTCCTCTAAATGATTGAGTACAGAATCTAAATGAGGATTTTAAGAAAATATACCAATTTTTGGGTAAAAACACCATTTTAAATACAATTTTGGGCTCAAAAATTAAATAAAAAATATAGAAAATAGTTTTATGAAAAATCCTTTTCTAATAATTTAATTTCAGTATAGTAAAGTTTACATAAAATTTTTTAGGTCGAAACTACATTACTAGGCTAATTTATTTCAATATCGAAAATAGCTCAATTTTGTCAATTTTTTAAAGACATATATCATAACTACTAAATTTGTACAAAATAATTTTTTTTCTAGATTCTAAACATGAAAATATGTAAGAATAAATTTTTGGGAAATTTTTCTAGGTATATTTAATATTTTTACTAATTTTGTAAAATTGGATTAAAATTGGACCCTCATTGAAATTGGTTGCTTCAGTTACCAACACAACTACCTCCTTATCGTTAGAGTTGGGCGCTTGCTTCTCTATCACGTGGTGGTGGCTCTTGGCCTCTAGCAACCCTTTAAGTCCTCACACTCCCAAATGCTTAGTTTACGCTTTGATTTTTCAAAATTTTTCCTAATTTCCTTCTTTCATCTATAAATCCTTACTCTATTTTTCCTAAATTCCTCCTTACATATGTGAATTTTGGGGAGTGTTTTTTGGGATTTTTCAAAGCCTTACGAGTGTAAATGTGATTTTTACTTTCTCTCTCCTTAAGAAATTTGGTATATATACTTCATCTAATTGCATGTTATTTAATCTTAAATTACTAACACTTGTCCTTATTGCTTTCAATGCCTATTCTAATTTAATGCAACTACCCATGTTGTTTTGTGATTTTTTATTAATTTTTATGATTTCCTTTAGCTTATTTTGGCTTAAAATATAATTATTTGGGTATTTTAGTTAATTATGAATATATATCTTCGTGTAATAATTACACACGGCACTTATATATATTTTACATGTTATTTTATGTCACATAATAATTTTATTATATATATAATTTATCTCTAAATATTTATTAATTATCAAAGCCTATTCTATGCTATTACGATAAATATTATGTAATATAGTAAAATTATTTAATTTTAGGTATTTTATTATATCTTCAAGATTTAAGTCGATAGAATCTTATCGTTTAATGTCTCAAGCCTACCTATAAATTTCTAGGTTAATCGAATTGGTTCCACATATGCCGTAGCTTATTTGCTTGAAGTGATTAAGTGAAATTTTGGGTCTTGTATTTTCACTTCCCTTCAAAAAGCTTTGTCCTCAAAACTTCAATGATCAATTGTATTTATCACAAATCTTGTGAACTTTCGATATCACTAATCACCATTCGTTAAAATATAAGTATCAACTAACCTAATTGCTGAATTAACAATGGATAGCATTTCACCATTGCTATCTTAGATTTCCAAACCAATTCCACTTGAGGCTATCTCCACACTATAATTTCACATACTTTATGTTTCGGTTTCTTGATCTTGAAAATCTATTCATATGGTTTCTATATAGATTGTTCCTTTATTATACAGTCTTACTGAAAGTCTTCTAGTTTAACCCTCAATACCTCCTTTTGATTTCTCATGAATTTTACTTAGCATTAATATATAAGATACTTCATGGTATCCTATTATACTCATGGGCATTGTAAGTCAACATGCTATAATGAACTTTCTATCTCTTGGTAGCATAAGTTAATATCTTTTCTAGGTGAAAATTTTGGGTAGTGCTCTTTAGATAACATCTCTTGATATTGACTTTATATTATTGATGGTCATCATAGATTTAATGTCTTTCCACGCTCATATAAGTTATAAAGGTGCAATAAATCTTTTGTTGTTACATAAATCGTCTTCACATTGGTAAATCTTTAGAGTTTCACTTCGTTCCTTTAATTCTTAATTGCTTATATCTTCTAAATAAGTCTCTGATGTAATGTGTTCTCTTAACTTTGGTTTTGAGTACTTTTGAAACTACGTTCTAAATCTCCTAACTCTAAGATACTTGGGTATGTCAATTATGATTTATCCTTTGATCCTTAATATAGTTATAATTTCACCACTAATAGCCTCTAGCTCAGTTCTCATTACCAGTGTACATCTTATCTCCTAGCTTTACCCCTTATCATGCTTTATTAACTTCTAAACTTGATTATCCAATGGGTTGAGGGGTTGTTCCTTTGAATCCATATCCTTCACAATTAGTAGCTTGATATTTTATATATCTGCATATATAATTGCAAAGTTGTAGTTAGTAATTTAAATCCTTTTACAAGCTTGTACTCAAATGAAATAGAGACTAACCGGTCCCATAAAAGATATCAAGAGAAGAGGGAAGGGAAGAAGGGGTGAGGGGTTGCGGGGGGCGGTGGTTATAGGGGGGAGGGTGAAGGTTAATTAATATCTTTAAAAATTTTTTTTGAAGAAGATTGAAATTGACCCTCTTAATAACTTAATTTGGTGATCCGTGATACTTTAATAATTCAATGAGCAAATAATAACACAAACAAATAACTTAACGTAAAAGAGATAGAGAGGAGAAAATCAGGCTTAGGATTTAAACAGCTTCAGTCTTATGCTTACTGCTCTATTCTAACTCCATTATTGGGGACTTGATTTACCTTATTGGTGCCATTTTACTTGATTCACTATATCAAAAACCAATTAAGAGAAGTTTACAAATCTATGTTGCACTTAGCCTTCACAATTCTCTACTCTGCCTATCTAGTCTGTTTATAGTCTAGGCTAATTACAGATTTATAGAGTACAATCAAACTTCTCTCAAATAACATTCAAACAATAGATAATTTTTATAAGTTAGAAAAGAGAACAATAATATAAATCTCAAATAGTTTAGCACGAAGACAGATATGAAGATTGTTGTAAATGTAGCTTTAGTTCAACTCTTTGAAGAAGTCTCTAAGAAGTATTATGTGCTTTTCACATAGTAGTTAATGATCACGATCAAAATGTGATGTATGTATTTTTTCTTCTCAAAAGTGCATTTTATATTTTGACTCATCTCTTCTTTTATACCAGAGTCTTCTAACGGCTAGATTGTTAAAGATTACATTTGCCTTATGTTTATCCAATCCCAATTGAGAAAATCTTGGAATTTTTAATTTGAATTTGATCTTATCTTAGTTAGATCTCGTTAATAGATATACTATGATCAGCAACTCTTGATAATCTTGAATTTTGAATTTGATATCCTATAACATTTAAAATCATCATTATCCTTATCTAATCTTAGATATTTTCTTGTTGTTTAGTTATTTCAAAAACCCAATTCTCTTAAAAAATAATCTTGATAGATCTTAATTCCAATTTAAGTGAAATGGGATTAAGTGTATTTTCCTAATATACCCAATCTAGTAGAGTTAGGTCTTGTTTACTTTGAATTTAACATCTTGTTTTTATTTTTTAGATATCATTCTTCCAGTTCAACCTTTTGAATAAGCTTTTGAAGATATCTCCGTTTACTCATCTTCAAAGTTTCTGAATAATTTTTTTGAAGTGCTGTACTGACTCTTCTTATATTAGCTTTTGAAACGTTCTTTGAATACCTTCCAAACTTGTTTTTTTTTTTTCAAGTGATTCAAACCTTCTATATAAGTCTCCAATATGAAGAATTGTTTGAATACCTACACACTTGTTAGTATATTAGTATTCTTTTCTTTTTGTTATCATCAAAATTAATTAGAGATACCTAATATTCTTCTCCTTTTTGATGATAACAAAACACTTGTAAGCCTAAAAACATCTACCAATTCAATGTCTAATATAAACAGTAAGAAATAAACATTACTAAAAAACAATTATATGTAAGTTGCTGTGTTGTCATGTTTGCCTGTGTATATTTACTACTTAATTGTTTTTGGCATTTCTCCCCCTTTATGTTATCATTAGAGGTTATTTAATAACTCTCCCTTAGTGTTTATAATAAGACAACATATGTAGATATTGAAATGGACTTTCATTAATGAAGAAGAAAGTCCATAACATAGTCTATAAGTGGACTTAACATCAGAACAGAAACAAAATTCTGAAACATAACAAGAGTTTGACTGAACCAAAAGAAAACTTAACAATAGAACATAAAAGACACAAAAAAAAAAAAAAACTTGAATACAAAAATTATTTTTGAGCTCTCTCAGTTTTCTTCCTAGCATAAAGTTTCATCATGCTAGAGTAAGTAGTAGCTATCTTGCAAGGAGAAGGATTAACTTCAATTGGTTGCTACACATTGGAAGTTAGTTCATTATCTTTCATAGGAGTTAGAGTGGATTGAGCTTGACTTGATGCATTGCCATACTTTTTGGATCCAATAGAAAGAGTTTTTGTATTTCCTTCAAGAATGGTCTATCCTTCAGGGTTAATGATAGGAGTTGCAGTTGGAGTTGCTAGAGTTATAGTAGAAGGATCCTTAGGTTTAGGTGATTGAGGAGAGATAACTGGAGTTCTGTCAAGTTCTAGAATAGGTAGCTGATCAGTTTGATCAGCTTGTTGTAAAGTAGTCACAAGAGAGTGACGTTCATGTGCTAGGGTTTGAAATTTTGGTTTAAGAACAGGTGTTCAAATAATAGATTAGTAGGTTGTGCATCATCATGAACTTTGGACTCAAACACAGTTTCTTTAACCAAGATTTTGAATAGATCCTTCATGCCTATAATCTAATCCTTCCCAAGTAGTTCCTTAATTCCCTTAAAAATTTGCTCAACAAATACAAAAATTTTCACTTTGTTTAGAGGGAGGAATTTGCATTTTTGTACTATTTAAATCACTATTTGAAAGTGGTCTAGTCACTTCCCTAAATTCAATGCCATTAGTCCTTCTAACCACGTTCCCTTTCTTCCTCTGATCTTCTACAAAAGATTCTTTTCCTCTTTTTCTTTTCAAACTTTGTTTTTGACCATTATTTTTCTTACCAATGATCACTCTTTTCCCAATGTTGGAAGGATGAGCATAGATTCCTCTATTGTGGGAGTGCTAAAGTTTGTCAGTCACATAGATTCCCATGTTCTTGAAAATTTTCTATCATAGCTTAGTAGGATAATAAGGAAAATTTCTATATTTGCTAATATTTCACGTATTTCTATTTATGGTTCCTATGGAGCTTCATTGCAATAAATCTTCTTACAAGTTGTGTCTCTTGAGAATTTCAACTTCTTAAATACGAATAGGGCCATCTACAACTTTCATATGGCTTAACATCTAAATGCTACTATATATATCTCATTATCATATTGACTACATTTACCTTCTTCTTGCCCAACATAACCAACACAACTAGAGCATCCTCCCTAGTAACAAAAGTTGAATTACCCTTCTTAGGTAGAACAAAAGTATTCACAAACTTGTATAAAATCCTAACCAGCAATTCAAATTTAGTACTAAAAATATCTCTACCAACACCGAACTCTATTCCATCATTTAGCTTAATAAATACATTCTCTTTAGTTAATTGCATAAGATTTTCATCTTCTTGAATTTCTTTAATGCCAAAACATTTCATGATGTCCTTTTTTGAAATCTCAATTTTTTGATTCAAAATTACACCTCTACACATCTTAATGCCTATTGTCTAACCTTTAGTAAAATTCATCAACTAACTTGCTATACACAATACCTCTCAAATTAGCCAAATTACTTAGTCTTAAAGTATCCGTGTCACACTCCGAAACGGCTAAGTCGTAACAATCCAGCTGTGCAAATCATTCTAAGATAGAAAATGACCATATGGCCGCTATCTTAGACCTGATTTACACAAGGCGTCTACGACTAACCCGCTTTGAAATAAATAATTTATAAATTAAATAAGTTATTTACCAATGAAATTATAAAGAATACATATTTATTCTAAAATAATTTGAGTATATTACAAGATTTCATAGCTTGCACATAATCTACTTGAAAAATACATAAAAACTTTAAACATAACATTCAACTTGTGAGTGTATCATATCCTTGGTTTTATATCCTCACTTTCCAAGCTCCTATAGTTGCTAGCTTCAAGGTAAATGTAAGTCGTTTCCTAGTTAGCACCTACAACAACGTTTATAGGAATGTGAGTAATCACAACTCAATGAGTTGGGATGAAGTCTTAAAACAATCTAGTAAACACAAATAGGGTTGTCAACCAAATTAATTAGATGCAAAGTATGTTCAAATAAATGCCATCATACGATATTGTCTGGCCCGTCGTGAGATTAGAGAAATTGTATTCGCTCTAATATGAGTTTAGGAGTTTCCATTAATGCAACAACTTATGACCAAACCTAAGCTTGTGCAATGGAGACACTGCTCCTCCTACAACTACCATCGAACCATTGCCTTCACCCTTGTTGTGACTTCCTCACCTATCACTTAGTTCAACTAAAGATGAAGAAGGGACTAATTATGCCATCTAACGCTATCCATTTCAAAGGGGTTAGTATTTGGCTGGAGAATCCTAATGTTCCCCTAATGGGTTGTTATGTAAGTCTAGTTTAGAGTTATGAGTCAAATATTTAGTTAAATCCAGTTTAAGGTGTTCAATCATTTCAAACAAACCATACAAATACAATCCAAAGCAGTAAATTAGAATCACATCATCAGCTTAGAATAAGCACATTCACACAGCCAATTATCTGACAAATACAATCAAGTACAATTTCAAGCCTCCGAGTACTATAGATTAGTACTTCGAAATACAGTAACTTATTAATTCCAACTTACTTGGACTCTTTACTTACTTATTCGATGTGCGACTCGCTTAGGCCATTGTCAATAATCCTTATATTACAAATATTATTTTAGTGCGTGTATATAATTATCTTATATAAACTTCATTCTATAGTTCTTTTATGTTATCTTTAGTTTAGGGTTTTTAGTATACTTAATTATTCAGGTTTTTAAGTCTCTTAAAGTTATTCCTAATTTCGGTTAAGTTTCGATTTAGTTTTGAAGTCGGTTTCTAAATTAGGTTTTTACCTTAGTTTTCGATTAAGTTTTTTATACGTAAACCCTAGGAAATCATTCCAACCCATAATGAGAAATTAATTACATTATTTTCAAATGTCCTAAATATCATTTTTGGCCTTTAACCAATGTTCTAGTTCGTGCGGTACATCCTAATCTAAATTTATCTACTAAATTTACTCTTGTTATGAGAAAATCTTACATTTTTCATATAATTACCTTAATTTAAGTTTCCTACTAAATTTATTACATATTTCTATTATTAGTATCATATCAATTTTAAAATTAATATTTTCTTACTTTTTAATTTCTTATACCTACATATTACACATTATCACTTAATATGTCCATAACGTACACATCTAACATTCCCATTACCTCAAATATCATTCCTCAACATCAACTAACATCTCAAGATATCTAAATTCATCCTAAATTAGAATTTATATCTAATTATCTTAAATTACAAAATTAACTTAAAATTTACTATTTTTACCTATTACATATTCATTGCATAATACCCTAATAATTACATCTAACACCCTAAATGCTACAAATATCATACTTCATCAGATTTCAACATCTTAAAGCATATAATTATGTATTAAATCAGTAATTATCTATTTAATTAGCTAATTAGCCCAAAATTACTCATTTTATGCATCATTTTAAGACCTAAAAATTATCTAAAAATTTCAAAAATTAATTTTTGAAAAAGAGCTTCATAAAACTGCTCTATAACCCTTAGGTAGTCTATACAAAAATTTTGAGCCTAAAACTATACTTCTAAAGTCATTTATTTATAATTCGAATAAGTTTGCGAAATTTTTTATAGTATATTTTTAGATATAAATTTATCAAAATAAAAATTTCCCCTAAATCTACATACTAAAATATCCTAGAATAATATGATTCATAATTTTTCAAATATTTTTAAAAATTTAAGCAAAATCGGAAGGAAATCGTAACTTACCTGCATTGGCTACTCTTGCCACCAAGGCCTTATCGATCGGATTAGGCGCTACCACCATCATGTGGTGGTGGCTATTCACTCTTAAGTTGCTATTCGGTGGTGGTTCCTTCCTAAGTCTCTAATTGCATGCTAATTTTCTAATTTTTTTGTAAAATTATTCTCTCTTCTCTTTTAATTCTCTCCCGAATTTTTTTGAATCCTAAACTAACCAAATGAGGAGTGAGAGTGATTTTTTAGAATTTATAAGGTGCTTAGATATTTTTTCTCATTAATTTGAAGTGATATTTGCCTTATCTTTTTTTTTTTTTCACATTCTATTTGTTACATTTTGATTGGTCAATTTTATTTCTTCTATCTCAAAGCTACTATGGCCATTTTTTTTTTTTTGAGATTTCTTTATTTTTCCATATTTTTCATGATTTTTCCCTAATTATTTATGAATTTTCTTTATTTAATTGGTATTATTTTGGCATATTTCGTGTATTTTAAGTAATGCTGCTTATTTCCACCTACATATAAATTCATATATGGTACAATTAAATACTACTAAATATTATTTATGTTATTTTATGATTTTTAGTATACATATAATTAATTTTTATCGATTTGTTAGTTATCGGAACTTGTTTTGTATATTTTCAATAAAAAACAAGAAATTTACATATAATTCAATATTATAATAATTAATTATTTTATTCTTTATTTTTCTAAATCCAAACTTACAGGATCACTTTTACTAATATCTAAGCTTCACCTTAAAATTTTGGCTGGATCGGATTTTGCTCAATTATCCTAAATTCTATGAATCGAGCCTTAAATACCTGATTATAGGTCTTACAATCTACATATTCCTTCTAATAAAATCTATTTTTCTCAAAGAAATCTAAGTCCAAGAAAAGATATTCTTTGATAGATACACTCTTACCTTGCACAATGTACCTCTTTTTTGATTTGTCTCTTTGTTTGGAGGATGGTTTTTTCAAAATCACAAATTTTTAACATTTTTGCATAAGTTGAAGAGCAACCTTTGGAGTCTTGTTCACAGGATGAGAAGTCTTGGTCCTTTGAATTGGTTTCTTAGGTTCAATTTTAGGAGATTGTTCAGAGGGATCTAACTTAGTTTTAGACTCTTCTTCATATGACTTTACTAAAGAACTTGAGTCTTTGGATTCAATAACTTATTTAGATGAAGAAGATGAATCGGATTTCTGCTCATCATAAGAATTCTTCTAAGTGACTTCTTGGATTGGTTTAGAATGTGGTTCAGAACCATTCTTTGGGTTAAATTGATTTGTCTGATGTCTCATCTCGAAGCTTTAGGGTTTGGGTCTTTTTAGATAGTTCTTGTTAAGGTTCAGTAGGTTGATTGGATCATGTTTCTAGTAGGTTGGTGATGTTAGTCTCTTGTTTAGTGAGATTAACAAGGTTGTTTAGATTGCTTGGGGTCATAGTTTTAGGACCTTGAGTAGCAATGCGAGTGGATTTTCTTAGTAACATGTTTTCTTGAGAGAGAATAAGAGTGAAGAGATGAAGAGATTGAATGAATGAGAAAAGGAAGGAAAAAGTGTAATTTTATACTTAATAAGGAAAAACTAATAGATTTTGTGATCCATGTTTTGCATGCATAGGCTAGTTTATTGGAGCCACTTTCAAGATATTTTAGGACCCACTATTGAATTTTTTAAGATCCATTATTGCATTTTTCACTTGCACTACACATGTTTAGATGAAGAACAATTGCACATACATTTAGACTTTGAAGCTTAAGAAAAAAAAAAATCCTCTATTTTGCAGGTGTCTAAATTTTGAACTTAGGGGGAAATAATTGAATATTCTCTAAGCTAACAAAAAAGATTGCATACACCAATTTCATTATGGATAAATTCAAATCTTATTTTATCCAATGGTTTTGTAAGTATATCTACAAATTGATATTCAGTTGGTATAAATTTAACACTTACATCATTATTTGAAATATGGCTACAAATGATATCTTATTTCTATGTGTTTTGATCTTGAGTGATAGACTGGATTTTTTGTTAAATTAATAGCACTGTATTATCATATTTTATGGGTATATTTTTGTAATTTATCCCATAATCATTCAATTGTTGTCTTAATTAAAGTATTTGAGTACAACAATTCCCAATAAAAACATATTCTACTATTGCAGTTGAACGGGCAGGAGAGTTTTGTTTCTTAGAAGACTAAGAAACTAATTTATCCCTTAAGAATTGGCAAATACTTGAAGTACTCTTCCTATGTACTATAAAACCCACATAATTAGGATTTGAATATCCTATGAGATTAAAATTTTGACTCTTAGGATACTAAATTCATAATTTTGCAGTGCTTTTTATATATTTAAAAATCTTTTTAATTGCAGTTAAGTGTATTTCTATTGGAGAATTTTGAAATCTAGTATAAACATAAGTACAAAACGAAAACGTCAAGATGTGAAGTTGTTAAGTATAGTAAAGATCCAATTAAGCTTCAATATAATTTTTCATTTACCTTTTTACTATTATTTGTGATATCAAGCTTTATGGAGGTACTCATAGGAATTGAAGAATCCTCGATGTTCTCAAAACCAAATTTCTTCAATATTTTTCTAGTGTACTTCTCTTGGTGAATAAATATTCCACTCTCTATTTGTTTGATTTGTAATCCTAAGAAGTTTTTTGATTCTCCTATGAATGACATCTTAAATTTAACTAGCATTAAGCTCGAAAACTCTTGACAATATTTTTCATTAGTTGCACAAAAAATAATGTCATCAACATAAATCTATATAGCTAACATATCTTCTCCATGATGCTTCATGAATAGTGTAGTGTCAACTTTTCCCCTTTGAAAATCCTTTGTAATTAAAAATTGACTTAATCTCTCATACGAAGTACGAGGAGCCTATTTAAGACCATACAATGTCTTTTTGAACTTATATACATGGTTTGATTTGAATGGATTTTCAAATCTAGGAGGTTGCTCAACATATACTTTTTCTTTTATAAAACTATTCAGAAAAGCACTTTTTACATCCATCTGATGCAATTTGAAAATTTTCAGATAAGCAAATGCAACTAGTAATCTTATAGCTTCTAGTCTAACCATGGGAGCATAACTTTATTAAGAGTCTATTCTTTCTTCTAGAGAATATCTTTTAGTAACTAAACGAGCTTTATTTCTTACTATTTTTCTATATTCATCCAGCTTATTCTTGAAAACACATTTAGTGCTTGTAATTGACTTATTCTTAGGTTTTAGAACTAGATTCCATACCTGATTTCTCTAATATTGACCAAGTTCCTCTTGCATAGCTAAGATCTAATTATTATCATTTAAAGCTTCATCAACTGAATGAGGTTTCATTTAAGATATTAAAACAAAATGGTTTTCAAAATTTTGTAAGCTCGATCTTGTTCTTATTCTAGATCTAACAGTACTAATCACAAGTTCATGAGGATGATTAGTTTTAAATCTAAGTGTTGATGGTGGTGTACGAAAGTATTCAAAACTTTCTAACTTGCCTTCTGGACGAGTTTTAACATACTTGTTATTAATCTCTAAAGAACCCTTTGATCTTGGTTCTGTTTTGGATGCAAGGCATTCTTGAAGTTTTTGTTGTTTCTTCTGATGGAGGTTCTGACTTACCTTCTAAATTAAGTTGTGTAGAACTCTTTTTATTCAAGGCAATTGGAAGTTCATTATCTGATTCTTCATTGCTTATTTCTTCAATAAACTTAACATTTATTGATTCTTTTACCACTTTTGTTACTTTATTATACACTCAATATGCCTTTAAGTTTAGACAGTAGCCTAGAAAGATAGCTTTGTTAGCTTTCCCTTCAAACTTTCCTAATACTTTTCCTATTTTCTTTATAAAACACTTACAACCAAATGTTTGAAAGTATGAAACAGTAGGTTTTCTTCCTTTATAAATCTCATAAGTAGTTTTATTTGTTAAAGGCCTAACATATGCTTGATTTATAATGTAACAAGTTATTGATGTTACTTCAACCCAAAAATGATATGTTATACCACTTTAGTTAAATAATGTTTTCATTATTTTTTGGATAGTCTTGTTTTTGTGTTTTACTACTCCATTTTATTGTGGAGTGTAGGGTATAGGGTATAGAAAAGTTATGCGTGATGCTCTATTCTTCACAAAAAGAGATAAAATTAGAATTTTCAAATTTCTTTCTATGATCATTTTTTAGACTAATAATGAAGAGATCTTTTTCATTTTGAACTCTTTTGGAAAATATTTCAAAATTTTCAAATGCATTACTTTTATAACACAAAAACAAGATCCAAGTAAATCTTGAGAAGTCATCTACTATGACAAATCCATACTTATTTCCTCTAAGACTAAGAGTACGAGTTAGACCAAACAAATCTGGATATAATAACTCTAAAGGCCTTTGAGTGGATAAAATTTTCTTACTTTTGTGTGATGAAGAACTCATCTTATTCTTTAGAAGAGCAATACAACAAATATTTTCATTAGCATGCAATTTTGATAATTCTTCAACTAAGTTCTTTTTAAATAATTTCTTAAGTTAAGGAAAATTTATATGCCTTATCCTTTTGTGCCAAAGTATGGTATTATCATTCAAATAGATAAAACAAATTTCAGAAGATACTTTAGATGGTTTAATTAAATAAATATTTTTCTTTCTAAATCCTTCAAACGACTTTAATCCATCTTTATTAAAACCAATACATTTATCATGTTCAAATGTTATTTTGTACCCTTTATCACACAACTGTACTTAACAAATTATGTTCAGTCCTTTCACTAATAATACATTTTCAATTCTGTATGGTGCCAAACTAGTTATGCCTACCACAATTATTTTACCTTAACCATTATCACCAAATTTCACATATCCATCTTCCTTCCATTTTAAGTTTGTGAACAACGAAGCATCATTTATCATGTGTATTGAGCATCCATTGTTAAGTTTGTGAATAATGAAGCATCATTTGTTATGTGTCTTGAGCATTTATTGTTAAGATGTTCTTTGTAACTTAGCTTTGTGTTCTTGACACATCACGGTATGTTTAAGTTTGTTTACCAACTTAGCAAAGCTTGGGTTCAAGAAAATTCAAGCTCGACTTTTAAATTGTACCTAGATTATCATTGAGCTTATATTTTTTGAAAAAGCAGTATTTTTCTATGTGCTCTAGTTTATTACAGAGAAAATAAGAATAAGGTCTTTGCTTGTTATACTTGTTACTTACCACTTTTCTTGGATTCTTTTCGACATACCCTCTGTTTAACCTTTTATTGTACTATCTGAAAGGATACTTATCATTGCTTTGAGTGTACTATTTATTGTTCCTTCTGATAGGTTTAACTATTTTGCCTTTATCTTTTTCTTTGATTGTTTCTTGAATTTCACCTTTTGATTTAATAAATACTATTTATCTCTTTGTTTTAGACGTTTCTCCAAATTCAAAACTAAGTCTAGATTTTGAATTATCCAATCTTTGTCTAGAGATCAATATTTGTAACTTCTTATCACTTTCATCAAACTTTTGAAATGTGTTTTTGATTGACTTAGATAAATCCTCCACATGATTTTTCAAATTTTTAAGTTCTTCTTTCAAAATAAGATTTTCATTAAATAAAGCTTCTCAAGTAACATGCAATCCTTCAAAATCATTTTCATCTGCCAACAATTAATTTGTTTAATTAAGAACTTACTTTCCTTTTTTTAACATCTTCACTTTTGATTCAAGCTTAGAGATCTTATCATTTTCCCTAGAAAGAGCTTTAAGCAATTTGTTGATTTCAGTACATATATCATTAGGTACTTCTATGTTGAAGTTAGAATAAGTTTCAGAATCTACATCAAATAGTGTCATAAGACATAGATTTGCATCTTCACATTCTTTTAAACCCTCTGACTCACTTTGTGAATCTTCCAAATCACTCCATGTAACTATTAGAGATTTTTGTTTCTTCTTATATTTCTCCATTTTCTTGATTAACACTGGATGTTCATACTTAATATGTCTTGGTTTTTTGCATTCATAGCATATAATCTCCTTTTTGGTCTTTTTTTTTTTTTTCGTTTTCTTTGATCGCGTTACCTACATCATTAGATTAGTTTTTATTACAAAAAAATCTTTTAGTAAAGGTTTTCTTACCTTTCTTCTTTAGTCATTTGTTGAGTTTTCTTGCTAGAAGTGCCACATCTTCGTCCTCTTCATCAGATGAGTCTTCTTCAAAATCGATGTCTATTTCTTTAGCTTTGAAAGTTATGGCCTTCTTCTTTGTATCCTCTAAAGTACTATCTAATTTAAGAAAATCAGTTTCATATTCCATAAGTTTGTTGGACAATAGACTTAGTGTTAGTCTCTTTAGATTATAAGCTTCTTTTGCAATAGTTTTCTTAGCATTCTAGACTTTGAGAAGAATCCTTAGTATCTTATGTACTATATCTGCATCATTAATTGTTTTACTAAGAGAACATAATTCATTAGTTATGGTAGTGAATCTGCTAAAGGAGTCCTTAATTTTTTCACTAGGAAGAATTTGAAAAGTTTCATATTATTAAACCGATGAGTTGATTCTCATGTCCTTTATTGTCTTAGTACCTTCATAAGTTTACACCAAGGTGTCCTAAATGTCTTTAGTTGTAGCATAAAAAGTAATTAGATAAAATTTTGATTATGCAATAGTACTTAAAAGTAAATTCTTAGCCTTTGAGTTGTGTTCAAGTTTGGTGATATCCTCATTTGATGTAACAATGATTAGAACTTTCAGATCTCCTGTTTAGATGATTTGTCAAACTTGATAATCAGATGCTTTCACATAAGTCACCATCTTGAATTCCCAGTAAGGAAAATTAGTTTCATAAAAAAACAGTGCCTTACTAGGTTGAATTGTTAAATTATCACTTGATTCGGTGATGACCTTAAACTTTAGATGATATTAGAGTATGACTTTGATACCAATTGTTGGTTTCGTATAAGATATGAAGAGGAGGAGTGGATTGATATCTTTAAAAAAAATTTCGAAGAAGATTGAAATTGCCCCTCTTAATAACTTAATTTGGTGATCTATGATATTTTAATAATTTAATACACAAATAACAACACAAACAAATAACTTAAAGTAAAAGAGATAGAGAGGAGAAAATCAAGCTCAAGATCATAGTTGTCAAAATCGTGAGTCAATTATACAATCTACAAGTTTATATTTTTATGATGTTCTTCTTAGTTAAATGAATGTAAAATTATTTTGGTGTAGCCTTTTGGCATAATCATAATTTTGAAGTACGATTCTACCGGTTTTTTATGATTCTACACAATTTTACTAGCTCTATACATGCAAATGACTAATAGAATCGCAATTTTAACAATCATGCTCAAGATTTAAACAGCTTCAGTTTATGCTTACTGCTCTCTTCTAATTCCACTACTGGAGACCCGGTTTACCTTATTGGTACCGTTTTACGTGATCCACCATATCAAAAACCAATTAAGAGAAGTTTACAAATTTATTCTATACTTAGCCTTCACAATTCTCTAGTTTGCCTATCTAGCCTCTCTACAGTTTAGGCTAATTATAGATATATAGAGTACAATCAAACTCTTCTCAAACAACACTTAAACAATAGATAATTTTTATAAGTCAGAAATAAGAACAACAATATAAATCTCAAATAGTTTAGTACGAAAACAGATATGAAGTTTGTAGTAAATGCAGCTATAATTCAACTCTTTGAAGAAGTCTCTTCGAATTGTTTTGTGCTTTTCACATAGTAAGCAGAGGTCAAGATCATAATGTAATGTATGTATTTTTTCTTCTCAAAATTGTGTTTTATATTTTGATTCGTCTCTTCTTTCATACTAGAGTCTTCTAATGGCTAGATCGTTGAAGATTACATTTGCCTCATGTTTATCCAATCCCAATTGAGAAAATCACTCCTAGATATCTTGAGAAAATCTTGGAATTTCGAATTTGAATATGATCTTATCTCAATTAGATCTCCTTAATAGATATACTATGATCGGCAACTTCAGATAATCTTGAATTTGAATTTGATATCCCATAATATTTAAAATTATCCTTATCCTTACCCAATCTTAGACATTTTATAGTTGTTTAGTTATTTCCAAAACCTAATTCTTTTAAAAATAATCTTCGTAGATCTTAATTCTAACTTAAGTGAAACGGGACTAAGTATATTTCTCTATTACACCCAATCTAGTGGAGTTAGGCCTTTTTCACTTCGAATTTGACGTCTTGTTATTTTTTTTGGATATCATTCTTCCAGTTCAACTTTTTGAAGATATCTCAAATTACTTATCTTCAAAGTCTCTAAATGATTTTCTAAAATGTTGTACTAACTCTTCTTATATAAGCTTTTGAAACATTCTCTAAATACTTTCCAGACTTGTTCTTTTTTAAGCGATTCAAATCTTCTGAATAAGTCTCTGATCTGAAGAATCATTTGAATACTTGCACACTTGTTAGTACATTAGCATTCTTCTCTTTTTGTTATTATTAAAATTAATGAGAGATACCTAACAAGACTAACTTGATGGATGAATTTGACATAACTGACAAAATTGAGATGATTCTAGAATTACACAGATATTGACCTATTTGCACCTTTATGATTGACACAACACATCTATATCAACTCAAAGATAAACGGCTCATAGAAATGACACATGACTTTTAACAAACTAAGAATTTGATAAGAAAGGGATAAGAATCATAGATTGTCATCCTCTTTTTGCATATTCATATGTACTCAAGATACATTTAAGGAATACTATTATGCAACCATTTCATTTTAATTTAATACACATCCAGTTACTCCTCTTTTACTTCCATGACCAGCATGACGTGTATACTTGCTGATTATTCTGCAATTTATTCTTGCTATACTAAAAGTATTACTCTTTTATTTCCATGAACCACACCAATTCATTTCAACATCCTTACACATTGCTTTGCTATAACATTTCTTATCGTCATCTCATTTCCCATATCACAAAATATAATTCAACTCTTTTTTTCCTTGATCCAAACCCTATATGTTCATTAAAATCTTCCTCATATTGCTTTCCAAAATTATAACTCTCACAATCTTCTAAGTATTTGCCCTTTTATTTATTCATTTACGTTTACTAGGTTTCTAAGTATTTCGTTAATTTATCTTCTTAATGGAATTTACTTTCACTTAGTTTGCTTTTTGCTATAATTTATCCCCTTCTTACAACAAATTTGATCCAAACCTTTAGCTATGACTCAACTCTTCCCTTCATCCTTTACTTTAACTTATACTAACTCTATAAGCATCTTATATATTTAGAGTATATTACATTCCTCTTCTTGTTTGTTCAACAAGTGTGTAAATGTAAGCCCTATGATAAGAGGCATTTGCTTTCCTAATTTAAAGTACATATCATTTATTTTCCTAAATAGGTTTGCATCTTAACCCTAAACAAGAGAGAGTTTATCATAGGTATCTATTATCGATCTTAGTTCGTGCTCTTCTATTGCTCCATTTATTGTTCTTCGAACAACCCTGGATGTACCTTTCTCAAGCATATCTCATGGGTTTATCATAGTATGATCTTTTGAAATTCCTTCATCTTTACATCTTGACAAAATTTAGTTTCTATCTTTTCATATAAAAGTTGGGTTCATCCTCTCCTAATGCCCAAAGATTTTAAATACCTTTACTTTAGCTCAATTTAAGCTATATAGTCTTTGATTAAGCCCACTTTTCCTATTTCATCATAAGTATCAATTTATCTTAACAAGTTTAGAATATGTAGTGACTCCTCATGATCGAAGCTACTAGTATCACTCTTGGCTGTGCTTTACTCCAAACATTCTCATCAACCGATAAATGTTATAGTAACACCCATTTCGTTTTTGTATTTACATTGATTCTCATTTATCTAACTTGTGCTAAGTTGGTCATTATTTTCTAGGGTAGTAGGAATTAATGCTTAGCAAATCTTAAAGTACAAAAGTACTTAGAAATGAGCTTACATTTACTAATATTTTCCTTAGGGTTTTAACTACTTCGTCAATTAAGTATCTCTTTTTTGCATAGGGTTGTTTACCCTACACTCCATCACATATGACTCGTAAGTGGATACATAATTCAATCTCAATTAACACTTTTAAGTGAGATTTTCATATTCCACCAATATTATCTTGGTTCCACAATTTATGTCCCTATCAGTTTTTCCCTGATATCAACATAACATCTATGATAAGTATACCCCTATTCGAGTAATATTAGTAAGATGTTACCTATGTAAAACATATGCTTGTACTTAGTATGGAATTTCAATCTCTAAATTACCCTTTGAAAAATTATCCTTTACTGATCTAGTGCCACTTAATTCTATATACATAGTCTCCCATTGACATTTCAATATCTACGACTCATTCATATCAAATACATTATTGATAACGATGTATTCCCTACGACATCCAAGTTCTTGCCTATTAACAATTGAGTACAAATCATTACTTATAAACAACATATCACGAGCATTCATACTTATAATATAGTAACATGTACATTCTCAAGGTGTTACAGTATGTTCTGATTGAAGGATAATAACAAAACTTTCCCTATCAAATATCATATTTAAATACTATCTGCTTTGGTCCACCTGCTTAAGATGATCTCCATATACACTATTCAAAGTTCAATTGACATTATTGGAAATCATATTCTTCAAATATCAATTATGCCCTTAGAAATATACATAATAGAATCTTAATTTTATTTCTGAGCAATATACTTTTAGAGTTATCTCATCACTACAGGAGAATTATAATAAAATTCAACTTTCACTTCATAAAAGTCTACACATAAACTTTTATATTTACCAATAAGTCACATATTCTCTTCCTAAATACTTTGTTTCTAACTACAACTCTAGTTAGTTTTATACAAGATCATGTCCATATCATTGAAAGAATTGAAATATTTCATATTCTAAACTTTACCTCAACAAATCTGTGTTAGAACTTAACCTTATATCAAATAAAATTATGTTAGAGTTAAACCTTTACCTAACTAGGATGGATCTGCATATAAGCTTCCATATATATTAAAAGATTCCATATTCATCTTCTAAATTCCCTATTTCCAATTGCTACCGCTATTTAGATATACATAAGATCATATCCTTATTCTTAAAAGAATTTGAATACATTAGAGAACACTAGGCACACCATAACAACAAGAGTTTATTAAAAAAAAAAAAATATATAACCAATACATGTCAAAAGTGATCGAGTTCCTAATCCATAGCTTTATGAAAAAGAATCCAGTTGTTGAAAGTTATTTCAAAATCTCACTAGCTATTAACCTTATGGATATCTAGGCTCTTTAAAATTTGTTATATTATTCCAATGAATGTTAATTTCTATACTTGTTCACCTGTACATCACCATATCTAAGTTGGAATCAAGACTCCTTACTATGTATTTTAGGATCTAAGTCATTAGAATTCCATATACTTCATCATGGTTATCAATATCTCTTCTATTAAATTCAATCTTCATAATTTACTTCTTTGGTTCCCATACAATCCTCCACTTAGGCCTTGGGAACGATCTTTACCAAAAGTTTTACTTTCTCTTCTATTCTACACTTTCCAATTTATATGTCTCTTTATTTTCATCTTTGATTCTCAGCTTAAGTTATTTGTATTAGTTAAAGCATAATTGAAGTCTTCCTAGAAATCTTCATCTACGGTCTAGCAAATTACCTTTAAATTTTATTGTACTATAGGGGTTTCTTTTGATTCAACTGATAGTTCGAGTTTATCAAAGTAAAGCTTCTATGCCAACATCCTCTACAGAGGAAAGTTTACAAGACCATACTATGGTACAGGGAGGAAACCTTTGATAATATAGAATACTTTTTTTTTTGTCACTTAGTTATAATTTTTATAATAGTTCCTTTCCGACTCTTCAATTATTAGAACTTCTATCATTGAAACTATTACAACTATAGCTTCCTTAATCAGTAAGTATCTTTTCTCTAAAGTTGTATTTGTAATATAAATTCTAACTCCTTTCTCCATTATCTTTCGTTCGCTTACCAACTATAAGATAGATCCTACAATAAGTATCCATAATCTCATGTAGAATATAGATCAACCTCCTGTTAACCTTATTATCCCATACTAGTTCATACTAGTTAATCTTTAAGTTTATCTCATAATCTTCTACTCCATCCCCTGAATCAGGTTCTACAGTATCCTATAAGTCAAATCATACTCTATTTACTATCATGAGCTTACAAAATCTACATCTCGTGATTCAACCATAACCACATTCCAAGTTTCAATTGCACACCTATCCTTATTATGACTCCTCTCAACATCGTTCTCACTAATTACTACTAATCTCTTGCAAGCTCCTTAAATTATAAATCATTCAATTCTATAGATGATGCATTAGTTCAACAAATTATTCATTATCAACTTAACTCCATGGATCTTAACAACTTATTAACGTTTACATTCATCATATTGAGAGCATCATAATCAATTGTCTGGACATCATGATTAGCATCTAAATATGTGATATGCTCATGAGAATTAAATCTACTTTTACTAAATAAAGTTCACCAAGCATTCCCCTATTATACAAACGATTGTTGTATCATTCACTTCTAACAATAACATTAGAAATCATATTCTAGCTTTTATAGGCCATTCCTTTTTTGACTAATCAAGGTTCAGTTAGCATATTATAAGTGTTTTTTTATGATTCTATAAATAAATCTTTATAATAGTTAGTCCTCTTTCATAGTTTAAGATTATTGATTACATTTCCTATATTTTTCTTACATATACTTATATTAGATATAAACCTAAAGTTTAAATCTTTTACTATCTACTCATTTCCGACTCTCAGTATCCACCTATGACGTTTGTTTAAATTTTATTCATGACGCTTCAAAGTAAGTTCTCAAAAATTTATGCTTTAAGTGAATTCTTAAGAACATTGCTCTAATATTAACTCAGAATTGTCATGCTCTGAAATGGTGAAGTCATAATAGTCCCTCTATGTGAATTATCTTAAGATAAGAATTGACCTTACAGCTGTTACCATAGACTTTATCTACACCAAGCGTACCCGACTTAACTGCTTTGAAGCATCCAATTATGTACCTGTTATTAATCAAGCCTATGAAATAGCTTCCCAAAAACATTTTTCAAAACAATTTGAAGTATGGTTTCCTATAAAATAATATTTTTCACATAAGTATTTACATATTGAAAGTTTCAACTTTCATAGAAAGTTTACAAAAGCCATGGGTTTTAACATTTGAGTACATTAAAATTTGAAACTAGTGCCCTAAACATACAAAGCAGCACTCTAAGTCTATAATTTAAGTAATCAATCACACACGAGACATGTGCACATCTAAGTTTACACCCATGACCAATACTTGACTTCACATATAACTATAAAGTTATGATTTTCTATAACTACTTACTCTATAACTCCATTCTATAGATGTAACATGACATAAATACTCCTCTAAATGATTGAGTACGAAATCCAAATGAGGTTCATTAAGAAAATATATGAATTTTTGGCCAAAAACATTGTTTTAAACACAATTTTAGGCTAAAAAATTAAATAAAAAATATAGTAAATAGTTTTACGAAAAATCTTTTCTTAGTAATTTAATTTAAGTATAGTGTAGTTTATGTAAGAATTTTTAGATCAAAACTATATCATTAGGTTAATTTATTTCGGTATCGAAAATAGCTCGATTTTGTCAATTTCTAAAGGACATATCATAACTACTAAATTTGTACAAAATAATATGTTCTCTAGATTCTACATGTGAAAATATGTGGGAATAAAGTTTTAGAGAATTTTTCTAGGTATATTTAGTATTTTTATTAATTTTTGCGAAATCGGATTAAAATTGGACTCTCACCAAAATTTGTTGCTCCGGCTACCACCAACAACCACCTCCTTATCGATAGAGTTGGGCACTTATTCCTTTGTCACCTAGTGATGGCAGTTGGTCTCCAACAATCCTTTAAGTTGTCGTACTCCTAAATGCTCAGTTTACACTCCAATTTTGTAAAATTTTTCCTATTATCCTTCTTTCATCTACAAATCCCCACTCTACTTCTCCTAAATCCCTCCTTGCATGTATGAATTTTAAGGATTATTTTTTGGATTTTTCAGGGCCTTAGGAGTGTAAAAATGATTTTTACTTTCTCTACTCAAGAAATTTGGTATATATACTTCATGTAATTGCATGTTATTCAATCCTAAATCACTAACACCTGTTCTAATTGCTTTCACATTCCTATTCTAACTTAATCCAACTACCCATGTTGTTTTATGATTTTTTATTAATTTTTATGATTTCCTTTAGCTTCTTTTGGCTTGAAATATAATTTTTTAGGTATTTTAGTTAATTACGAGTATATATCTTCGTGTAATAATTACACACAATACATATATATTTTACATATTATTTTATGTGACATAATAATTTTATTACATATATAATTTATCTCTAAATATTTATTAACTATTAGAGCCTATTCTATGAGATTACGATAAATATTATGTAATATAATAAAATTATACTATTTTAGTTATTGTATTATCATTTTATTATATCTTCGAGATCTAAGTCCATGGAATCCCATTATTTAATGTTTCAAGCCTACTCATAAATTTTTAGCTCAATCGAGTTAGTTCTTTCTATGCCTTAATTTATCCCCTCGAAGCGACTAGGTAAAATTTTTGGTCTCACCAGCTTTAGTACATTAATATCGTTATTAAACCCTCAGATACCTAAAAGTGCATACCATATCCAAGTGCCATATGAAACGATGGCTTCAATCATGATTATTAGAGATCCATGATCACCTTGGGTATACATGTCATGCCATGCAAAAAGATAAATCTTTCATTTCCAATGCATACAATCAATACTTTACAACATACATGAAAATCCACATTGCTTTGGAACATAATGCAAGCACTAGATATTAGTATGAATAAGCCTATGTAAGTACTCATAATTGAAACAAGTAATGATACCTTGAACAAAATTCCTTGATAAATATTATTATTGTGCTTGCACCCATACTTAAGTGGTCATTTAGAACATCACCTATTAATTCATATGCCAACATCAAGATAGTTATGGTGCACTTTTGTAGGGATGAAGCCCTAGGTTTACTAACAGCTTCCTTCTTTTGTTTGAAGAATCAAGAGTAATCTTATAGTAACTTATACATTGTAGAGGAATAGAGTTTTCTCCATTTTGAATCTTTACTGAAAGTACTCATTTGTATATATTGGGTTGTTTAAGAAATAGTCATTATATAAACAATTGTGTTCTTCAACTCAACATCTATCTATATATTTTCTCTTTTGTCTTCTCATGGAAGAAGTCCTGCATAGATTTGAGAGCATTTCCTGTAAGGAAGTAATTAACTCTACCCATTTGATCTCAAATAGAAATATTTCTTAGCAACTTCATTGGCTACCATTTCCATATTGTAATTAGCATTCTTGACATAATTATCTGTAAAAGTAAAGAATGGAGTAGCTTTAAATGAAAATGAGAAATATTAGCTGTACAGTGAAGTATATGTTCATATGCATATATATAGAAGTATTTTTTTTTTTTGCCAAACTATATATATATAACTTACTACTTTTTCGATGACTACTTTTGGAATAGTTGCTTTTACAATAGCTATAGATAGCTACTTTTTCAATGGCTATTTTTTTCTTTAAATTGATAGAAACAAATACAATAGTAGATATAAGGCTAAAATATGTTCCTTTACACATTCAATTGTTATAGTCTTATAAATGACAAATTTAATTGATAGAAACTCATACAATAGCTACCTAGGAATAAAATTGTAATGCCTTGGTAATAGTATTGGCATTATAACTTATAAGGTGCCCTTATTATTCAGGAACATGCTAAGACTCAATAATCATAAGTACTAAACGCAATAACATTTACTTGAAATACTCCAAATGATCTTAAACAAAATTAAGTCATTATCTCTTCATAAGGGGAATGCGCTCCAAAACTAACATAGGTCATAATATATGAATTCAAAGGAATCTCACGTGCTCCCATCTCACATGTTCATTAAAGGTGTATCTACAAGCTCCATATACATACTTGATACAAATTAGACTAGCAAAGGAGTTTATCTCTTCTCTACATCAAATGTCTCCAATAGTCGCAAGTCTCCAAAGGCATAGCCTATCCTCAAATCCAAAACAACATCGAATTTCTAATCATCATAAAAGTATAAGTAGTCTACACCATCATCTTCTTGAAATCCATCAATAAAAGGCTCTTTATATATCACATAATCATCATTACCTATGCTTGAAAAAGAAAAAAATGAGGCAAATCCCATTACATAGTATGTAAGCACACATTAATGCCAATGGGTACATAACATATGTGCAAAATGCAAATAAGTAATCAGTGGTTTAATATCTTGTATACTAGCCATGAAACAATAAAGGGGTGCTCCTAACCCTACTACATTAAGACCGCTTATGCATATATATAGATATAATATAGTATTAGTTTTTCAATTTACTACCATATACTACAATGAAGGTCAAATGACTAATATCTGGGAACTATAAAACACTAGATCTAGCTTCGTTGTCACATATGTAAGTCCATTAGGCAATTCTCACACATAATTAGTTGTTGCTTTCTAAAGATCTACCACTATGGGCTCCTAAGACAAATGGGTCAAGCATAAGCAACAACCAATCTAATTAGGCTAATTAGAGTTTAGTTTGGTTAATTCATATATATCTTAATAAGTATAACCATACAAACATGTAAGACATGCCTGAGTAGTAGAATAAGACCAACACTAAGCCTCAATATAGATAAGGGAGGTAATCCAAGCAAATTAACTTGGTTAAGAGCATAGATCTTCTCTTAGACCACTTAATTAAACTAACTAATAAGACTTTAAGTTTTCTCCCAACACTCTTGAATCTTAGACTTTTAAGGCTTTTAAGGGTTGAAATGGGAGTAAAGATTGGATCTTTTTAAAGTAAAAGAGCTAGAAGAGGCTTTAATTGTGCAATTAAAGGTTGGAAAAAGCCTTGAAAAACAATGGAATTTTCAATAGGGTTCAGTGTCTGAATGCTACAAAGTGTGGCATTTGGATGCTAAGTCAAACTACGTACAATGGCCTAGCATTTGGACACTATAGAGCAAGGCGTTTAGATGCCTTACTGTTGTTCTGCAAATTGCATAATAGCTCAACTTCAAAACCTAAAACGAATTTAATCCACCCTTCTCTAATCTTTCATACATCTCCAATCAAGACTTAAGGCATGTCATCTTAATGATTCCTAATACTAAAACTCTACTGCAAACTCAAATCCTAACTCCTAACTTTAGTAACTCTTTAGGAGACTTAAGACTAAGAGAGACAACTTATAAAACTTACTTGCAATAACTTAAACACTTGGTGAAGTTAGGTATTGGAGATAAGCACCACCAAATTTGTATTGAATAATTATCTTTTTAGATTTAATCCTCAATAAGAACAAGTAGAATCCTCTAAAACTAGATAATTAGATTTGAACTTAGTATAAGATAACTCTTAAGAAACTCACCTTTAATACTAGGAGAAGCTACTCTTGAAAAATAATATACTATTTCCACTTGGGAACTCTTGAATGCAAGTTGTAATTAACTAGAAATGGAAGGTTTTTGGATGAGGGATGGCCTAAGGCGAATTTGTTTAAGTGGAAACTTCAATCTTACTTTAATCTTTGCTACACTTCCTTCTTATGTAAAGTTTGGGGCCATTCTTCTTAAGTTTTTGCAATGAAGAGGGGCTTAACCCACTTTTAGTTGGGGGGGGGGGGGGGGGGGGGGGGGGGGATGGGCGGTGTGGCTGTTTAATGGGGGTAGAGTTTAGTAATCCCTTGAAATGCCTAAAATATCCTTGGTTTTGAAAATATTTTTCTGTGTTATTACAGAAACTACCAACTACCCCATTTCACCAATATCTCTTTATACTTCTCAGTCCATTGTCCTTGAATTTCATCCATTAACGATGTCTCAACAAATATTATTCCTTCTCCCACTCACGTTATTGAAGGCGTACCTTCTACTCTTGCACTTCAGTAAATCTACGAAAAACTTCAATAATGTCCAATTTTGTTTTGCTTAAATCTTCCACTTTCTGAATCAATCCTTGCATTATGTCAATATATTCGGCTTTTTGCTGGCTATCACTCTACTAGGGAAACATATGACTTGTTCAATGACCTCGTCATTTATTGGTGCATTATTATTAGAGGATAGACTAGTATATCCTTCGAATTTACTTAGCTTAACTCGCTTGCTTTAGCTTTTTTCATCATTTTGATTCTTTCCATAATATCAACTAACAATGCTTAACCATGCATTGTTTCTTCTCATTTTGATTGGACAAATTGTGAGTATTTTTTCTATAATCTTTCTCATTCTTTCTGCTTTATCTTTGTTGATTTATTTGCCTGTAGTAAGTTACAAATTTCATGACATCTTTTGAGATTTTATGCCAATGAGATTTGTATTGTTGCTAGCTTTGCTTTTGAAGTTTCTTCTCCTTCTCACAGAATTGTCCATCTTCAATGCTTTCATGGACTCATTGTTAAAAGGCCTGCAATGGTTAATTATGCTTAATAATTGGATCTTCACTAACCTTTAACCATGCCTATATAAGAAGTTTGTCATTAATTTACTCTGCCTTTTTCATGTGACCTCGATCTCTTTCATTGCTATTATCATTCTCATCTTCTAATTTTTTATTTTATTATTATTTTTTGTTGTGCGGAGTATTGTGGGTATTCTGTAATTGTGCTACTAGGTGTTTATGGTGATTGATTTATTGTAGATTGAAAAGTAGTTATTTTGATGATAAGATATATTGTTGAAAGTTTTTTTGCATAAAGTATGATAGATATTGAAAATATAGAGGCATCATATTTCTCTGTTTTTCTTATATTAAGTGCTTGATTAATATTTTGTAAGTTTTGGTTTATAATGGAAAAAGTTTTGGGTATAATAAATATTTGAGGGAACTGAAAAATATGCATTAAATAAAAAAAAGAGCTACTTTGTGAAATCGGAGTTATATGAAAATTTTGAGTATTTTGTCAGTATTTGAAATGTGATAAAATGTTGGAGATTATTGGGATTCATGACTTTTTTTCAAATTCCAAACATGAGAGTTTTCTTTAATGAAGTAAAATATTGGAAAAATTTGGTCAGGAAAAAATACACATAAGATACCTATTTATAGTGTAAAAAGAGAAAAAAAGAGTTAAATTATGGAGAAGAACATTAAAATATATCAGTGTCGGAATTGAACGTTGGGTAAAAATCTGAAAATCAAGGCTGTAAAAGCATTGAAATGAAATGTTTAACAATTATATTTAAAAATAATAAATCAAATTTAGTTGGGAACGTTCATTATCGAAGGAATCGTCCCAGTTTTGGAGATGCCACACAATCTCTCTCCAATGGGCAAGAAATGCCCGCTCATCCCTTCAAGCACTGGAGTACGGGACACAGATCTCAACCGTACACGGTCTTATCTACAAGTTGTTTCAATTCTCAATGGCATCTCCGAGGAAAAACGTTAATTACGTACGTAAGGATACTTATTAAACTATAATATAAAAGATTTATATCTTATATTTTTTTTTTTACATTTTGAAAAATAAATGAAAAATGGGTATACTCATTAATTTTTCAAATAATATTTTAGGTCTCAATTGATGTTTGGAAAAATGTATGTTCGAGGAAAAAAAAAAAAAATAGTAAGGACCAAGAAGAAGAAACGTTGAAGATTTCAGTTCTCATTTAAAAGTGTAAAAATCAGTTCGATAAAAAATAGGAAAGCTAGGGACTTAAAATGTATGTTTGAAAAGGATTATTACTCCGTGGATAAAACCCAAAAATCATAACATTTATCTTTTTTTTTTTTTTTAATAAAGTTCTTATTAAGGATCGGAACTTTATATGCAATAACACTGCCATATATCTATAATAAAGTACAGATATGCTAAAATTCATATACTAGCTGTCTAACACAAATACATAAATTAAGTGAAAGTAAGAGTAATAATCTTATATTTATAGATTTTGGCGGTTGATATTAACCATTAAATAGCTTTCAGATGGATCTAGCTTTATAGGTGACTGTTGGATCCAACGGCTGAAATTGAAGCCTTCCTCTTTAATCATTGTCGGCTTTCATGTGGAGTCCAATGGCTTAATGTGATTGCTTAGTAGAATAGTTATAGTGACGGCTCCTTTCTCCATGACGTCAATCCACGGATGCTGGTTGCCAAGTTGACGAATCAAGAGAATCCGACTGTACATGCAGTACACATGATGCGGTACAAACGAACGAAGCGAGTACAAGGTTTATGACCTTTTCAACTCTTTTCATATTCGGCTCAACACAGATCAAACTCCCCTTGATATGCATTTTCTATATGGTAGTACTATGTACAAGCGATCAAGTACACAGGCTATTAGGTTACTGTACCACAAACTTGGGGTATTCTTGCGTTGTGCTGTATATAACACCAACATTTTAGGAGAATTGCTAGATCTAATTGGAAAAATGATTAATGGTTTGTTTACTACCACAATGTAGAAACATCATTGAGTGCAGCGTTGATGAAGGCGATCATCCCATCCGATGATTAAGGGTTTTTTCTGATTCCTTCCTCAACGCTGCATTCAATATGATGTTTCTTATTTTGGCATATGGATTTTCATGAAAAATAGGTAAGAAATGATTATACGGTTAATTTTTATTTCGTTCTTTTTTTATTTTTTATTTTTAGCGAAATAATTGATATTCTTGTAATTTTTATAAAAAATCTCTAATTTCCGTATGTTATTTTGCCGCTTTTTTTTTTTCTTTTTCTTTTTCTTTTTGTTTTTAATGCGATGTCTTGCTTGCTTTTACTGAGATAAAATAAAAAGGTCAAATATGAAAAATTCATAACAATAAGTTTAATAGAGTTTCTATAAAAGCATCGATTTGTTTTTTTAAACTTTTATTTTTCTAAAACTAGATGCTTGATGCTTTCTCCTCGCAAGATTCTACCAAAAGAAAATAAAAAACGAAAGGGAACTTGGTTTGACAAACAACTCCATATATGTTGCGTCTATGGTACATCTCACGTTGAGGGAAACCGATTAAAGAAATGAAGATGTACTTATTCTGGGCATGACGACATACAACCCCGGTTTTATGTAATTATAAATTATAACAATTTCCTTGGTATTTAACTATCATTTCTAATTGAATTGTAATTATAAAAAATAACTCTCTCACGCATTATAAGAAAAAAAATTCTAAATATGCTTTATTATATTTGTTTCATAAACGTTAATCCTCTTATCAATGAAATTAAAGGCACATACCCTCAAGTTTTTTTTTTTTTTTCTAAAAATAAAAAATGCATTTTAACTCCTATATGATAAGGGTTAGCAAGTATTAGATAGGTAGAATACGAGATCTTTTTCATCTTTTTCATACTCCATCCCTAAAAGTACAATTCTTAAATTTTGGATTTAGAACCTACCCTAGAGCACTATAGAATTATCTTGAAATTGGTATCCCATAAAACCTATATAGTATAAGGTATCACAAGATAATTGTAAATTTTTAACTTTCTTTTTATAAATTTTAAGTTTATGTAATATTAAAAAGGTGGTCTATATGTCGTATCACAAGTTTTTCATTTATAAAACCTATAGTAAAATCTATAAAATTAAAAAAGGTAATTTTTCATACCTTTGTTATTTTAACTTCATATGATCTTATTATTTAGTAAATGAGAGAGAATAGGGGGGGGGGGGGGGGGGGGGCAAAATAGAGAACACAAAGTTCAAGAGAAAAATGAGTAGTAATAAGAGAAAAATGAGGAGTAGTAAGGAAAAGAATGGAAAATATGAAACGAAAAAGGTATGTTTAGGTTATTAACTTATGATATTGGATCCTTTTTCTTTCTTTTTTTTACTAAAACATTAATTTTTCGTAAAATATAATATTATCATTCATTATTTATTTATTTATTAATATTATTTTATAATATTTTATAGGTGCATATAAGGTATCTTAGAACTCATATCCATTATACCTTACAGTATATGTTTTAAGGTCAATATAGGATAAAAAGACCTCATATCCATATCTTATTATCTTATCCTATTGGAGCATGTCTCAAAAAATCTATATAGGAATCTTCTTGTAACTTTAATAACTACTCGAAACTTACTTAATTGAATAGAATATGGATAAGTAACCTGTATAATAAGATTATTTGCTTACTCTTACTACATGATTATTTTACTCTTGATTTTATGCATTATCATAATTTTAATATTTTTGTTATTTCATCTAAGGGTAAAATAGTAATAAAGGATATAAAAACATGTTTTTCAAAATAAGAGAGTTTAAAATGACTATGAATAAAACGATTATTGGTTTGATAAATTCGTATTATTATACATATACAATTCTAAATATTTACATGTTTAGTTCTTTTTTACAAATAAATTTTATTATGATGGGAAAAAAAGAAATGCTAGAATGATTTTAGAACCAATAAAGTAAATATCTACTATGGTTGTAACACCTTAGAATTGGGGACAAAACAACCCACCATGTATCCTTATTTCATATGAAAATGTAGAGGCTCAAAAATGCTCAAAGAGCTTAAGTAACCTATAATAACTGCTAACTCATAGTAATTGTTAACATTGCAGAGTGGCTTTGATGAGTTACTTTCATACCACCAATACAACTAGGATCATTAGAATAACTTAGCATACATAAACAACTAACTAGAGTCCTATAAGGCTCTTACAACAGTAACATATTTGCCATAAATAGAAAGGACAATTAGTTGACAACTAAATAACAATGGGAGTCTCATCTACTACATATATCATAAAATAGGAATGTACACATATATTTATCATAAACCCATGTCCACTAGACATTAAAGTAATAGTAGCTTGCATTATCTCTAATGTCATAAACCAAATTTTATCTAAGATTGTCATACTAATCTTTCTTCAAATGTACTTATAATTGAAAAATAAAAGATCCCTACTAATGGGAATTGGGCTGTCAGACCCTTAACTTGCAGCCAAGCTTGAGAACTAGAAGGACTGGCTTGACAAATCCTTTTGTTCTATCCGACTCCTATCGAGATTAAGTATTTTCTTGCCGAGTCACCCTTCATATCGAGTTGTAAGACTGCCCATCTTTTTGTAGTATGTTGAATTGAAGATTACTCTCTCGCGTCTAAGCCGACTAATTACTCGACATCTTCCTTGTCGAGAAGGAGAGACTCTAAACTGATGAAGCCATCCTTACTTGGACAAGCCAGCTATTTATACTTGTTATCCGCATCTTACTTTTTGTCTGCATCTTCTAATAACCTCGCTTGTATAGTATTATGTATAGAATTTATTGCACCAATGATTATTTTTCTTGTATATTCATTTTTACCCTTTTGTATCCTGATCTTTTCTTCCTTAAGAAATACCCTTTTTGTCTTTTTCTTTTTAGGCAAGTTGTCCTAACTTATGGGTATAAATATCCTTATACTTGTAACTGTAAGAAAATAGATAATTCTGAATACACTTTTGAGTACTTCTTTTCCTACGTAAACATTTTGTTTACTTGCGGCATCACTCTTATTCTAACCCTTGAGCAAGACTAAGTGGCGAGTAACTTCACTGGACTGATTCGTGCATTATTTCGAATTGTACCGTGAGTCATCGAAAGTTTCATTAGTGCGTTATATCCTCTGAAACTGTTCGTGAGTTTTGCTTAACCTTCATTCATCATTCATTCATTTTTGCACTTTCCTCCATTAGTTCTCTTCGAGCTTCTTATAAGCTCGGATCCATCTAGCAACTAGCCTTGTTTATTCTTGATCACGGTTTGCAACACCTACAGGGTGAGTTGAAGCCAAGTACATAAAATACCAACAAATACATACACATGAGCATGTAAACACAAGTATACATGCAACATAGTAATTGAATAATGCAACAAGAACTAGTTAATTATTTTTTTATTAAGTTTGACAAATAATATAGTCTTATTGTCTCAAGATTTGGAGTAACTCATAGCCCTAGCATACATATATATATATATACAATACCTTATCATCTTTGGTACTGGGTACTTCAAATACTGTAGAGACCAAGAGTCGACCTAAGTCTACCTAAATTCTTTTGACGTACAACTTTATTATGGGCAACATCATATGTAGTGATCATCGAGTTACCATTCCAACATCATTGGTACTCTTGGTCATTTTGTAATACCTTAGCCAAATGTAGTTAATATTTAAGTCATCAAATACTAAAGGACCAATTTTAACTACTTTACCCAAAAACTTTTAGCTAGTGTTGACATTTACTATTTGTCTTTATATGCCACTGCTCAACATCTCTTACTATCCATGCTAGACTGCATTTACATCCTCTTCACATACGGCATCGCCATTTCTCTTTCTTAACCATAATACATCCTCATCACGATACCTTACAATTGGATCATATATTCCCCTTTTTGGTTGTCCCCACACCAGAAACCTACTAATAGAGGGATGACTCCGATACTATCTATAACACTCCAAGTAAAAAAGTTAATAATCAAGCTAACAAACAATAATAGACCCATTTCAATCACTTAGCCTAGCAATTTCTAATTGGTGTTGATATGTTATTCATTACTTGGTCTTATATACCTTTACTCAACATCTTCAATAACTCACGTAGGATTGCATTCACACGAGGTATTACATTAGTGACCATAACTAAGTACAAGTAGTAAAGAATTTAATATCATACATTAATTAAGTCCATTTAATTTCTAACCTAACAAGCACAATCAATCATATAAGATATCTATGTACTTAAATCAACTGTCTCATAAGATACCAACTTGACTTCACTCCTATAACTTTTTATTGAGTAAAAAGAGTTAAGCTTAACTAAGAATCTAAGATACTTGAGCTTACTCTTTTCTACTACTCTCTACTTTATGCTCTACTTTACCTTCTACTTATTGAACATGTAATACTACAGTTTACCTAACCTTTGCTCTTCCTCTACTTATACGAAATTAACATTTTATAGCTTCACTAAACTTCTACTCAATGCTCTGTATATTCAGACTATCACCTTGTATTTTCATTATAATTTTATTAAGATTCAAAATAGCCCTTATGATAGGAATCAAGGACCAATTATCAGATTTTAAGCCTAAGGCTCGCTGCCTCAGTCCGTTGAGCTACCTAAAAGGACCTAACCTTAGGAGAAGAAAAGTTCTTTCGATTCGATCATATACATCTCTCTAGTTCCCCTAATTCGTTCACTATTTCATGAGCAGAGGAAGACCCCTTGACACTACTAACGCTCATTAGAGTCAAATATTAAACCAGCATGATTTCAAATTAACAAACATCCGGGCTCATACTAACCCAATGCCGAGCTGACCTACAGACTTTGAGCTCCTAAGTTTTAACTTTTCGAGCATGTATTCGCCAAGCTCTTGACTTACCAAGTTGCCGACCTAAGACCAATTTAGTTAGCTCTACCCAATACCCATGATAAGAATCAACTCCTTGAACTAATCATATACAGTTGAGCTAAAGGACTATAAAGACTCACACGGAGAATATTAGCTCGAAAGTGCAGGGACACACCATTTAGGATGAAGATTCTTATTCCAATCTCCATCTTTTACACCACTGTTGACTTAACTGTCGAGTTCTCATAAGTGCCAACACCGTTTTTGAGCTTCCAAGTAGTCATGTAAACCTATCGAGCAACCATGACTATTAGAGAGCTCTTACCATGATTCAGATAGCATCCAAGCTGGCCAACTTCAGACATCAGACTGAGCTGAGCTACCTAGATACTTGACCTAAAGAGGATCAGAGTAGCCTTCAGTACCTAAGCTCTTACTTCAATTAGATTAGGTTAGCTTTGACTATGAACTTTCTTATGAGCTCATCTAAGTAAGATCCTACAGCTGCTAAGTGACCTCAGAATTCATTACAGCTTAGCCAACCGCATTACAAGATTCTAATTGCCCCTTGACACATGTCTTCTAGCACAACATTCCAAAAGGATTTCTTACTTTTTTTTTGTATTGAATATTCTTTGTCCCTTTCGCCTTTTTTAGTATATTTTATGTATTTCATTTGTAAATTATCCTTTTATCTTTTCCATGTATGCCTTGTAACCTTAGTTAGGCTAGTATATAAACATCATTTACTTGTACGTATACAACATATTATTGTATTATTGTTTATTACAAGTTTCCTTTCTAGAGTAACTTTAGTGTTCTTGTTTATCTCTTAACTCTCATCCATTTCCTTTAACAAAAAGTAGTGGCGAGTGACCTTATAGCTTAGACTGGTGAGTCACATCCAGTGAATTGTAGGTTGTGTAAGATCTTGTTGGTGTACCATACCTAGCTAGGTAATTCACATATTTGCTAATCTCCCTTTTGTTTTCTTTTGTTCCCTTTCGTTGTGGTACGACCTCCGTATATACAACCCTAGAGATGCATTAGCTTTGTTGATATCAAAGCACGGTTCCAAGAGAGAATGTGTGAAGTTGCAGTGAAGTTTTGGTTTGTCGTTGCTATTATTGGTTGCTATGTTCCTTCCATACTTGCTACAGTGTGTTCGAGTGAAGTAAGTTTTGAAGTTGTGAGCTATATATTGAAGTTTCTATTGGTAAGTGTAGTTTCTGTTGTTGCTTTGTTTTGCTTTGTTTCCCACTACGAAAACAAAGCAAGTTCATTTCTGTAGTATTTGTTTATGTGTGTGTGTGTTGGGTGTTGAAGTTGTTAGAGTAAGTTATTAAGTTTTTGAGTAGTAACTAAAAGTGTTTGCTATGTATTATGTTGCTAACCTATTAGAGACGTATTACACCATGTCGGATTCAAGTGTTTAAGGTATTATTGGTGACTTAAGTAATGGTGCTCATACTGGTCGGGGTCAAAATGGAAGTAATACCCTTAGATTAGTCAAAGATAAACTTGATAGACTCACCAATCATATTGAGAGTTTGGTTACTACAATGCTAGTAAACAAACAACAACCATAGGTTATACCCCATCATAACCCACCCGATAATGTTCTTGAGAGATGATATGGTCAAGGTGGCTAACCTAATCACCCAATTCAACCCCATCAAGCTGGAGGAGTTACAGACCAAGCTGTTAGACAAAGGCTAGAGTTAGAAGAAACTGAGGATGTGGACTTAGAGGATGATGGAGAGAAAGAAGAAGAGGTTGAATATTACTTATCATAAGAGTGAGGACACCAAGCCCCTTAAGGATTTGACAATATTAAGGCTAAAATCCTACCCTTCAGTGGAAGTGGAGATGAAGATGAATATTTAGAATAAGAAGAGAAGGTAGAGAAGGCATTTGACTATTATGGGTATACATATGTAGTTAAAGTTTGACTTACTACACTTGGATTTTCTACATATGTTACCATGTGGCGAAAAAATTTGAATGTAGTTAGAGCAAGAGATGGAAGACAAGGTGTACACACTTGAGAAGAGATGAAAAGATTGTTGAGGAGAAGATTTATACCTAAGACTTATCTACACGACACCTTTACCAAGTTGCAAGAGCTTCATCATGGAAGCTGATCTGTTGATAACTATGTAAGGGAATTTCATATGTTGATGATCCAAGTAGATGTGGAAGAGCTTAAAGCTCGTACTGTGTCATGTTTCATCTACGGACTCAAATATGAGATTCGCAATATTGTGGAAGTATAGAGATTCTATACACTAGAGGAGACTATTAAGGTACTATAGAGGGTTGAAAATTAGAGGAGAAATGTTTCGAGTTAACCTAAGTTAAGCTTTTCCTAAGCTCCCGTTTTGTGTTGACTGCTCATGCCGAGTCAAGGAGACTTTTGACCCAAGGAAAAACATGACTGACCTGATGATAGCTGAGTAAGCTAAAAGAGCCGAGCTAAGGATAGGCCAACCTTGAGGACATATGAGAAAGGATAAACCTTTAGACTGTAGATAAGCGAGGTAAAGTGCTTCAAATGCTTAGGTTTTAGATATATGGCTGTTGCGTGTTGGAATCGATTTACTATGGTACTCGGAGGAGCTGTAATAGATAGCATCGAGAGAGTAAGTTAGAGGAGGAGAAGAATGCTAGATGAGTTGAAATCGAGGAGGAAGAGGAGACCTTTGTCTACGCTAACCAAGAAGAAATGATGATGTTAGTACTAAGACGAGTGTTGAGCTCCTTATCGAGTTTCGAAGAAGACTAGAGGGAAAATTTGTTTCACACCAAGTATACCATTAAAGGACAGTTATGTACCAGCATTGTGGATGGAGGGAGATGTACCAACGTTATTTCATTGTCCTTTGTATAGAGGTTAAGACTACCAACCTCTAAGCATCCCCGACCTTACAAACTACACTAACTTCATGATAAGGGTACTTTGCACGTCACTAAACAAGTAACCATACCTTTTAGTGTTGGGATTGTGTATAGGGATGAAGTAGTTTGTAATGTCATCCTTATGGGAGCTTCACATCTACTACTTAGACGGCCTTGGTTGTTTAACCGACATGTTACTCACGATGAATATAAGAACACCTATGCCTTTGTCAATGATGAAAAGAAGATTGTGTTGTAACCAATGATACCAACTTAAATGAATGAGACCCATAACTAGAGCACTCGAGCTAATAAGAAGAAAGCTTTAGTGATGAGTCGAAGAGAGCTCTAAGCTACTAAGAAGGCTGATGAGCCTATATTTTTATTCATCAGAAGATTATTAGAGATGAGAAATCTAGAAGATGTCCTTGATGAGATCTAAAGATTAATTGATGAATTTTCCTACCTGTTCCCTAAAGAGTTGCCTAAGGAATTACCCCTAGTCCCATGCATAAAACTCTATATTGATCTAAATCTAGGTATAGCCTTGCCAAATCGACCTGCTGATAACTCTGATTTTAAATATATTTCACATGGTGATTTTATAGTATTTTCCTTACATTTTTTGTTTTCTTTAAAGAAATTGATACTTAATTGAGTAAAATTTTGATTTCAAGGTTTGAACACGTTCTAGGATCGAAAACGAAGAAAAAGAATCAAGTTTCACTCAATTCGGAGTTCAAACGAAGGAGTTATGAAGTTTTGAAGTTATGTAGAAAAATTTGCCTAGGTGTAGAAAGTTACATAACTTGGGGACACGGCCATGTCCCAGGCCGTGTCTGGTGACGAAAACAGAATCCATATAATATATATATATAAGAGGATATATAAGGGTTTAGACAAGAGAGAGAGATTAGAGAAACAGACGAGATACGAGAGAATAGAAGAGACTTGAGGAGAAAGAGAAGAAAAAGGCGAGAGCAATACCAACTTCAAGATTAGAGAGATTGTTCATCAACCAAAGGGGTTTTCCATGTTTTATTTTATGTTTTTGATGGAACTAGTTTTTAGATTCATTATGATAGCTTAGAATTTGTGTATTTAGGATTATGGAACCTAGGGTTTCATGTGACTTTTGGGTTGATTTATAAATTTTCAATAAAGTTTCTATCTTTTCTTAATTCAATTATGTTGCTTAATTGTTGATTGATAATTCTAGAATATCAACATATGATATTATGCATGTTGATTAAGAAATTGCATATGTAATAAGATCTTAGTATAATTGGAGAGAATTACATATATACTTAGAGATAAGATACATGTTTCTTCCGGAAAATTAATTATTTGTGTGGGAATTCATTATACATTAATGCAATTCTAAGTTATATTACTAAATGAAGAGATTCCGGTAAATAATTTAGGATTAGGGTTAATATGCTTGAGAAAGATATTAGCTTTAATTGTGAATCCCTCCGGTTAAGAATAACAGAAAGTGAATTGAATATATTTTAAGCGGTCACATGTTAAACACTAGGGGAAATAATTCCTAAATACGTTATTAATTTCTTGAAGTCGTTCGTAGTTTATTGCTTTCTAATTTGCTTAATCAAGTCTCATAATTAGTTTAGATGGTTAATTTCAGTATTTTTAATTCATTCAATTTATCACAATTTTCCGGTTAGATAATAGAGCTAAGGTTAATATTAGTACTCGAAATCTCTGAGAGATCGACTTGGACTTATATTCGTTATATTAAAATTGATAGATGCACTTACCTCATATCAAGTTTTTGGCGTCGTTGTCGGGGATTTTTGATATTAAGAACGCTATTTGCTTTATTACTTTGACCATTTTTTATTTATTTTCATTTGTTTTCATTGTTTACTTTTATTACCTAGAGCTGCAATTGATTTTATATTTCTTGCCCTTGTAGTGCATGACCCGAAGCAACTTAGAAGATTTGGTAGAACTTGATCTTGAAATTGAGAGAACTGCCCTTTAAAATTTAAGATAGCGACCTAGACAAATTGTGGCTACCATAGATGACGAGTCAATCATTGAAATCAAGGAAGAAGGTGAAGAGCCCAACACTCAATTCATTGAGCAGGAAGATCCACCACATATGGCTAACAATGGGAATGAAGTAAATCAGACCATGTCCGATTATTCAAGGCCTACACATATTGGAGCTGACTCTAGTATCGCAAGGCCAATCGTCGCGGCTAATAACTTCCAAATTGCACCTAACATCATACAAATGGTGCAACAATATGTTCAGTTTGACAGTCTTCAAGATGAAGATCCTAACGCCCACATCTCTAGTTTTCTAGAGATTTGTGATACATTTAAAATCAATGGAGCCACGGATGATGCCATCCGACTGCGGCTATTTCCTTTCTCCTTGAAGGGTAGAGCAAAACAGTGGTTGAACTCTCTATCAAGAAATTTAATCACAACTTGGAATGAATTGGCAGAGAAATTTTTAGAGAAGTATTTCCCACCTGCAAAGACCGCTAAACTTCGGAATGATATTTCTTGTTTTGCTTAATTGGAAGCGGAGATGCTATATGATACTTGGGAGCGGTTTAAGGACTTGCTCAGGAGGTGCCCACATCATGGCCTCCCACTATAGATGCAGATTCAGACTTTCTACAATGGTCTCAATTTATCTACTAGACAGATGATTGATGCATCCGTGGAGGTACTTTGAACACAAAGACACCTGAGCAAGCACAAAACCTGATTGAAGGAATAGCGATGAACAATTATCAGTGGGAAACTACTAGAGCCAAGCAAAGGGCCATGGGAATTTATGAGGTGGACTTGACCATTGCTCTGGCAGCCAAGGTAGACCTATTGAGTAAGAAGATTGATGCACTTTCTATTGGCCTTCAACAAGTGCAATCGGATGTAAGTGACTTTAGTATGCAGGGGTATGGAGCACAAGAACAACTGGAATAGGTAGATTATCTAGGAAATCCACCTAAGCAACAAAATAACCCCTACAACAACACTTACAATCCAGGATGGAGGAATCACCCCAATTTCTCATGGGGAAATCACAACCAAGGCCAGCAGAAGACTAACTTTGGCCCACCTAGATTTCAAAGACCATTGCCACCTCCTCTCGCTCAAGAAAAGAAGTCCAGTGTGAAAGAACTTCTCACAAAATACATTCAAGGTAATGAGGTTCGCTTATCCAATATTGAATCCTCGTTGAGGAATCAAGAGGCTTCAAATCGCAACCTTGAGAACCAAATTGGTCAACTTGCGAAGCTAATCTCTGAAAGACCGTAAGGATCGCTACCGGGAAATATAGAACCCAATCCAAAGGAACATGTTAAGGTAGTGACACTTCGAAATGGGAAGGAGTTGCATGCTGAGAGGAAGGTTAGCGAGGAGACTAGCAAGAGCAAGGAGGGGACGAAAGCAACGGAAGATGTAGAGTCATCAAAGGTGAAGGAATATCAACCACCTATCCCATATCCCCAAAGACTCAAGAAAGATCGCAATGACCAACAATTCAGTAAGTTCCTTGACCTCTTTAAACAACTGCATATTAACTTACCTCTTGTTGATGCCCTGTCACAGATGCTGAAGTACTTTAAGTTCTTGAAAGATTTGTTATCCAACAAGAGGAAGCTTAAGGAGCTTTCTACAGTCATCTTGGATGAAAAGTGTTCAGCGATCGTGTAAAATAAGTTGCCTAAGAAGCTAAAAGACCCAAGAAGTTTTACAATTTCTTATCATATTGGTAATCTGTTAATTGACAAAGCTTTAGCTGATTTGGGTGCTAGCATCAATTTAATGCCTTATAAATTTTTTAAGAAACTAGGATTAAGGGAACCTAAGCCCACATGTATGAGTTTGCAATTAGCTGATAGATCTGTGATGTATCCTAGAGGTATATTTGAGGATGTATTAGTCCGAGTGGGTAAATTCATTTTTCCAGTTGATTTTGTGATATTGGATATGGATAAAGATTTTGAGTTACCTCTTATCCTAGGTAAACCATTCTTAGCTACCGCTAGGGCTATCATTGATGTTAGTGGTGGCAAGCTCATTCTTCGAGTAGGAGATGAAGAGATCATGTTTAAAATTTCAGAGGCTATGAAAAAAATATGTCGATCAGGATGATACTTGCTACCTTTTGGATGTTATTGACACTTTTGTTTCAAGTTATATGCAGGAAGTTCTTCTTAAGGATCCGTTGGAGAGTTGCTTGCAATTAGGCATGGAGGAAGCTTTGGAAGATCCTGTCAAATCCGAGGTGGTAGCCCAACTGGAGGCAAATAAACCTATCTCTATTGAGAAAGGGTTTGAAGAGTTTGAAAAGAAGAAGGAAGCACAGTTAAAACCTTCGATTGAGGAGCCACCAGTATTGGAGCTAAAGCAATTACCTGGCTACTTGGAATATGCCTTCTTAGAGAAGGACTCCAAATTACCGGTAATTATAGCATCCAATTTGGAAAAAGAACAGAGAGAAAGGTTGCTGAAAGTACTCAAGGAGCATAAGAGGGCCATTGCTTGGAAAATATCCGATATTCGAGGTATCAATCCCTCCTTTTGTACTCATAAGATTTTAATGGAAGAAAACCACAAGTCGGTTGTGCAGCCCCAGAGATGCTTGAATCCAAACATGAAAGAGGTAGTAAAAAAGAAAGTTATTAAACTCCTTGATGCAGGTATGATATATCTTATCTCTGATAGTTCATGGGTGAGTCCAGTGCAAGTAGTTCCAAAAAAAAGTGGGATGACAGTAGTCCCTAATGAAAAGAATAAATTGATCCCAATGAGAACGGTAACAGGTTGGCGTGTATGTATCGATTATCGAAAGTTAAACGATGCTACACGTAAGGACCATTTCCCTTTACCTTTTATTGATCAAATGATAGAACGACTAGCTGGACATATGTTTTATTGTTTTTTAGATGGCTTATCTGATTATTTTCAGATACCTATTGCACTAGAAGATCAAGAGAAGACCACTTTCACTTGTCCTTATGGCACCTTTGCTTATCGTAGAATGTCTTTTGGTCTTTGCAATGCACTGGCTACATTCCAGCGATGCATGTTAGCTATTTTTGATGATTTGATTGAGGACATAATGGAGGTATTTATGGATGATTTTTCAGTTTTTGGCAACTCATTTGACCTTTGTTTGAATAATTTGGACAGGGTACTTACCAGGTGTGAAGAGACCAATCTTGTCCTCAATTGGGAGAAGTGTTACTTCATGGTACAAGAGGGTATTGTGCTGGGCCATAAGATCTCTTATCGAGGAATTGAGGTGGATACTGCCAAAGTGGATGCGATTGCAAGACTCCCATCCCCAACTTCGGTTAAGGCCATAAGAAGCTTTTTAGGACATGCAGGTTTTTACAGGTGATTTATCAAGGATTTCTCGAAAATTGCCCACCCTTTGACTAAGTTATTAGAGAAGGATGTGTCTTATGTTTTCTCTCTGAAGTGTTTGAAAGCTTTCAATATCCTTAAAGAGAAACTTACTAATGCTCCAATCATGGTAGTACCTGATTGGGTACTCCCTTTTGAGCTTATGTGTGATGCAAGTGATTACGCAGTCGGGGTAGTACTGGGGCAAAGGCGATACAAGCACTTTCAACCAATTCACTATGCTAGTAAAACTCTTACGAATGCTCAGGAGAACTACACTACTACAGAAAAAGAGTTGCTAGCAGTTGTTTTTGCCTTTGATAAGTTTCGCTCTTATTTGCTTCTATCTAAGGTGATTGTTTATACTGATCATTTTGCCCTTAGGTACTTGTTAGCAAAATCGGATGCAAAACCAAGATTGATTAGGTGGATCTTGTTGCTACAAGAGTTTGATGTAGAGATCAAAGATAAAAAAGGCGCTAAGAATTTAGCAGCAGATCACCTATCTCGATTGGAGGATCCAAACTTGGAAATGCTCGACGAAAACGAGATCAAGGATGAATTCCTTGAGGAGCGACTCTATGCCATCGCCTAGGTAAGTGATATGGAAATTCCTTGGTTCGCAGATATTGCTAATTTTTTAGCTGCTAGGATTATACCGAAGGGACTTCAACACCAGCAAAAGAAGAAATTCTTTTCTGATGTGAAACATTATTTTTAGGATGATCCTTACCTGTTTAAAGTATATGCAGATCATGTCATTCGAAGGTGTGTACTACACCTCGAAGGTTGGCGAATTTTGAGCCACTGTCATTCGAGGCCTACGAGTGGGCATCATAGTGCCAATAGGACAGCTCATAAGGTCCTAGAGGCAGGATTTTATTGGCCTACCTTATTCAAAGATGCCTAGAGATATGTTGAGAGTTGTGATCGTTGCCAATGAGTGGGGAATATATCCCGTAGGGATGAAATGCCACAAAACCCCATCATTGAGGTTTAGGTATCTGATGTGTGGGGGATCGATTTCATGGGTTTTTTTCCGAACTCTAATGGAAACAAATATATCCTAGTAGCTATTGACTATGTCTCTAAGTGGGTGGAAGCTAAAGCCCTACCTACTAATGATGCTAGGGTAGTAAAAAAATTCTTGAAAGGCCTATTTTCTCGATTTGGCACCCCTAGGTCAATTATAAGTGATAGGGGAACACACTTTTGCAATGCTCAACTCGACCAAGTACTAAAATGTTATGGCATTACACATAGGATAGTCACCCCGTACCACCCCCAAAGTAATGGCCAAGTAGAAGTTGCCAATTGCGACCTTAAGCAAATTCTTGAAAAAATCGTAGAGTATCATAGGAAAGATTGGTCAGAGAAGTTGAATGATGCTCTATAGGTATATAGAACCGCCTACAAAACACCACTCGGGACCACACCCTACCGACTTGTATATGGCAAAGCTTATCATTTACCGGTGGAGATAGAGCATAAGGCTTATTGGGCAATTAAGAGTGCTAATGTTGATTTTGAGTATGCAGGTTCTCACAGGAAACTTCAACTGAATGAGCTAAAGGAATGGCGAGCGAATACATATGAGAACTCCAAATTATACAAAGAAAGGGCCAAAAGGTATCATGATCAGTGAATCAAACAAGGTCGACAATTTAAAGAAGGTGATCATGTTCTTTTGTATAATTCTCGTCTTCGTTTATTCCCAAGTAAGTTGAAATCCAGGTGGTCTGGACTATTTACAATTACACAAGTTTTTCCGTATGGGACTGTTGAAGTTACACACCCGGAGAAGGGCACATTTAAGGTAAATGGGCAACGGTTGAAGTTATACTTGAGTGGAAACTTGGAGCATGTTAGACGAGAGGAGTTTTATCTCCATCCGACAGAACTAACATGAGAAGACGTATCCCATCGAGCTAAAGACGTATCCCGTCGAGCTATCGACGTTAACTAAAGCGCTTCTTAGGAGGCAACCCATGTCTAACTCTGCTTATACCTTCGTTATTTAAGTTTATCTTCTTTTTATCTAACTCTGCTTTGCTTCTTTTCTTTTTCTTTCAATTTTTCGTCATAGTTCTTTCCCCTTTTAGTTTTATTTTTGTTTTTTTTTGCTCTTTAGTTTTATTATTTTTATTTCTTTAAGTTTCCTTTTTCTTTAAATTAAATTCAAAAAAAAAAAAAGAGAAAAAGAGGTTATACGGGCAAGGGATACGGTTGTGTCCCAGTCTATGTCCATCCAGACCTTCAAAATTGTCCACTCACAGAAAGTTATACGGGCGTAGGATAAGGTCATGTCCCAGCCCGTGTTCGCCTAGATTTCGGTTTCACTACGTGGGCACAGAAAGTTATACGGGCGTGGGACACGGTCGTGTCTCAGCCCGTGTGCACTTAGAATTCCTAACGCGAACAGAGAGTTATACGGGCGTGGGACACGGTTGTGTCCCAGCCCGTGTGCGTCCAGACTTTACATAGAAAGTTACATGGGCGTGGGACACGATCGTGTCCCAGCCCGTGTCCGTCCAGTTTATATATACAGGAACAGAAAGTTATACGGTCATGGGACACGATTGTGTCCCAACCCGTGTCCGTCCAAACTCCACACGATACATACAGAATGTTACACAGGCAAGGGATATGGTTGTGTCCCAGCCCGTGTCGCTCCAAACTTACACGATTTTGCACACGCCCGGTTTATTTAAACTAAACACACTCTCTCACACACTCACAATCAAACATATCTCTCTCATATTCTCTCTTATTCTCTCTCTTCTCTCCACAATTCTTACATTCTGCATTTTGATCCAAGTAAGTTCCTACTTGATTTTGTTCTCTCTTCCTCATGATTAGGCAGTTTGGTTACTTGTAATTTTTCTCTTGTGTGTACTTGTTTTTCCATTTGGCCTGCAGATTTCTTTTGATTATTCATAAACGCCATGCATCATTGCTTTGAGTTTCTTGATCTTATATGCAATAATGCTGCCTCATCTAGTTAGATTTCATTGTGCTCTCTCAATTCCGAATGTTATTGGCTAATTTGCTCATCCTTATTCATTTATGCTAGTTAAGGTTAACAATAGGAACAATCAATTCTGGGTCATTTAGCGTCTTATATATGTTGGGACGCTTATGTTTCAA